>VXBL01004282.1:2825-41849 GCA_013400195.1 Aramus guarauna | reverse complement strand
TTTTTTTTTTTTTTTTTTTTGTAGCTTAACTGTTCCCTGCTCAGCCTCCAAATCTCCAGCACCCTCCCAGACAACCTGCATGGTCCAGTTAAGTGTTCTCTTTACTAATGTCCGCAAAAGTCAATCAATCGAATTTCACTTCCAAGCAGAGATTATGAGAACCATAGCCATGATGATCATTATGCATTTTCCCTGTAATGCATTGGAAAAATCTCAGTTTAAAAGGTAAATTTTCAGTGGGGCACTGGGCTCTGCAGCACAACGTGGGGTTAGGTTTTCAGGAAAGTCAGAGCTCTGATCATAGCGTGGTTTTGCATTCCTTGCAGTCACATGAAAAGTGGCATTGTTTTCAAGGTTCTTCCAACCTGCAGTTAATCATTTCCCTGTTATCTTGTTGTCAAAATGTATTACGTAGGAAATTATTGTTTAGTTACTTCTTCAGCTTTATTCCAGATGCAGTATTTCAAAAACCTTCTAAAAATGTCATCTTTCCTGACTGCTAGTCAGATGAGCGTTCGGTAAAACACCTAGATGATTGCTGCCTGTGCGTGAAGATCCCAAAAGGCCAAACCCAACAGTTCTGTGGTTTTCAGCATGTCACCTGCCCGTCTTTCCAATCCCATGGTTTTTGGCTTTAGAGGTATCAGCTCTGCATCCCGAGAAGGTTGGACCGACAAAACTTGCACTGTGGAATGCATCCAGTAGGCAGTCCTCCTGACTTAAGCAAGTCCTTTAAATTTTCCTTAAGCTCTCCAGGGCTATTTTGTTTGACCTTTATTTAGTTAGAGTATCCCTCCTAGGAAAGCAATTATTGCCAGCCCCTTGGGTGGTTGCTGTAAACCGGGTTTCGTTGTACTGGAGCCGTTGTGGTCACAAGCTCTGTAGTTAAGCATCAGCTCTAGTTTCTAACCCTTTCTTCTTCATAACCTGAAATAAATTCATTTTGATTTCAAAGTCTGGGTCTTTTGTCTCAGTGTAATAGTGACTTAGGTGTTGGTTTTGGCTTTTTTTTTTTTCTTTTTAATGAATTGAATTAGGGAAAAAAAGAACTCGATTTTTGTCCATCAGTTTTAGTTAAATTATTGTATTATTCCAATTACTTTAGAAGCTTGAGGAGTGAAGACTTCCAAGAGCAAATCCTATTTTTACAAACAGGAGGCAGCATTGAAAAACATGCCTATTTTGACAAGTTGGGCAGAAATTTAAATGAAAAATTAATTAGTTGTACTCATGAATCCTTACTCTGATAGCTTCATGAGTAAGTAGTGAGAAGCTTTCCATGAGTTTCTTGAGCATTTCTGTTAAGTGCCCCCACAGAGCTACTCGGTCTCACAAGACTGCAGTTTAATCTAGCTCAAGGACTTTACAAACTCTACAAATCAAAGACCTCTTTTTTTTTTTTTCTTTTTAAATTAGTACTCTAGAAACATTTAGCAGCATCAGTTAATGCTAGTGTAGTGTTAATGCTGAGCTATGAAGCATTTCAGTGCCAATAAATTTTCAAATTTTCCCGTGGAAAAAAATAACTTGGACTTAATACATGTATCCTATATAGTTGTTTCTATTCCCTTATTTTTTTTTACCTGGTTAAATATATCCCTCTATTTATTGCAACGACATAGCCTTAAAAATTCACAGGATGTTCAGCTTGATCAAATAACACAATGAAGAGCATTGCCTCTCAAGTGCTGTATTTCTTAACCTTATGCATGAGTGCTACATTTTGCTATTTCTATAAATGAAGTGGAAAACTCCAAAGGCTCGGAATGAAACAAGACTTTATTTTTTTCATTGGGAATTTCTCTTTAGGGTCTCATGTGTCCATTTAAATGTATGAACAGCTATATTTAACCCTGAAAATTTCTGGAGCTTTCAAGATTTCTGTGCAAGAAAAGCTGGTGTTAGGATATACACACGTGTGTGTGCACGTGTACACAAACTCACCATAATTTGTCCTGTGGATAAGTTGTTTTAGGGTATACTTTTATTGAGACAGAAACTGTGACCTTACCAGTGTATGAGATTCAGAGACTTATATAGGAACAAGGTAAAACCACAGGTAGGAATTGCTGAATAATTACCTTTAGACCAACCTGAGCAAGAACCTTCCCAAGAGGGCAAGCTCATTTAATGGTTCCTAAAACTCAATCTTGTGGATGTCAATGGTCATGCTTGATTATTTGCAGCAGTGTTTTATGAAAAAGCAATAAAAATGCATTGGGAGTGTACAGAGGAAAAAGGGAACAATAAATGGTTTCAGTTTTTCAATTGAGTCCCTTCGGTGTGAACAGGTAAAGGCTACGTTTCATGCTGCTGTGCCTTAGCTATTTGAAATGTGCGTGTGTGTGTATCTACCCAAAACACTGCTGTGCTCTGCTAGCTTATGATCGACAAGAGACCAGCAATGAGAGGAAAAAATTCTTATGTTTGTTTTAGAGAGAAAGCAATTACAGTTACGGTTAAAGGATTAACCTGTTTTTCCAGCTATGTGTACGCTTATCTGCAAGGCCCTTTAGAGAGCCACACTAACAAGTACAAAGCTTGGTGAGAGGTAGAAAATGTCATGTCGTACACTCTAGATTATTCCTGATGTTAATTACACTCTTCCACTTCTTTCCTTCCCTCTTCTGGGCTCTGAAAAATATCCCACAGTAGCAAATGCTGCAAAAGTGGCATCCGAATAGCCCCAGGTATCTACTGACTTGTTTAACCGGAGATGTCTGGATGCGTTCGGTATGAAGGTGAGTTACGCATATAGGAGATTGTCAAGAACTTGGGGAGCAGGTAGCGCTGCGGAGAGAATAGCTGGTTCTCACGTGATTTGAGGTGTTAAAGGTAGGCTGAGTGTTTTGGTGGATAAAACACTGGCCTTTCGACCTTGGTTCCCGTCCAGCTAGAGATCTGGAAATAAATGAGTTTACTGCTGACACTCCAATCCCAGCAGACGAAACTTCACACCAAAATGCCCCCACGTATAATTTGTCACATTTGGCACCTGCTACTAAGAAAAGAGCAAGAAGCGACCCGGTGCAGAGATGTAATCATCTTTCACCTTCCTGCTGGGGGTGGGAGTGTAACAGGGACAATCCAGAAATGCTTTTAAGTCTGGGCCTCTGAGCCACCTCCAGACATCGCCGTCTTCTGCAAACTTGTTACTTGGAGGAAATCACCTGCCATTAGGTTTGTGCAAGGGTTTTGAAGTATATTGGCTAGAAAGTCAGAAATCGTTTTGGTTATTTATTTATTTTTTTAAGGAATGCTGTAAAAGATAGTTGTCCTTGTAGGAGTTAATCTGAACAATATTGTAATTTGCTAGTCTCGTTTGAAACAGCTCGGTAACTGCAGTGCATTTATTACAGGTAATTGCACCTGACAGCATTTCGGGTGCGTCTAAACCTTAAGTTTGTCTGAAAACAAATCACTGTTTGGCCACAATGTAAAATGCAGCTACTATATCAAAATAGATGTATTCTTTGAAGGTTTGAGTAAAAGAGAAACTGGAGTGCATAAAAATTCTTTAATCCTAGAGATTTTTTAGGCTGAAGTGATAAGCCAAAAATGCTTTGTAAAGCGCACGCGTTATTTATTAAATACTGCCATTTCAGCATCAGTGGACAAGTTGCAGAATAGGAGTATCTGCCCAGAGGAGACGATGATTTCAGCGACAGGGTGCGCTGGGGAAACCCAGAGGAGAGAAGAACTGAAGTTTGGTTTGCTCGGTTCTGCTAACTTCCCTCTTGTGGCCATAGAGCCATAGGACCATGGCATTTCCTTCTGCACAAGCGTTCACACTGAGGAGAGAGTATTGCTAAATAGCTGTAGCTGTGGGGAATGGGAAAATTTAACCCTTCACAGAGAGGGAGTTAGCAGATGAGAAGAGGGGGTAAAACCTATTTGCACTGAGAATGCCAACCTCTCTTGCCACAAAGTGTAGCTGAGCTCGTCTTCGAGCCTGCGCACGTCTGCAGCCCGGCTTTCTTCTGGGGACATCTTGATGTCAGCGTTCTGCACCATGGCTGCCCATCAGGCTGGCCCCTGAAGGAGGAGGTAGGAGGAACACAGGTTTGATCTTAACACATAGCGGGGGGCTTTGCCATCGCCTTCTTGAAGGTTTTAGGTAGAAAGCTGTAGTTGCTGATTTTCCTGTTACAGGGAGATTGTGGGCTTTGTCTTTCTTCAGAAAGGATGTGATAAATCTCAGACTTTCAGTTGGTTCGAGAAAATATTTCACTCTCAAGAAATTGTCTGTTGAGGTGTGACCTCTGAACGTGTGTAAAGCATGAGATGCTTTTGGTGTATGTTGCCAGTCAAGATCTACTCCCAAATTTTATTGACGTAAGAGTGTTTCCAAAGAAAATAAGCAACTCAGAGCTGTATCTGATGAATTTGCTTCTTGAGGTTGTCCAAGCTGGACAGAAAAGAGGGGAAAGGTGCCTTATCCATATTTATTTATGGGTTTGCTGGACATAATTTATTTCCTGAGTCTCAGTTGCATCTCTGCTTAGTGAGAGCAAACAGATCAGGAGACATTTCGAATAATAGGTTTGAGAAGTGGGTGAGGATAATGCTGGGACCTGTAATTCAAGCTCTTATTGCAGTGGTTGCAAACGATTGATTGACTTCTGGACACACTGTTAGGTGGTTCCCTCTTCCTTTGTTCAGACCTATGGAAAAAAAAAAGAAGATACAGATAGTAATGTTATCACTCCCTTCAAAAGAGAGAGCTTTTGGAAGGATTGTCTCAGTATTCTCGTTCTCAGGTCTTCATTTAGATAATGTGACTTCCCCTAACTCCATGGAAGCCAATAAGGTTTATACCAGAGCCTTGGCACTCTATAAATTAAATATTAGGAGCAGTGTTTGAAGTTTAAAGCCCTCCCTCCTCCTGCTAGCTCAGATTTTCTGCTGCTGTGCTTTTTTCTTTATGCCTGAGCACCTTGCTGACAAGTGCTAATAACAAAATGCCAAGAGACGGTCCAGTTGGAGTTACCACACATTAAACATTCTGAACTTGTCCTTTTGCTCATAGATTGTGCATAATTAATAATTAAACGGTTTCAGTTGTAATGGGTTGACCTTCTTGAACTGTTCATTATTCACAAGGCAAAGGCATCACTCAAACTTTTTTTTCCTATCGTCCTTCCCTGTTCTCACTGTGTGTGCACAGTTCAGCTGGTTTTGAGAAATCAGAGGCTGATCTTGTCTCTTCCTGCAGCAGATCCCGGTTACAGAAATGTTGCTTGGATGCTTAGGGCAACAGCCAGTCTTGGGAATAAGCTGCCTGGGGATGTAAAAGGCCAACGGTCCATCGACCCTTACAACCGTTTGTGTCTTTACTGCCATTTTAGCAGCATCCCCAATATACGGGTCTTCATTACGTTGGTTAAAAAATACGGTATTTAGTGAAAATGAAAGCACCATTTCCTAATTTCAAATGAGTATACCTCTTCCTCACTCCTTTAAAATCTTGAGTTTCTGCTTTTTTTGCCTCTGTAGCATGAGTTCAGTTTGCGGGTGGGTAAAATAAGGTAGGTCATTGGAGTGCAGCTGGACCATTCCCTTTGGTTACATCAAATGTGACTGTATTGCATCACACAGTGTAAACAGAGTAGAGCCTCAGCCAAAGTCTGGGGAACTTCAGGATACAATATAGAATGTATTTATTTTGTGTAGTTTTGGAACTTTTTGCTTTTATACAACATCGTGGTTGCTCAAGCTACAGCAATAGCAACACTGTCTTATTAGAAATGGCTCTAACCACAAAATACTCTCACCTTTCTACTACTCAAATGGTCTTGCATAGAACAATATCAGAAATTGAAATATTTCAGTCATTGGTTCCCATGGGTCGATACCATAACAGAATGGATATTTTCTCCTTCTCACTAAGGTAAAATGCAGCATGTTGAGGCAGCTTTTTAGTGCTCACCTTTGGAAGCAGTTGAAGGTCTGTACTTTCCTGGTTAAAACCAAACCTGCCTCCCTCTCCCCTATCATACCTCTGCTGTAAAGCAACAATTGGCTCATACGTACAGGAATGAAACCAAAGTTTTTATCTGCACTGATCTGTTTGCCCTCAAACACATTTCCCAGCAAGAATTTTCTTCAGATTGATGCGCTCTCCCAAAAGGCTTGTGGTTTGTCAGGCAAATAGTCAATATATTTGTGGGTGCCCAGTCTAAAATCCTTGTGATGACTATATTAAAGCACTTGGTTTTCATACTGAGATGCAGTTGGTGTTCATCTCCATCCAATCTCTTCATGAGCTCCTGAGAGCAAACCAACCAAGGCATGGCCATGACTGACAGCTCTGTGGCAGAAGAGAGTAGGCCTGGATGGGGATGAAATACCCTCATTGTACAGAAATATGTGTCCCCCGCAAAAAAACAAGCATGTAGCATTTACTTTCATCCATGTGAAATTCTCTTGCACGCTTATGCAGGAGCACCTTGTCTCCTGGCTGTGCTGCAGCTCAGGAGCTGCGTGGTCAAGGCATTAATACTGACATCGGAGCAACTTCTTCCCTTGCCTACACGACCCCTGACGTTGGCTTGGGACAGCCCAACTGGAACGCTGGTGGCTTCAGAGCCGTTCGTCAGCTGCTCGTTCCCTCTCGTAACGAAGTTTCGCTCTATTATGGGTCTGTCATCTCGTGGTGATTGCAGAAATTATCACCTCCCATATTAGTGTGAAATGCCGTCTGCCCGTCCTCTTCCCCAGCGTGGACCGATCCGAGCTGGCAGCCCCGTTAGAGGGTATGTTGTACTTAAAATAAACAGCAGGAGTAGATGGCTGGGCAGAGCCGGTTGAGTGGAGAATGGGCTCCAGTAGCTTCGCCCTGTAGTTTTCAAAATGCTCTGCAATACACGGCCGGGGTGTTTCCTCCCTGTTGTGCTTTGAGTTGGTCCCACCTGGGGAAAGCGGCTTTTGCCACTTCGGGTGCAAGCCCAGGACAAGAGACAGTGATGGGGAGAGGCAAAACCTGCTGGGCTCCATGCTGGATAAACAAACCTGACATTTTGCTCTGCATTTTCTGTATTAATATGAATATTTTCATGCGCAGTTCTTTGAAGTGGAGAAAGTTTAATTGCGCTGCTTATTTCCCTGTGTTCCTTGCACTCTCCAGTGGAAACCTTCCTTTATTGATGTCATTTATAAGTTTAGAAACAATAACCTCTCCCTCACCCGGTCTAAGTTCAAAGAGAATTTGGGCACGTTATATCAAACACTCCTTGTATTTAATAGAAGTCTTTGAAAATTGTAAAGCAATTTTGGCTTCTCCTTTTACTCTTCAGTTACTTTTGATTTAATTGTATTTTCCAGCAGTTTCCAATTGTTTGAATTGGAAACAAAGCCTTAATAAGAGTTCTAGTTAATTTTCTGTCTTGTAATTACCGATCTCATTTTTCTGATAATTGGCCACAGCAATTATATGTATATTTACTAATCACATAGGAGGCTCTGCAGTTGTGTCTATCTGCCACCATTGATAATGGCACACACATTGCAGAGGTGCTTTTATCATCTTCTTTTTTCCACTACATCAAAGCTATTTCCTCGCATTCTCAATAATGAATACATGCATGCATTTGACACAGTTGTGTGCTAGAGAAATTGTTTGGCTCCCACCAAATGCTGCACGCTCTGAGTTTCTTGCCTGCAGCGCTGGAAGGTTGTATGTAATGATATATTGCTCATCCAAATGGCCAAAGCACTCCAAAGCACAGTGAGATTAAAATAAGTCATTCCTTTGTTAATTTAAATAGGTGCATGTATCATACTTTGCAGGGTACTTTGTGTAGGGATGTCAGGGAGGAAAAAAGCCGCCGAAAGGTATTTTTAATAGCAAATGAGAATAGATGAGAATGGAGTCATTTGCAGCTGCCTGTTTTATGTGGCTCTCTTGTTCCAACTGTAGGTCTAATGAGATGACACTGTTAAAGTACTCTGCAGTGTAATTTCATTACATCCTGAGCTGTTACACTATAAACACAGTGGAGCTCTCTGTCATTCTTGGAAAAACTCCTAAATTCGTAAAGCCCGTCTTTGCAAATGGTGATGTTGTTTGTTCCCTCTTTGTATTTTTTTGTTCTTGTGCTCTTAATTTTTTTTTTCCTTTCATAAATACTGGGTGGTTATTTTCGACCACTAGACTGGCAAATCTTGCATTTTTTCCTCTTAAAAATTCTTTCGCCTTTTAAATCTAGAACAGACAGCATATGAGGACAGCCTCTAAAATGAATAAGTGTAAATAAACATGAGTGTAAATAAATAGCAAATGCAGTGAAAGAAACAAAGGTCAACACAAGAATAATTTCACAGCTCTTTGTTAATTACAAGACCATTTGTGTGTTACTTAAATAATCATTAATTTCTCATTTACACTTTCCCTACCTTCCTTTTTACCCTGTGGCTATCATTGTCCTTTTTTCACCTCCCCTCAGTGTCTTTCCACATGTTTTTACCCATTGTGTAATACTCATTAGTTGAAATTCAGTGTTTTATAACACATTCTCAGAAGAATTTGTACCTTTCTTCCTCAAATTCTCTGTGTGAAAAAGGGGCTTTGTCGCTTTTTTTTTTCCCCCTTTATTTTTTGTTGTTGTTGTCGCTGTTATATTACTCTCCTCCTAAAANAATCTTCTCTCTTTCTGACTCTGCTTCTTGTTTCAATCCAATCCCAGGAATCACCCGTCCTTCCAGCCGGGGAGTTCTCTGAGCCATTTGTACACTTCATCACTCAATGGTAAGCTCAGTTTGCAAACATGCCATGCCCTCAATGTAAATGATACATGCCATTAACTCTGCAGCTCGGCGAGACCTTATGGCTTTCCTTGCATCCTTTCTGAGAGAAGAGGGACTTGGGGGCCTTGGGCAGATGGGGCAGCAAAGCTAAGCAAACTGTTTAAATTATGTAAACGTTATTTACACAAAGGGTCGTAAAAGTACTTACAAGGGTTTTTCCTGTTTTAATAAACCCGCCCTGGATGTGGGTGCAGTCTTGTGCGCTGAGATTCCGAAGAATTCGTCTGGGGGGTAAAGAGGCCACAAGGACTCGTGTGTATTATATCATTATTCAGGGCTTTGTAAAATATTACTTATAAAATTGCCTTAATATTTAGAAAGGCAAGCAGCTTTGATTAATTCATTGGCTTTTCAGTAAGTAATTTTTACTGAGAGTCGTATTTTAAAACACCACTGGGTATATTTTCTTTCCTTAAAACTGAATAGTTCATTGAAAATCTTTTAAATTAAAGGAGAATTGGGGAGAGGAGAAATTTGTAGAATGAAGAATACAGTTCTCGAGTGACTAGAGAATAAAAATTTTGAGGATAAGCTATCCTAAAGAAACAAAGTGAAAAAAATCTTTTTTTTTAACCATCTCATTCCTCCCCCCCACCAAAAAAAAAAAAACAAACAACAAAAAACCCAAAGCATTCATTTCTGCGTGGCAGAAGAAAGACGCTTGAAATTTGTACAAAAATGATGTTTTTGACAGAGGAGCATCCCTTCTGCAAACATGCTTTTCCAGGGCTGGATGCTCAGCTCTGCTAAATCAGATGGAGCTATCTCAGCGTGTGCCACTGCGAGCTGCAGCCGTGTGGCCGAGAGGCAATCCTGCTCCGGGGACGTGTCCTCGGCTGAAACAAGGTGCTGGAAGCCCTCAGCCCCGCACAGGTCCGTGGGTCAGGCTTTGCAGCACTTCCAGGGTCTGTCCCATATGTGAGGACCACTGCCGCAAAAGTCGTCTCAGTAAAACTGAATTTTGAATACATAACGTAGGGGAAGGTGCCTCTCAGGACTGACACGGTATGTAACAAATAATACAGACACAAAAAGCAGTCTGATTATGGGTTAATTAAAGGAACTAAATAATTAAAGTTTGTGTAACATAGGCCTCTGTTTTCAATAGTTTCAGCTTACAAAGAGCGACGCTGCTTGGAGGATTCTGCAGCGCAACTAACTGATGTGCGTGGAGGTCTATGCTTTTTATCCTCACCCAAAAAATAGGATGACGGACTGTTTAAAAAAAAAAAAAAAAAATTCTCATTTAGGCAGTGGGAGGGATAACCTGTGTTAAAATTTTCACAGATGTCAAACTGAAGCATAACTGATGGTGGCTAATAGCCTCGCTTTCCCTGGGGACGCAGCTACTTTGGACTGTCAGATTAGAACTGCTACCGACCTACTCGTCAGACAGCTTGCACTGCTTGCTAATGCCCGCATTATTTGAGGTGCTTGTAGTTATTTGTAGGGAAGGTAAATTGCATCGTTAATACCTCCGATTTACAGCGCAGAGCATCTAGTGTTTTGGATATAGCGTTATATTGGCTGTGCTTTTCAGTGGGAGGCATTACTGTTTTCAAAAAAAAAGGCAAATAAGAAGAAACTATGTACTATTTAAGCGATCGATTTCTCATAAGTATTAGAGACGTCAAGTGAACGGCGTATCAGACTTTATGACTTTATGCCAATTACGCCATAAACAGTGGCTGTTTGGATGTAATCCAATTAGTCAGTAGGCAGCTCCTGATGGTCACCTCTGTGCCACGTTATTGTGTTCCTTCATGCAGCTAAGCACAGCCTTCAATAGCTAATTGCACCTGTTGCACAGAAAACTAGGACTATTTGGATGAGAAACATGATCTTATAAACAGGTTAATGCTGCGTAATGAACTATCACCCTGCAGTGTAATGGAAATAAATGTGAAAAAATTAAGGTAGAAACCCCAGGGTATTGTGCGTTCTCCTGAAGCTGTTCAGTGTTAGAGTTACATTTCCCACCTGTTTGTATAATACTTTGTGTCAAGCTATGTAATAATCCATAGCAGAATGAGAATCAACTTACTGTGCCTTCTGAGCTGACTGGTTTTCAATGATCTCTGCATTTACACACTTTTGTGGTTACAAACAGTGTAAAGCACTACATCCCTTACGGGAGGGAAGGAAGAAGGCCATTAACATTTTGGCCACTGTTTGGAACCCTGTCTGCCATCGGCACACGGTAAAGTTAAGAAATACATTGAATTTCTTCACTCCGTGTTGAAAGACAATATCTTCAATATTTAAGCAAGTAGAATAAATGAGCAGTTGTTTATATATGAACATTTTGTTTTGTGACACAGCATGAAAAAGCAACCAAAGGAAAGGCCAGCACCTGAGGATTTAATGGTAAGTGAAACTTCAGAGCCCCTCAGTATGTATTTATCTGTCAATACTTTTTATTCACATATATAGAAGTGTATCCTTCTTTTTTTTCCCCCTACATTTTTCAGTATGTACAAATTTAAATCTAAACTCTTTCTGGCTTGGGCAGCAATTATATGTTTACAGAGAGCACACAAACCAAAGGTGGAATTATGCTTCCACTGAAGTTAATGGGTATTTTGCTGTTACCTCCATCGTGGCCAAAGCTTCACTTGCGATTTGGGGAGTTAATACCGAACTTTCACAGCCAGTATCAAGTTTCAGTCAAAACCATTTTGATGCTTCATACACTTTTTTTTTTTCGGTTTGTATGTCCAGGGATTACAGCTTAATGTAGGTCACTCTTTGTCGTCATTTGCCAGTCTTAACCTTTCAAAAGCTGAAGATTGAAAACAGGATATGGTCAAAATATTGTATTTTTAATGAAATGCAGGAGCTACTTATATTCATGTAAAATGCAATTAGCTTGGCTACAGAAGGTTGAGTTAATACGTAGCTTTGGTCTGTCTGTAGAAGGGCTCTCGGTGTTGGAATCTGAGCTCGGAGACCACTTCTTTCACTTGCAATTGTCATTTTTTCAGTAAGGCAATAATAGGGTACCTGCCCTCAAGCTGGTCCCTTGTGGCTGTGCACTTAGTGCAGAGTGCTGTTTTGACTGGTTTTAAGCAGCTAGAAAAATACTGTATCAAACAATTATTACAAATATTTACAATAACTGATATTGCAGATAAGAGTTGTTTCCCCCTCTGACTCACATCAAATATCTTTGATTTTTAAATGTTTCATTACTTCTCTTTATATGCTGTGTTACTTGGAGGTTTATGTAAAGTCATCATAATTTATTTTCTATGCATTAAATACCCAGGAATAATTGTAACAAGATAAGGACACGCTTGCATCTTTTCATTTCTTGCTTACATGCTACGAACCGCAAGTAGAATAAACAAGTGTTTCTATTGCAGCTATTCTCTAGTTAAAGGCTAATCTCTGAAGATGCCCTGGGGCAGGTATCTCACAATCCAGACTAGTCTCAATTTAGATCCCGGTTAGTAAAGTATTTAACTGTGAATCTAATTTTAAGGATATTAACTTCAATAGATGTACATTTGAAGTTAGGCACCTGCTTAAATACCTTGATAAAATGAGGCCTTAAAGTTTATCAGAGCCCCTCCGCTTTGTGGTGGTGGTGGTGCGTCTCATACGAAAGGCTTCCACTGCCTTATTTTGTCTTTTTTATTAACTTTTGATGGTTGGAAAATTCTTGCAGTTAGTCACATCTGAGAAAACTTGGAACAGGTTCTAGAGATGTAGACACATTTACCTTGTGCACTATTATGCTATGGCTGGATGGCTTAGCTATTAAAACAACGGAATAGGGTTTCATAAAACCTATATCTGTTTGTAAATGCATGTTTCAGTGATGCAATAGGCCTGCCACTTATAAATAAAACATCTGCAGATCGCACATACCCCCATAAGTATATATGTATGTTTGTAAGCAATAACACCACTCCAGGGTGTAGAGTCATAAAAATGAGGCCAAAGGGTGAGTGCCTGCAGTACCAGGGAAGTGCACAGATTTATCTTTACAACTACATGCCCTGGAGTGTGCTAGTCCCCTTTTAGGGAGGTATTTTGTAAAATAATTTTCAAATCGTAGCAGCTCAGGAAAAAAAAAAAAAAAAAAAAAAAAAGCCTTCCTACTTTTTAAACAAAATCTTTTGTTTAATGCATTCCCCCCCTCATGCTACTTTCTATTCAATTATAAATGAACTTGCAAGAACAAGTACTAAAGCATGGAGTAGGCTGCTGCTGAAATAACGAAGTGACCCAGTCCTTGCCTGCAGTGTGGCTGACCCTCATAAGCTGCCCTAAATTCCCTCCTCCATCGTGATGGGCTCAGAGCACCCTGTGCTTTCCTGCAGCAGGCTCACTATTAGCTCAGGAGTTGCCCTTTACCTTCTTGCGCTTTCCCAGTCTTGTCAAGGAACACTTTATTTATAAAACTCGAAGCATATATATGCACACACCCATAATATGTCTATATACACACAGCATATCTGTATATACATATACGTAGGTGTATATAAATTACCAGACTTTGTTGGAAAACAGGGCCAGGACAAAAGCTGTTAAATATCCTCTGAATTCTAGAATTGCTGCCCACAATATCCTTTCTAATTCCACATCATCCGTTTCTGAAACCCATTGTAATTCCGATGGACGTCTCCGCGTTAACTATCAAGAGTGGGTAGAGTGATGGAGGTACTATCAGTGAAATCCTGGGCTTGTCAAGGTCAGCTTACCGTTGATTTAAATGAGAGCATGACTTTACCTCGTTCACTGGGTTTTGGCTTGGGTTTTTTTGTTTAGCAGAAATGTACTAGCGAGGATGAAAGGTGCAACACAAAATCGTCAGCTTCAGACAAAACTGCGGAGTGCAGGCTTTCTCCCCTATGGACGTTAACCGTACTGGAAGTCACTATTTTGTAACCAATTTAGTATAATTAAAGACTGAAAGCAAAATGAAGGGAGCAGAACATCAATCCTTTTCTACTCTCCTGATAATCGGTGAATTGTTAAATGCATTTTAAGAGCTGACTAACAATACCTGGAGTGCCAGATTGGCAACTCCAGTGAAGTCACAGGGTTACATCAGGGGTGGATTTACCCCGTCTATCATGTTAGGAAGCCCTTTTCTATAAAAGTCACGATGCGCATTTTGTCAGAAAATAGGGCCAAAGCCAAGGCTGTATGAAATTCCTGTATAAAGTCAGTACCATAGATATTCTTGTGCAAGCGACCACCAAATTTTTGTAACAGTTAACATAAATCAAGTTCTTGTATTTACACTCGGTCGCTGTGCCCTTTCTTCCGTATACCCATCCACAAAACCAGATCTAACATCACTTTCTCTGTGTAAACATAATCAACGATTTGATTGTTTCAAAGGATTTCAAATTAACCGACTTTTTCCACAGGAGTGAAACGAAGTAATTTCACCAAGCAATGAGACAATTGTCCGTCCTGGGAGAGGAACAATCTTTATCATTCACTGGTGGTTTTTCTGAACCTTGTGCTTACAGTGTCTGCTCTTTTGCCTCCCGTTTGTTTCCTCTTAAGAAGAGAAAGGCATACGTTGAATTAAATGGAACGTACTCCTGTTTCTACCAGGGAAGTCTGCACAACATCTTAGCGTATTCCTCCGTCTCTCTCCTCTCCCCTTCCGACTAGAAAAGGAAAATCTCAACAATTCTTCTGTATAAAGATTTTTTTAATGGGTTTTTTTTCCCCGTGAACTTCCCGTTCTCATCAAAAACGTGGAGTTTTCTGGCGCCACAAGCCTGGCTCCCAGGGAAATGCAGACGTACACCTATATTTAGCGAGCGTGATGTGGCGGTATGGGTAAGGTTTAAACTCCCACTTGTGCCGCGTGTATGGGCAGGCATCCGCGGGCTGCTTTGGCTCAGGAAGCTGTAGATCTGACTGTATTTACGGTATTTTTCAGAAGCTTTCCATTCTAAGCTCTATTTAATGGAATCTATGCATAGTAAGTAATCAGGTCAGAGAGAAGCAACATCCCCTGTTTGAGATCAATCGCTGGCTAATACTTTATCTAGGCCACTTTATTATCTCATGCTGATTCCATTCCCATTCTCCTCCTCCTTTGTAGCATGCACTTCAGCTGTGGTAAAAGTACGTATCGCATACATATTAAAAACATATACCCATTCTATCTGTATGTAAATGTGTGAGACACAGCTGGATATTGCAGGAGTTTGATTTACTAATAGTTATTATCTGTTCTAGCTGTTCAGAGGCAAAGAGAGTTTCAGAAAACAAGCTAGCGCAGAAATTGCCTTTATGATATCACTATCCTGCTTTGGTAATTGTTTAAAATCTCTTCTTTAGCTGGAAGCTTGGCCTTTTATTTTGCAGATTGTTGTGTGCGCTTTTCAGAAAGCCAGCAGAATTATTGAAGTCTCTTGTTGAGTTTTTTGTTAGTACAGCATTGAACTCTACCATGCTACATATGGCTATTTAAATGAAAGCGATTTACTTAAAGAAATTGTATTTGAAATACCAAAAGCCAAGCATGTAGCGATTATTCCTTTATGCTTTCCCATGGATGCGTAAAAGTACAGTCTTTAGGATGCTGCTTGGATTTCTCAGGGAAGGTATTGGGCATGGCGAGGCAGTGCTTTTGGCCAAGGATATAGTCGGCTTCTGTACTTGATTACTTTTGCACAGGTCTTCTAATTTTTTCCAAGTCTCCAAATTTTAAAGTTCTAGCTTTTTCTCCTTTTCTCAATAATTTAAATTACTGATGCTTTTTATTTCGGTGTTTTATTAATTTAGAAGATCGTATGATAAATTGAACATCATCTGTGTCAAAACCACCGACCTACTGAAAAACATGTTCTTCTTCGTTTTTTTATTTTAATGCCTAGTGCAAGTTTGAAATTTCCCATTCCTCTGCATTCAGCAATCCCTCTCTCCATTTCTGGAATGGCCTGTAGACCAGGCACCTTTATCTCATTAGCTACAACGGGCATTTTCTCAGATAGATCGTTTGTTTGTGTATTTAAATGTGTTAAGATATGTGTCAAGATATTACAAATTCTCAAAAAGGGATTCTGGCTGGCTGTTCTCCCATCTCCAACAAGTGTAGGAAATTAAAAATGAGAAGCTTTTAAGTAGGTATATTTAAGTAGGTATATTCTAGAGGGTCTGGACAGTAACACTTCTTCCCAGGTAGAGCTAAACTTGTTTGCAGCTCGTTGCATTAAACCATTGTTTGTAGCTCTTAGGAAATACTTCTATAGTTAAAACAAACAAATGGAGGATCAGCATAATCCTACCTGGCTTTTCATATAAACCTTCAGAAAAAAGCCAATAAGATACTGCCACTTAGGTTTGTCGATAAGAGGGATTTCCCCCAGCAGCTAATTTGCTTTTGCATTATAGCAGTGGCATCACTGAGGAGCTGAGATGGCTGGACAGGTTGGGGTTTTGATGGTGTTAACTTTTGAGAAAGACTAGAGGGCTGTCTGCACTTTGCTTTTCAAAACACATCCCGTAAATCCTTTTAAAAACAGATTTACAGATTTTTTAAATTTTTTTTCTGTCTTCATCTATGTAGATGTTTATGCATCCTTGCTGGATCACAATGAGCCAATAATTTTCCCTCTTGGGCTGCTTACCAGCACTGTATTTTTTGTACCCTGAGCCAGTGCAGGATCTCCTATCAGCGATGATTTGTCCGGCATAAAATTGTCCGTGCTTGAACCTGTGATGGATAGCTTTGTTTGCAAACATTTAGACTCTCCTCTGTCACAGCGATCCCAGTTATTCACCCCACGACAAGCAGAAATTCTGACAGGCACTGAAACACGTGCCAGATGTGAAGGAAAGGGCTCTGTCCTGATTTCCTAAGGAAAAAAGTACAGAGCCAAGTATTTTGGCTGTTGTAAATATAAATATTAAACTGTATCTGCAGTCTATCAATTCAGACATACAGTGGACAAAGAGTCCTGGATCAAATCCTGGATACATTGGAGGCAATGTCAAAATTTATATTGACTTCGCTGATGCTAGAATTTTATACTAGGACTCAGGATGTTCTTGCATTCGTCATCTTTCTTGGTCAGGGTAGCTCAGGAGTTGGAGAAAAAAATGTGTGGTCTTTCAGGTGGCTGCGTTGCTCAACTTATTCCGCACTTGGCTGAAATGGGGAAGGGTGGGTTATGGATCTTTCCCCCCTCTCTCTTTCCCTCTGTCTTTAAAAAAAAAAAAAAAAAAAAAAGCAATCTCTCTCCTTAAGGGTATGATTTGCTCTTCTTTGTCACTTGAGAAATCAGCTATCGAAATGGAGAAATACATTACATCAGTGTCACTAAATCCAGCAATTACGGAAGACTAAGACTGTGACAAGGTTAACTTGCGAGCGTTAGAGTTTGCAGGTGTGCTATTCATTCACCACCTTCTGCAGTCCCCTGACTTTTTACAGAAAACGTGAACATCTGACTCGCTTTTTCTAACGTGCCCTAAAGCTGCACAATATACTAGCACTTTCCAGTGAAATGTGAAAAGAAATAACTTGAGATGGCTCGAAGAAGTATTGAAAATCTAAGGAAATTGGACAAAAACAAATTGGCAACAGCTTAGAGTGATACAGTTAATATTTTTGGTTACTCAAGTCTCCTGGGCTTTGCAGTTTAATTTGAGCAAATGTTTCGTTTGGCACTTCTTGTTGTTTTGTAGTTCTCCAGACACAGAGACAAATATTTACATCTCGCTCATTTTCGTAGCAGAATTGCAAATCTTTCTATTACGATACATTGAGAAGTTGTGCATTTGCTTTGTTGATATTTTTATGTCAGCTGTCTTCCCTACATATTTATTTAAAAACAACAACAGAAAATCTGTTAACAGTTCCAAAATAAGAGCCGTATCGCTAATTCCCAGAATATTGTCCTTCCTATTAATTTCAAATTCATCAAGGAAGTTGCTCTGACAGGCGACTGTTGAAATCTATGTACAATATTTATTTGTATAATGTACCTGGAATTTTAAATGGATTCAGACGCGCTGCATGGATTACAATTGCTGGTATTTGTGTAGTACCAGCTACTTGTGGGTCTGTATTCTGATTAGCACCTCAAGACGTTCCTGTAGTATTAAATAAGAGTAATAATTGCCTATGAATAAGCGGAGTATAAAGCAGGAGGTACAGATATGCCTTCTTAGTGACCTGTGTGCATTGTGCCTCAAATCCCTTAATCAGATTTGTGCCGGTTGATTCTTGCATCCGCAGAAATTCAGCTGGAGGATCAGGGCCTAAAGTAGTAAAAAATCAATTAATACTACTTTCTAATTTGTGCGGTTGACAAAAAACGCATATAAATAGGGGACATTTTTCTACTTAAGAGGGCCGCACTGAAAGATTTTTTAATTGGATTTTCATTGTGATTGACAGCATTTGATTATGACAGTAACTTTATTTGGCTGGACTGTTATAGCCCTCTTGTTCAGGGGTGTTTTGTGGTGGATTTTTTTTTTTTTTCCCCCCATCAAAGCTCTTTTTTATCCGCTGAATCCCCAGCGGAGCAGCAGTGCCTGTGAAAGAGCCTTTTAGCACCTTTGTTGCAGCCATCCCTGGTGATGATTGGACCCAGCTGGTAGTAGATAGGAAAATGTGCCTTTCACAAAGAGGTTGCATCTCCCGTCTCCTCCGTTTCAATAATTTTAAGAGCCCCAGAAACCTGTTGAGGATTAGAAGTAGCTTTAGATGTGAAATGAGTGTTAAGTATTAGTAATCGGGAGATTAGGGCCCCGGGGACAATGGGAGATAAACAACTGCAATTAAGGCAAATCTGCCAGAGTAAACAAAATTTAGCAGAAACAGATGCCCTAACCATTTTGGGGGATTGATTGAAGGGCACCGAGGAATCGATTTTTGTCTTGTTTACACTTCCAAACCCCTGTGATAAACTGGGAGGCTAAATATTTCATACAGCCTGATTTTAGTTAATTTTTTTCCAGCTCCTCACAGTAGGCCTGCTCTCTTCTAACAGTGACCAGGCCCGAGTTTATTCAGCGTTCACAGGGAGCAGCTAATTGTCTATGAAGGGCCCCTGTGTTTAAATGGGCTTGACAGGAATTTAAATTTTGTTTCAATCAACCTCTGTGCTCACAGCCTGCTCCAGTTTCTAATTTTTAAATTAAACATGATTTTTTATTTATTTTTTTTTTTAAGCTGCGGCCTCTCCTCGGGAGCTGGCTGCTCGCGCTCCCACCCAAGGCAGCTGCCGCAGCACGGGAATGCGCAGGTTTATTAAGGCCGTAATAGCAAAGCACGACGAGCCGCAGCCGTGGAAAAGTTCATTGTCCCATAAATGTGCATCTGCCTGTTCGGATTTAATGGGAGATGCTGGGGTAAATGCTCGGCTGGTGTAAATCGGGACGGCTCCGCCGGCATCTGCCTGCACGGCTGGAGAGAGCCGAGGTTTCCACCGGGGAAAGGCTCCCGGTAGGGAATGGGGGCATTAAAATACAAGTCTGAGAATGGAAATGGTTTTCGTGGCCTCGGTCATTTGTTCAGTGACCTTGTGAGAGATTCAAAGGAATTCTTTTTTTTTTTTTTTTTTTTTCCCCAAGCCAACTAGTGGTGATATATTTTGTGTTCTTCTCCGTGTTTTCAGCAGGGCTCCGCACATTTATTCAGAGGTCGTTTCATACCTGTGCTTTTTCTGCTTTGGAGACAGGGTGATTGGACAGTAGGTTCATGTTTGATCATTTAATGCTTGCATTAGTTAGTCTCTTTACTAAACTTGGCAAACATGGGGATGTTATTTTGCATTAGATGGAGACGGTGTGTAGGCATGTAATGCAATATGATCGTACGGGGTACTTTTAAAAACAACTTGTTCATTTGCAGAAACTTCATCACAGAAATGCTAGCGAAGTGCGGACTGTTTCATTCTCCCTTTTTGCTTCCAGCCAGATCATTTTGTGGTTTTTGTTTTGTTTTGTTTGTTGTTATTAGAATGTATTTGTGTGCACACGTGTATGCACACAACGTTCTTTACTCCAAGGTTTGGGTGAAAAACATTTAGGAGATTGTTGCAGTTTACTCCAGCTTAAAAAACATTTAGGAGATTGTTTCAGTTTACTCCAGCTTAGTAAAGCTCTCTTTTTTTTTTTTCCCCCTATCAGTAGAAACCAGTTTTTCAAAACTTGGAGAAAACAATTGTTTTTTCCCTTCTTTCCCCATTCAGGGGAACACTTAGTCCCCGTGTGAAGGGTTTACTATATCAGCTTTTAATGTCCAACCAGCTCTGGTGTCAATCAGACCAATGCTGTGCTCACGGTGAGGTATGAGCTGAGGACACTTCTGCAGGTGGATCTACATTAACATCAGAGCTCAGGTCAGGCCTGCCTTTGTGGGGTGAATCTCTTGCTCTTTCAGAGCTACCACTCTTTCATTCTCATCACAGACAGGTCTTGAAGCTCATGAATTGAGTCGATTTCAAATGAAACCAAACCAGAAGATGTGCTCCAGGCACACACCTAATGAGCTTCAGCTACTAATGGGCGTTGTGTCCGCAGACCAGACCGGAGCTGGTCAAAACTAAAACCTCTTCCATCCCTGAAACATTGCACCAACCGTTTCACTCTGCGGATCTGCTTCTGTTGTCGACAGCTTGCTAATGTTGACATACTCTTATCAGCCTTGGGCCACTCTCTCTATTCCTCTTCTACAGCTTTTCTTAACCTCAGCGGCACTTGCAAAAGCACGCTCCAATTCTATTTCGGTTGCCTTATTTTTTTTTAAGAGTCATCACAAAAAAAAAAATACCTTTGCTGAGAGTTAGCTTGTTTTGTTAGCTAAGCACCAAGAAGCATGCCAAGTACAGTTATCGGTTTAACAGCAAGTATCAAAAGCAAAACTGCTGTGGAAAGAATGATCTGCAGATGGGCAAATAGAGTCCTCTCTGCCACAGCCAAAACCAAAGCTCTGTAGTAAATTTAAGACTAGTATATGCCACAGAAAGAGAACAGCAAAAATCAGACCCATCCACATACGCACCCGCGCACAGCCTGGGGTCCCGCAATAGGACGAGATCAAGTTGTTGGAAGTCAGGTCCACACAACAGAAGTCAGAGGAGCTGCACTGATTCCTGGAAACCTGACCTGAAAAAAAAAAATAAAAAAAAAAATCCCTCTTGACCCTGAGTCTGATGATGATTTGCCAGAGACATCAGTCAAGTGCACAAGGGGTCTCTGAGGACTGGTTTTAGGACCACCAGCACATCATTTGGCTGTGGCCAATGTCCAAAGCTTCAGAAGAAAGTTGCAAAAGGTATTTTAATCATAATGGAAGGATCTGTACTGCTGCTTAAAAATGGGAATTCAGGTGTGATGTGTGGACAGTTCCTCTTCAGGTTAAGGTTTTCAGGTTTGAGTTAAGCTGTTCTTTCTCTTGGTCCATCCATTATGCTTGGGGACTGCTGTTACTACGTAAAGACAAATTCTGTAAATTGCGGCAGAATTTTAGTGCCTCAACAAGACTACTAAACCAGATGAAAATGATATACAATTAACTTCATAACTAAAAAAAGTAAAAGTGCATTGGTAAAAATTAATCTACAAATAGATAAATAATACGCAAAAAAAAGAAAAAAAAGCCAAACTTAAAAGGAATCCTTCTCAAAAAAAAAAAAAGATAAACAAGAAATATAGCTCCAAGACTTGACCGCTTGGTAGTGTTATCCATTTATCTTTGCTTGATACATTTTGTATCATCTTTTCACTATCTTAAATATCATCAGAGGGATAAGATCATTAGTGTGCTAATCTAGATAGCCATAGTTCTAACACTGACCTAGGCTAATCTGCCTTTGCAATTTCAAGAACTATGTGTGACTCCTCTGAAAGTAACCTTAAATTGTAGTCTTGTAAGAATTCCAGAGCTGTATCCTTCACTCCTTCTCCTAATGAGGTTATGACCAAATGCTCATTATAATTGCTTTAGACTCCTTTTAATTTTCAAGCTTATTAATCATAAGAAGAGTTATTTAAAATTGCATAAATTAATCTTAGATTAAAAGCCCATCAAAGCCTCGAAACAATTAAGAATAAGTAGGATTTCCCTGGGGCAGCAAGTTTTATTTTAATAGTGTAGTCAGGTGGATATCAGAACATTGAAGTATGGTAGTGATTAATGTATGCAAAATTTAAATGAGAGTTTTTAAATGGCAAATCTAAATCACATATTGACCTAACTGTAGGCTTTAACTGCATTGTCTGTCATATATTTAAACTGTTTAGTAATCAACATTTTAATTACAGTGTATGTTAGGGAGGCCATGCAACAAACAAAACTCACCACTTCCCAACTCTCTGCGTGGACCTATTTAGCAGGCTGGGGCTCTGCCATTAGCTGCACGGAATGAGGAATGAGAAAAGAGAGCAGAAACTTCAGGGGGACTAACAATACTTGATTTTGCTTAAGGATGTGTTCTTGTCCCTGCTTCATCTCCACCCAGAAAATGCCACCGATTGATGCGGCTTTCTGGCCCTCTTTGCTACCCCCACCGCTCTCTGGACAAATCGGTCCTTTCTGCTCTCTGAGCTGGCAGAAGCTACAGGCGATGTCCTCGTGGGGGTGGAAATTCTGTGAAAACACTATCTGCTGGTATGCTTTTGTCTTCTGGAGTGCCTGTGCCCTCAGCCTGCCTGTGCCACCTGCAGCTTTGCAGGCTCCTGCAGACCTGCTGAAGCGCTGTGTCTTTGGCCCCTGCCATGGGAGATTTCACTCTAGCAGCCAGCCGAGAACAGGCTCTCAGGGATGCCGAATTCCTTTCCAAGCACAGCGAGGGGCAGTTCTCGCCGTGAATAGTCTCTATTCTGAGCATAGGAACTGGAGGAGAGAACTGGGCCAGTAAACACTTGGTCCCAGATCAAACAGCCATGCAAGTACGTAGGAAAAGCTGGGACTTTCTGACTAAACTCGCTGTGATTTGACATACGCAGTCCCATCACTGCAGGTGCCACATGGAAGAGACACGGAGGCTTCATTTCTGGAGGAGTTTGTCTCTCAAAGCGAGGGTTGACCTTGCTGGAGCTTTGGGACACTGGGGGCATGCTAAACCTCCTAGTCATTGCTCTTCCAAGCACTTTTGGAACTCACCTTTTTTTTTAAAGGGTTACCTCTCGTGGTCAAAACGCATCCTAAAATTGCAAAAGTAAAACAAGAGGCGGAACAGCCAGATCACACTTAAATAGTGTCTTGCAAGCTCTTTTCACCCGTCTCCATGGATCAATGCAAGTATCTGAAGCCTTCAGATATTTTACCCTGCTCAAGCCTTAGAAGTGAGCAATGGAGGGAAGCCTGCTGCATGGAGCAGCCCCTGAGGAGGACTCTGACACCTTCTGTGCCTGTGAATTAACAGTGTTTTGGGAGTCAGCACTAGAGTATTGGCCTGAGGATTCCTCGCTGCTATTCCTGGCTGTGGGAGCAGAAATCGGCCTTGTGGATAGCTAGCACAGATAATTAGAACAGCATTTAGTTTGGCTTGTCCTTGGAGGCAGGAGCTCTAGATGTAAAATCCTCCGCTACTGGAGGCAGTGGTAGAGTGATGAAATCTTGTATGTGCTGAGGTCACTAGAGGGGGACACAGGGTCAGTTGGGGGTAGTTTTGGTTACTCGAGCACTTTGTGGCTCCAGGTGTCCTGGGAAGATAGTCCAGCTCCAGAGCTGAGGTTTGTATTTGTCCTGTGGAGGTCCGACTTGTGTTCCCATTGAACATGTGAATGGGCGAGAATTTCCTCTCAAGTATGTGCCCTCAGTTAATTACAAGAGCTGTAAATAGCATAGACGCATCGGTAGCAATCGGAGAACTAGCTGGGATGATAACTGTGGTGTGCTGTTTTTACAGCCAAGTTCTTATTTTCCAGAATTGCAGGGCTTGCGCTGCTTCAGCGCTAGGGATGAATTGCCAGCCAGGGTTTTCTGATGTGACATTTGTACTGTGGCCGTCTGATCGAGCTTGCCTTTGAATAAAGAGGGCACCTCCAGTGGAGGAAGGCATAGGACATTCCAACTGATTAAGGAGTAGAACAAGTGTTGTGATTTGGTCACATTTTGCGCAGAGTTACTGCAGACACAGGCTGGAGTTCTTGCCGAATGGCTCTCGGATGTGCTGGGGTGAAAATGGGTGCAGATGCAAAGAGATGGGTCCCAGGTGTCCCATGAGCAGTGATGGGGCTGTGCAGAGCTGGGTCAGAGCATGCTCTTCCCAGGTCTCAACTCCTACTGCCAGGGAAGCCTTACCGGTGTCATCAGGGGATGGGGAATGGCAAGAAAGGGGAGCAAGTCTCCGGTTTTCATTTTATTCTTAAAAGGTGCCCCAGTGCTCAGAGGTGCCGTGTTTCATGCAGGAAAAGCTCTGTGTGGATGCATCAGATGCACCACGGAGACATTCAATGCTCCAAAGCAGTGAGGTGCCATTTCTGATATTGCCTAATAAACTGCTGCATTGTCTTTTCCCTCCTCCCTTTAAAAAAAATGGCATCAAAATTGCATATTAAGCAGAGAGTAAGCTTCCCTTAAAGCAGCCTGTAGCCATCAGTAATATTTATTTTCTCTATTTGTTTTAAGCCTGTGAAGACTGTAGTTTCCTCCATACTGTCCTGATGGAGCCCTGACCAGCAAGCGTGCAATGCCCCTAGCCCTAATGTGCCATTAATGATAGGTTAATGTACAGTATAATGTTTTTTGGACTATGGGTTCATTACACTTCTGAGTGCAAGGTCCTTCTGCAGAGCGCCCAAGGTCCCATTGCATTATATCATGCAATAAAAATACCCTTTTCATATCACACGCTAATAAACTGTATTTGAAATGCTGTCTAAGGGCACTGCCATCGTCTTGATAGTCTGTGTCTGCAACAGTTGGGATCTTTTTATTATGGTTTTTGTTATGCTGAATTCAAGTTTTTAAATTAAATGCATAATTTGTCTGTGCTTCTTTGTAATAAATGAAGCACAGTCATTTAACTGCAGAGTCTGGGAGGATTCCTGTAAAAGACAACATTAGAAGGATGGCACTGTTGCAACCAACAGCAATGTTGCTTATTTCCTAATGTACCTTGTGTAAGCATGAGGTCTTTTAATGTCATTTCTAATTTACTAGGTGTTGTGGTTACGTTTGGGTGTCATGTAGTCGTTAACATAAGACCTCGGTCCCTCTAATGGTGTGTCTCCTTCCTCCTCCTGGGTTTACGTTAATGTCTGTCTTCACAGCTCACTCCTTGCTGCAGGGAAGACGGGCTTTCGGGGTGCCAACAGGCAGCCCCCAAGTGTTTGCAGCAGCAGCCATAGCCGGTGCTGGCTCTGCCGGTTCTCCTGCCCGCGGCACTGGAGCAGCGGTAGCGCTCCATCATCCTGGCTGCGGCAAGGGCAGGAAGGCCATGGTGCTGCTCGTCTCCCTGTGCTATCTGCTGCTCAGGCCACAGCCACCCCTTAGAGCAAGGGATGATGTTCCCAGGTTTCCTCCCCGTAACCTTCGTGTCCTCCTGCTGTGGTGCAGCTCTCCGTGCTGGCCCAGGTGCCCCTGGGCACTTCCTCCCCGAGCAATGCAGTGAGCAAGCACTGACCCCGGCATGTCCTCCAGGAGAGGTCAGAGCAGGTCATGCTGCCCTCCCCAGTTAACCTCTCACTGCCCCAGTGAAAAAAATACAAGGAGATGATGTTGCAGGTTAGATCTGGATGCACTGTCAAAAAAAAGAGCAGTATCATTGAACACCATTTGGGATGAAGGTTCCTGTCCGTGTCCTCCCGGTCCCACTCATGTTCTCTGCCCCAGGAAACATCACCCGGTAACTTTTGCACATTTACAAGAAAATTGGTGACTGACCGGTATTTCACATTGGGAATGTACTTTGTCGCCATCCTGGCTAAGGTCGGTAGCTGCCTATTTCATGGATCCTTTCAACCAGTCTCACAATAAGCACGCACTTCTTTTGTGCCTGGAAAGTCTTTTGAAATCACAGAAGCGTTGCTTGAGGGATGTTATTTATTGCCTGCCTGTCCTTTGGCAGTGGTTAGGAGCCTCAGCGTTGGCCTAAACCTCCTTGGTGCTATCCAAACGCAAGCGTTTTACAGTCAGTGGTGGAGGAGAGGAGCCTGTTTATGGGCTAGACTCTCATGAAGCTTTGATCTTCCCTGGACTTGTGTACAAGAGGCGATGTAAACTGTTACGTATGCATTAGACTAAACGTAGCTCAGATTTGGGGCTGTGGGTGCTGCACAGGCTTTGTATTAGGGCCGTGTCCCAGGGGACCTTCATCTCCCCTGGAGAGTTCACCCTCGCTCCTACCAGCAATGCTGACGAGCGGATCCGGAGCAGAGCTGCGTGTGGGCACCCGGTGCTGGAAAAGGCCCATTGGTCTGCAGGCGTGCCAAGGATGCGATGTGAAGTCTGTTGCAATAAGCTCTGGGTGGATTTATTATCAGAAACGAAGATTTCTCAGGCCGGAGGAGAAGGCCATGCAAGCAAATTGCTGAATTTTAAGGATAGGTAAAATTACGGAACTTTTACCCTTGAATAATGGCAATTTAATTGACTGGGCTAAATGATTGATGGTTTGTGAGCAATGAGTTCGAATTACCAGGGCTGTGTGTTCAGGGGGGCACTGCCCTTTTAATTTCATGTCAGATATTTAAATCATTTACATCACCCTCTGCGAGGTGCTCCCCTTGGAAAGAGTTAACCTGTCTGGTGGGACACTGCAACTTGAGAAATGTACCCTTTATCAAGAGAACGAGATGAGACAAGTTCATTTAAAAAGCCTGGTTTGTCATTGTTTATCTAATTTTCGGAGTTGACACACAAAATTAGGCTGGCTGACACTCACTCTGGGGCTATCCCTGGCCCCGTCCTGCCTGACCTTTTCGGCTCCAAGCTGCTGTGCTCTCGCCAGCAGCCGCTTCCCCTCGGCTGCAGAAATCGCAGTGCAGCCGTGCATCCTACCCCGTGGCTGCAGTAAGGCGGACCAGTACCTGGCCGCTACGGGGAAGCAGTTTGGTGGTGACTTTTCAACCTATTTTCTGTTGGACTTCCAGATTACCGCCTATTTTTAAGGCTGAATATTTAAGAATTGGCAAGGAGGTGGTTACTGCTTTGTAATGAATGTGCGTAGAAGTCTGAGCAAACATGAAATGCGTGGGGATGGGGTCAGCTCTGTCATGGGGACGTCCTGTGATACCTCCGGGCTCCTCTCATGAGCATCTCTTTCCTTGGTGGCATGCTTCCCTCCGTGATTACGCCTGTCAGTGTTGCGGCGAGCTCCTGTGCGTTACTGAGACTCAGATGTTGGCTGAACCATCACTGGTAGGGCACGAACATTCTCCATTACAGTGATTTTACTAAGGAAGGTTCAGTATCAGCCCCTTATTTGCCAATTCACGGTGGTCATAGGTGTCAGTGTAAAAGAGTGCTCTCTGCTGACGTTGGTGTGCAGTTGGAGCGGGAGAGCCGGGTACAGCTCAGCACCCCGACACTGCAGCTGCCCAGGGGCATCTGAGTGCAGGGCCGGGGGGACCGTGAGCCGGGCTGACTTCCCCACGCCAAACCAAGGATGGATGGCTGCTGCCAAAAAGGTACGCACGCCACACCAAGCAGAGAGTGTCGTCGCAGTCAGAAACCACTCGCTGCAATAGAAAATGCGTTTCAAGCTTCCATGTGTTTAACTTTCTCCAGTGTTACCTTGCAAAGCCAAATAAATCTGTAGGGGAATATTTAAGTACAGCAGGTTGCTTGTGTTTGGTTTAGAACATATTGCTCACTGTTGAAGTCCGGGCTGGGATTTTTACTTGTGGCTGAGACTCAGTGACCAGAATTTATTAATAGTGTCCAAACTGTTGTGACTTGCAGGGTTTTTTCTTTCTTGAGGTGACAGTTTATCCCAGCCCCATCCTGCGGCATGAGCGTGCACTACACCTGGAGGGTGCAGCTGCAGTTTTGATTTTTACCTGTGTTTTTGTCCCTTGTTCCTCCCTTCCTTCCCTCCCTGTCTAATCTCCCTGCCCCCTTCTCTCCACTCTCGCTTCCAAAGATATCTCCAGCTTAAGGCACTGCTTTCTGAGGTGTGCATGTTTCGGACTGCAGGAATGAATGGCTGCAGTACTCTGGGTCCCTGAAAAGGGGGGAATGGGGGACTGGATGCTGAATAGTGGTAAAATGCAGAGAGCTCGTCAGGGTGACTTTGTGAAGAAGTTGCTGAGAGCGGAGGAGACTGCTGCTGGCACAACTGCAGTGACTGAAGACTTTGGAGGAAATCTTAAATGTGTTCCTGGGACCGCAAGTCCCTCTCACATAGTCCGTACTGCATTTTCACTGCCAGTGTTGCAGTAAGGAGGCCAAGGGCAAGTTTGATGGACTCGTGCATTGTCCACAATTCTGTATTGCTCTTTGATGTATGTTTTTATTGCAGTTGCAGGTGTGACTGCGGCAGGCAGGGTGCTGCTGAGCGAGGTGTGCTCTAGCGAGGTCAGGTATTAGAAGCAGCAAAGTGGTTTTGGCGTCGACTTCAGCACAGGCCATCCGTGGACATTGTACATCCTTGTGCCGTTGTGACCTACTTGCTCTCTATGCCTGACCTGAACGTGCCACGGGCTGCCCACCACGATTTGCAAAGACAGGTCCCACTGACACTGGTCTGAGCTTTGGTGGAGATCTCTGTTTTCCCATTCCCTATTAAAAAAGAAACAAACAAAACAAAAGAACAACCACCAGATTTTCAAAACCAAGTTCTGGTAAAAACATCTCTTCAGCCTGAGAAAAATCCTCCCTAGATCAATAATAGTCTAAACCCCAGGAAAATCTAAATAGTAGTTTCAAGTTAAACTTATTCCTAGGGAGAAAAGTCAGTGTGTAAAACCCTGGCTGCAGCGGAGTAACCTCACAAAACAAAGCAAACGGTGAACAGCATGGCTAGCTGACGTTTTCTACCTTGCATGGCCTGCGGTTTCCCGTTGCATGTTGTGAGTAGCTTCAGTGCAAGGATGTACTGGGTGTGAGATGTCTTCCTCTGTGGGGAGTCTCTCCATCGTAAAGCAGATTCATGGGAGAAGCGGACTGGCATTAATAGCTGGGCTTTAATTGCCCCAATGCATCTGCTCTTCCTTGGCTGTGTTTTTCCCTAGTTCTTACTAGTGTCCTTGAGTCTTGTTTTGTTTAAAAGGCGAAACACCTACTTCTAGGGGGTCTTGCTTACAATAAGCATTTTCCTTACTCTTGCACCTTTTGCACCCAAAAACACTGAAGTGCGGGGCAAAACACGCTTGCACTGATTCTCACAGCACTCTCATGAGACAGCAGGGTCATTTATTCCCTTTTTAACCATGAGGCTGAGGAAGATTAAGCAGCTTTGTGAAGGTCACGCTGGAAAGTATGTGACACCCTGGGGATAAACTCTAGGACTCCTACCTCTGGGTTCCCGACCGTGCCCTCTCTTGAATTGTTTTCATAGGTAGGAACCAAGTAAAACCAGGAATATGTCAGACTGAATTTGTTTAGTAAAATGGTGAAACCCAAACATATATGGGATGTCTGGAGCAGGAGATTAAAAAAGGAAGGTGCAGTCTTTCTTTAGTGTTGTTCCTGACGTTAGACATTCAAGACCAAAGCTAAAGATTTCTAGTAGCCAGGTGTTGGAAGGAAAAATACTTTGTCCATATGCTCAGTGCTGCAAGCTTCTGTGTACTTAAATGCATCATTTTAAGATCATCCATCTTCTCTTGGTAGCATTGAACTGTCTGCTGCTATCCTCAAAGCTTGAATGGACTCTGGTACCTCTGGATATGTCGTTCTTCCTTGGAGGACCATTTTCCAAGCAGCAACTGGGTGTGAGTGCACACACATCTGCCTGGGTGGGAAATTCAGAGCTCTCCGGCAAGCTTAAAATTGCTGTCTACAGCTAAGAATGGCTGAAAGGAAGCGATTTGCTTAAAAAAAAATTGAATATTGGGGGAAAACATCTATTTCTGTAGCATTGCAGAGAGCAAACTCGGAAAGGTCGATTGCAATGGCAGGTAGCAGCTGCCCACAATTTCAAAGGCCTGGAGATAAAATTAAGGGCTTGCAGCTTGAGCGTGGTGGGAAGCACTGACAAATCTGAGGAGGGGAAAGCAAGTGGTTTGAACTGACTTTGCTTTGGAAACCTGTAATCACACGACAGTTGCGCTGCAGCCTCCAGTTTGCAGGGGTCGGGTGATCTTGTATCTGCAGAGTTTGGCATCTCGGTGGGATGTGCATGTCCATGTGTATGTGGGCTCTCACACAAAAGGAGCTTTACATAGAAAAGCTCGTGAGCTCTCTTCAGACTGCAACCGTGCCGGTTTTATTGTAGCTTCACCCTAGTCACTGTGGTGTCTTTTAGGTTCTGTAGACTTTTGGCATGAGGTTCCCCCCTCCCCATTTCAAATTTGAGTTACAGACTGAGCAGGCTGAAGCTTTCCGTGGGGGAAAAAGCAGGGCAGCCAGCAGGTGAGAGCCTGCAGTGCGAATGCGAGGTGTTCCCAAAGGCTGTCTGTTGTGTGAAGCCAAGAAAGAAAGAAATCCAAGAAGCAGCGGAGGCCACCAGCCTGACCTGATCCTGGAGAGGAAACCCAGGAGTGCAGCTTCTCCCTGTCCAAGCTGAAATGCCGACTGTTGCTGTGATAGACATTGCAGGGCAATGGATGAACACTGGAGAGGAAACGTGCTGGGAATGACTGGTCCTGGTGCCTCTTGCACACCCAGCCACCAGCACCGTGCTCTGCCTGTGGTATAGTTCTTGCGCTTGCAGATTGTAACAGAACTGTCTGCATCATGGGGTTTGCTCTCACGGTTGTGCCAGCAGCTGTTAAAATTATTCGTATACTGATGATCAGCAGTGAGGTTTGTTGGGAGGTGACTGGGGTATAGTTGTTTAAATTAAATTATCTTCTCTCCACCAAGGTCTGGCCCTGCTTATAGTGCGGTTCGCAGCATGAACCTGTGCAGTCTCTTACACTCCGATGAACGGATGGGGAAAAGTTTCATTTAAAAGTAGTTCCAAAGTAAAATCTGTTTCATAGCTGAGAGATTAAGCCACTAAATGTCCCAACTGGTGTGGCTGCGTCTCCTACCACCTCCCAGCTCTTTATTAGCTTATAGGCAAACTTGTTTCTCCTTTTTTCCCTCTTCCGGCGTCTCTCCCTCACCTTTTTTTTAACCGTATCCTTTCCTCTTGATGTACCTCTTGTCTCAAGTCCGTGGGCTGTGCCACCTCCACTCTCGCTCTCTGCTCCGTGTGTGCAGGCTTGGGTCGTGATGGCTTTTGCATTGCCCCTTCCTTGCATTGCCCCTTCCTTGCATTGCCTTTCCCAAAAGCCCGTGGAGGTGCAGCCAGCATCCCACAGATGCGTGCAGAGAGGGAAAGCTGCTGTCCCACCAAGTCCTGGGGTTGTGGCAGGCAGGAGCTCGNAAACTTGTTTCTCCTTTTTTCCCTCTTCCGGCGTCTCTCCCTCACCTTTTTTTTAACCGTATCCTTTCCTCTTGATGTACCTCTTGTCTCAAGTCCGTGGGCTGTGCCACCTCCACTCTCGCTCTCTGGTCCGTGTGTGCAGGCTTCGGTCGTGATGACTTTTGCATTGCCCCTTCCTTGTATTGCCCCTTCCTTGCATTGCCTTTCCCAAAAGCCCGTGGAGGTGCAGCCAGCATCCCACAGATGCGTGCAGAGAGGGAAAGCTGCTGTCCCACCAAGTCCTGGGGTTGTGGCAGGCAGGAGCTCGTGCTGCAAAGAAACTCAAGCCCAAGACTCTTAGGCAGCTTTCAGGGCACCTCAACCCAGTGGGGCAAAATAAAACACTTGGGAGATTTGTAGCTCTTCACGGCAAAGTCTGTGGTTCGTGTTCTCCTCGTGGTGGACCTCTTGCTCAACTAAGTCACTTCACCACAGTATTCCTTCCATCTTTTCTCTCTGACGTTAACTGGGAAAGCAACTGAGCTGGTCCCAGTAAGATCTGAAGAAGGACTCTCCACATCTCAGACTTCTCCCTAAAAAGTTGTAGCTGAGATTTCCAGCCATCCCAAAGAGTTGAAGCAACAACATGTCACGCTTCCTCCGTAATTCTTGTAGATGATGGCATATTTTATTCCTGTGGCTCCTGTGTTTGCTGGCCCTGGCCCACAGAGTGTTTTATTGCTCGGAGCTGATGCCGTGAGGATTTACTGTCCTCTATTTAGCCCAGTGTGGCTTCATTGCTCCACTCGGTACCACCCTAACCCAGCAGACCACCAGGCTTCCCAGACCCCGCCTCAGACCCGCACTCGCTCCCCGTGTGCCGACTGCTGTCGTTCAGCGCTGCGGCTGGCGTCGGGCTGCGCGCGCCGGTAATTCCCACATGTACGTCACCCTCCCCAAAGGCTCCCCAGCAGATTTACTCTGATTACTTTCAGGCATTGTTTGCAAGAGCTATGAAGTTTAGTGTTGCAAAAACTGAGCTGCTTTTGAGTGATTTGGAGTAGGGGTTTTCATCATTCGTGATGGTTTCTCCTGGCGATTGCTTTCTTTCAGTCATTTATGTAATTGCGGTACTCTGTTTCCTGTGGATTTTTATCCTTCATTTGAGATTCATCTGAAGATGGCATGTTCCCATCTCTAGGAATGTGGCCAGATTGAGACATGAGCTGCCTAAGCTGGCTGCTGAAACTGCAGTCCATATTTTTGTTTCATCCTGAGATGCTGTTCTGATTTTCCGAGGTGTCTAAGACACAGTCTTCCAATGCCTGCAATAGCCGTATAATTCATGGCCGAGAATATTTTATAGTATCCCTCTTTGCATCATACTTAATTCCCGCAATAGCTTCTCATGAAGACCTGTTTCAGTTACACTTAGATGATATTTTCATTTCTGTATCAACCGATCGCTCCAAATGACATGGACTAGCATGTATGTGCATGAGCAAACCCCTCTCCTCATGGACGCTGTGAGTGCTGCAGAGCCTGGCGCCTGGTCCTGCTGCATCTGCAGGCACAGAGCTCAGTGACCAAGGAACAAAAGGAATTTAACACTTGCAGGGTTATTGGTTTTTTCCTAGGTAATTTGTAGAACCGTCCATTTAAGGGATGCCTGTACACAGGGTAAGGCGTAAGGTTTCCACTGATGAAAGTCAAGGACACAAATATAAGACAGCCCTTCCTCTTTTCTTTTGACAAAGGAGAGCATTAGGTTAATACATGTGAAAGAGGTGTACGAGGGGGCTAGTGGAGAGAGAAACTTTAAAATTAACGGATCACAGACCTTTACAAGCAGACTAGTATATTTGTGGTTTTGTCAGAGTATCTTTTTACCGAAACATCATTCAGAAGTCGAGCAGCCTGGCAGGCCATCCTAGAAAGGAGCTGGTTCAAAACACAGTGAGCTAATCAAACATTTTAAAAAAAAAAAAGTCAGTATTTTTGAGGAGTGCTAGGCTAAGGGCTCAGTAAGGAGCCTGGGTTCCCCCAGCCCTCCCTGCTCCATACGAACAGTGTATGTGGGTAAGGTGGATCCAAGAGGAAGTACACTGGTTTGAATCACTGCTTTATTGCACATTTATGATTGTAACCACAGGACGTTCTGATGTATTTTTTCCCGTTTTTTTTATAAAAACAAACCCTTTGGGGTTTTCACGGGAAGGGTTGTGTTTATCTTGGCTAACTCTGCCTGTTCTGCTTTCCAGGGCCACCCGTTCATCGTGCAGTACAACGATGGGAATGCAGAAGTGGTGTCCATGTGGGTGTGCAGGATGCTCGAGGAGCGGCGATTGACCCAAGGACCGCAGTGAGCTGGACTGGCTCACAGCACAGCGCAAGACAACAGCTCACCCTGGCCTAGCAGCACCAGCCCCGCGCTTCGGACTCTCAGTCTATCTGGATCATATTTTACTAAAAATATTTTCTAGAAGCATCAACAAAATCTTTCAGGATATTTGTTGCTGCCTTTTCCTCATCACCACATTAAGGAATTTTCTTCCCACATTTCTTTTGTTGCTGAGCAATTTAATGTCCTCAGATTATCTTCAGTTAAACTGTACACAGCCTTAAAGCAAGTATTTTATATCTATATTTTTTTTTATTGAATGTATTGTATATTTCCTGGCTCCAGAGTATTTTTTAACTGTTAGTCTTTTGCTATTGTACAAATGACACGCTAAAGTGTTCAGAGGATTTCGTAAGGAGATGTTGGCTGTCTTTGAGCGCAGACATCCACAAAATACTGGTTTTAAATGTCAAGCAAAAGCAAGCAAACGAACAAACCAAAAAAGAAGTATCTGGGCTTGCCCATCCTGTGAGGAGGAGAGGGATTGCCCTGCCAGAGTAAAAGCATGTCAGGTAGATGAGCATCACACTATCAAATGACCGGCCGTGCCTCTCTGCTCCGGGGTGCTTGCTGCTGTGGCTCGGGTTTTTTTGGGGGGCAAGCAAAAAAGCAGCACGCTGGTGTGTGCAAAGAGCACCCTGCAACTGCTCAGGCACCGCAGGCTGGTCCGTAAGTGCAGAAGGGTTTTGCTGAGGTGGAAAGAGGTGAGGTGAAAGAGAGCAGCGCTCTCCTGAACAGGGAGTGGAGGTGAGCTGGGTGAGCACCAGAGCTGGCAGCCCCAGCACCACGCATGGCCGAGATGGGCCGAGAAGGGAGAGCGGCCATGGGCACGGGGAGTTTGCGAACAGCAGCAGCGCAGAGGGGGTGAGGTTCTGCCTGTGCCGCGCGAGGAGGCTGATGGCCACGGCACACGCTTGCGCAGCATCCCGTGAGCTTGCGGGGGAAGAGAGCCTGCGCAGAGGGGCTCAAGCCGTGCTGTGCCACGTGCCCTTGTGGCCAGAGAGCGGGGTTCTACTGATTATCACGGCAGTTCGTGGCTTGCTTGGAAGCGTCTTGCCTTTCTCAGCTCTACCTTGATCTCTTGTTTTCTTACATCGGAGTCGCTACGCGATGGGTGCAGCTGGGTCAAGCAAATGCTCCCAGGTTTGCTGTTACCATAAAGGAAAGAAGAACAATTGCAATGTCTTTCTGTTTCTTACTCCTGCAATTTCTGTGTGCGTTTTCACAACAGACTGACACACCTTTAATCAGTCCTTGTGTTAAGATGCTTATTAAAAAAGCACAGAAGAGAGGAGGACCATGCCCAACAGGGCTGAGTTTTAGAAGTTTTAGATTAACGAATTGAGCACTGATGTGACATGGGCAAGGAATGAGGTTGGGGCCTTTGTTTGCTTGTTTTTGCATTAGAAATAAACTTTTGCTAAAAAAAAAAAAAAAAAAAGCTCAGGTAGTTTATTATATACCAGCAGCTTAAAAAAACCCATGTGGTGAAAAATTCCTCCTGAACCACTGCAAATCCGAAACGTTAGTTTGGAAGCAATCTGGAAAAGACTTTGTTTCCTTCCTTGGAGGGATCGTTTGTCTTCTTTTGAAGTATAGAGGTTGCAGGCATGAACTTATAGACTAAAGTTTGTCTTAATTGCTCTGATGTCACAACCTCCCTGGCAGATAACAGTACAATGAATGAGTCAACAGCCCCCGTACCTTCAGGTCCTTTTTCTAAAGTGAGACAAATTTCTTCCCTGTGCGCCAACCAGACTATAGGCAGCTCTTCCATTTATTTATCTCTAACAGTTTGCATTAGCTTTCTCTGGATAAAAAGTCTCTCCCTCGGATTTAGTTAAAAAGTCAGTAAAACCAAGGCTTTTCCTCTCGCTTTCCCTGGCAGGGAGGTCGGGAGGGGAAGACGTCACCCTGAAAATCTGTGCGGGATGCCAGCTGATGGAAACGTGAAAAATCTCCTGGCTAACGGGTTGACAGTGTTATAATTCACTGGCATGCGTATTAACCTTGCTGTCTTCATCAGTATACTTAATCAATCCAGCAATCATGGGGGAGGTTTGGGGCCTCTGTCATCTTTCCTTCCCCAAGTCCTTGAATTCGGTGCAGCTGGGGGCTGGGAGGAGGACGAGCGGCTGGGGGTCTGCTCGGCGGCACCGCTTACATCCTGCCCCGCGTTAACACCGTTTTGGGGGGGATTATGGCCGGATGGAGAGCGGAGCGGCCAGGTTGGGGAAAACCCGACTTCAGCGCGGCCAGCCTTGCTGCTACCCCGAGTGTCGAGTGGCAGCGAGGTGGGGTCACCCCAAACTGCCACCTCCTGCCATGGAGATGGTGGCTCTGGGTGATGGATCCCCATGGGAGGTCTGGGCCCCACGGCCCACTCTGCGTTGCTTCATGGGGGCTACTGGGGTCCCCCCGCACAGCACCTCGCTCTCCCCTTCCAACCCGTGACCTCACCCTGCTTTTCCCACGTGTGTGCAAACCCCTGGTGCCCACAGAGCCCAATCCAAGCAGTTCTGCCCAGTTCTCACCGCCACCCATCAGCACCAAGGGGCACCAGTAAGAGGAAGGGAGGAGGCAATAAAATTGGGCCAGGGTCTGGGCAGGTTTAGCTCCGCTGGGTACCCCCACCCATGGCAAGCAGGTCCCCAGCAGGTCTGCACCCAGCCCGGGCTCCTCTCCCTGCAGCGAGTGCGTGCCGTCCCCATGTCTGTGCCATGCAGGGCAGCGGGAGCTGGGGTGAGCCTGGCGTGGGGCACCCCAATGCAGTGCAGGATCCCCCCCAAACCCGGCTGAAGGGATCCCCTGGGGTGCAGCACTGCGAGCAGCATGACGAAGCGGGGCTGCTGTGCTGCTTGTGCTGCATTTGGGCTTAGGAAATCCTGCCTCGGCGCGGGGGCTGTGTGCGCGCAGAGGTGACTTTGCCAAGACACGTGAAACGTGCCGCTGCGAGCCCAGCCCCAGGCTTTGCCTCCAGCCTTGCGTGTGACATCATCCTGGCCCCAAAACCCACGCTGGGGATGGGAGACGGACAGGCAGGGAGATTTTTCCCAGGTGCCAGGCAGGGCTGGAAGCGCTGGGTGCTGCAGAGGGGCTCAGCAGTGCTGGTCTCCACGCAGGCAGGAGGTCCGCTGGAGCCGGGGCTGCCTGGGGACATTGTCCCTCTCTCTTCCTTCCTGCCGCAACTTTTTGGAATCTGAATCAGGGCATTTCTTGGCTAAAAAGCTTGCAGAAAATGTAGCGATATTATACCCTACAGCTGAGTCCTGCTCAGAAGATGGCGTGGTGAGGGTGCATCGTGAACACGTTCATTCAGCAGTGGATGCCGTAGCTGCACTGAGTGACACCCCCCCATCCTCCCCCAGTCCCACTTCTCACCCTACCAGTTCATTTAGGGTCTCCACCAGCAGCCCCACACCAGTCTCACCGCTCTGTCTCCTCTCCCTGTAACCTCAGTCATGGTGGTACCGACAGACCCAGTCTCCTATGGGAATGTGTATGCAGGAGCTCACAGGCTCTGGGAAAAACTGGATATGTCTCATCTGTGCCAAAACTTCGGATGTTTTCCGCTTTTCCCTGCCTGTGATCCTTGCCAGGCCGAGCTCATCCTGTGAGACGAGCCCTTAAGCGCAGCACGGAATTAGAAAATATTTTCTTTCTTGTATCCCATAGCCAAATACATCCTGCTGTCAGCTTTCCAAAGGCAAAGTGTCAGTCTTTGTTTTCCCAATAACAGCCTGAAAAGCTGTGTGTGTTTGCGTGTGTGTGCGCGCGCGTGCGTGTGTGTGTCTGTCCACACACATACATCTGGCAAAAAAAAACAGAAACGAGGGATCGCAGCGGGCTGGGGCTGCGAGGGGTCCCCGACCCGTCCCTCTCCCTGGGCATCTGTTGAGCGGGGACGGCAGCGGCCAGCGATGGGCTAACATTAATAACTGAGCAATCAGTCGAAACAGCTCTTCGGAGCTTCGTCTGATCCCTTTGACATCCGAGAGCATAAGCAAACCAGAGGATTGAATCTGGGAGCGGTGGTTGTGTTTTCCTGTCTCGCGGAGCTTTGTGGTCCTGCAGGGAAAGTTTACCTGGAGGCATCAATGGAAAAGGGACAGACCGCAGGGACTTTCTGCCTCGCTGATGCAGGGAGCATGTGGGCACCAGCTGAAGCAAAACCTGGGAATTTGGGTCTTGGCTGGAAGAAAAATCCCTAATCCTGCAGGGAGCAAAATCCCCTGACAGATCCCACGGCAGAAACTGCTGGCTGGTGACAGAGGGACTTCGGCTGCGGGTGGGGAGGGGGCAATGCTGCCGGGACAGACACACGGCTCGCTCGGCTTTCTGGCTCCGGCTGTGCTCCCTCTGCCCGGCAGGACAGCCCAGGGGGTCCATCGGCATCCAGACCCATGGGGGATACACCTGGGACACCCCCCAGGGAGCCTGGAGCCTCAGCTGGCGAGGAAAAGGAGGGAGGAGGCAGGTCAGGGGGCTGCAAGAGCTGAGATGCCCCAAGTCAGTGCTCTGTTCTGGGGGGGGCGGGGGGCTCCCCAGCTCAGAGAGGAGCCGTCGGTGGCTGCTGCACCACTCCCCGCAGCGCAGGGGTCCAGGGCACATGGAAACACCCTCGGCCTCTTTCGGGCAGTGAGCGGGAGCTGCAAACCCTTCGCCTTCACAGGGGTTTGAAGCAGCGGCCCCCGCGCTGCTCCCTGCGAAGGGCTCGAAGGCTGCTCAGCCTCTCGGGAACAAAGCATCTTTGTGCAGAGGCTTTTCCTCCTGCTCCCGTTAAGACGTGCAAGTGGCAGAGATAAACACGTAAGAGACCCGACAACACCCTCAGGAGACCCGTCCTCGCTGAGCTGCCGGGAGCCGACCTGGGCTTTGGCACACTGGTGGGGCTGAGTTAAACACCTGACGGGTGACCCCAGCGCTTTGAGAGCTGCAGAAGCACCAGCTCTGGCCTCTCAGCTTCTCCAGAGGGTGCTCAGCAGACCCTCTTCAGCCACGTGAGGTTATCTGTGGGTGACTCCTGCCCCACGCAGACCAGTTCCTGCCCCACTGCTGTCCCGGGGCTGCTCCCTGCGCTGCGGAGACCCGGGCAGGAACCAGCCCGAGCCCCCAGTGCTGCAGCTCGGTGGGCACCATGACCCTGCGGTAGGAGCCAGGTCCTGGGGGGCAGAGGGGGGAGCCAGCAGGGAGGGGGAGCCAGGGCCCATTGCATGACAGTGAGGTCCCGAGCTATAGCAGGTATTTTAGGATAACTTGTCTTCAACCTTCCCCGGGGGACCCCTCAGGCTGGGAGGCTCACAGGCACCGTGGGGCACAAATCCGGAGGGATGTGGGGACTGTCCCCTGAACTTGCTGGTCTCATCCTGCTCACTCCAGCTCTCCAGTACTGTTGCCTGGCCTGGTCTGGGAAAGGTTAAT
>VXBL01004281.1:206607-233579 GCA_013400195.1 Aramus guarauna | reverse complement strand
CGGGCAGCGGCGGGAGGAGGCGCAACCGCTCACCGAGGGCATGGCGGTGCCGCCCCGCTCACCTGCCGCCCGGCCCGGGGTCCCGGCGGGGCCGAGCACCCCCCCACCCCAGCCCCGCGGCGGCCTGGACGCTATCCTCCTCCGGAGCCGCCGGCGCGGTCTGCCCGGCGCTGCCACGGCCACTTCGTGCGACCTTGGGCGCGTCCCTTCACCCGGGCGGTGCCCCGGAGGAGCGGGGAGAGCCCGTGCCCTTGCGCTGGGATGTTTAAGGATGGGGCAAGGCTGGTGGAGGTGAAGAACTTTTTTCTTTCCTCCTTCCTGGCCATTGTGGAAGATGTTGTAGCAGCAAAGGTGTAAAAGGCACGGGTGGAACACCAGCCAAGGTGACCTTGCAGGGTGCCTGGCTTCCCACCCTGGGTGGTTCGGAGGCCTGCCAAGCCCCCAGTGAAAGGCTTCCCCTCTTTCTCCCCTAGTGACTGCAGTAGGGTCAGACATGCCCTTCTCAAACAGCCACAACCTCCTGAAGATGAAGCACTCTGCTGATGATGAGTTCCCTGACCTGAGCCTTCACAACAATCACATGGCCAAGGTGCTGACCCTGGACCTGTACAAGAAGTTGAGGGATAAACAGACTTGCAGTGGATTTACGCTGGATGATGTCATCCAGACTGGGGTTGACAACCCAGGTAACGGCCGGGGACCGTTAGATCTGTATAACGATCTGTTCTCCCTCCTTACTGGAAGTGCTTCTTGACAGTGGCACCCAAGGCTCTTGAGCTGCTGAGAGGCAAATACAAAGCATTAGAGATGGCTCTAAATGCACGGCTGTGTTAAAAGTGGCCTTGTTCTATCAAGCCATGTTCCTTGCTGTGATCTGACATATCAATTCCCAGACACTTCAATTATGTAACTGCTCTGCTAAATACTTTCAATTTGGAAAAAAAAAAAGCCAAACCAAATGCATTCTAATTATAACACAACCGGGGGGGGAAAAAAACCACAAACCCAACCGTGATGTTATTTGGGCTTACCTGGCTGTTCCTATTCCAAACTGGTTATGTGATGTTGTCTAGCACTTCTATGGAAAAAAGGGGGAGCAGATGTGTTTACATGTTAACATTACAGTATTTATTTTTACTCTAGCAATATCAAAATGGCCCAACTAAATAATCAGAGACTGCCTCCTGATGAGGAGTACCCGGACCTGAGCACCCACAACAACCACATGGCCAAAGTTCTAACCCTGGATTTATACAAGAAACTGAGAGACAGAGTCACGCCCAGTGGCTTCACCCTGGATGATGTCATTCAGACTGGGGTTGATAATCCTGGTAAAATGTGTTGGGAATATTCTTTGTGAGCCAGCTGAAGTAACTGGTGCTTTTGAATATGGTGACTTAAAACTAATCTTGTGGAGGTGCTATTTATGAGCGGACTACAGAAATGCAGCTCTGTCTGTAGCAGAAAAATGAAAAATGAAGCATGCTGGCTTACAGCAAAGCATGATTGTTTAGACATAAAGTTCTATCTGGTGGTCTAAATTAGCTAGTGAAATTGGATGTGCTGTGCAAATTTGTCCTAAACCAAGCTTGACAAGTAAGCCTGGTTTAATGGCAACAGCTATGGGTTTCCATAGCACTGCATTTGCCTAACCGGATGAAGTGTAAAATGTAGGGTTTCTCCAAATGTTTTTATGTAAGAATGCATTTCTAAGTGACTAGACTTACCACTGAAGAACTTGCCTGGTTAGTGCTACGCTGGAGTACAGCCAAACATCACCCAAACTTAGCTCTTCTGACTTTATTACCACTCCAGGGCATCCCTTCATAATGACAGTAGGATGCGTAGCTGGTGATGAAGAATCCTACGATGTGTTTAAGGAACTCTTTGATCCAGTTATTGAAGACAGGCACGGTGGCTACAAACCAACTGATGAGCACAAGACTGACCTGAATGCTGATAACCTGCAGGTACAAACTTTTGATCAATTATTGATGCCTACTGGTCTGAGAACTGGGTAAAGTTGTTGGCAGCTGTCTAAAGTGATTGCTCAGGCTCTGTCCCCTCAGTTTCACCCAGCACAGACCCACAGGCTGCCTGTCCAGTGCAATCAGACTTAAGAACCTGCTGCTCTTGGATGTCAGTCCAGCTGGCATGCAGCAGGAGCTTGCTTCATGTGCTGCTGCAACACGGCTCATGCCAAACATGTTCAACATGTATTTCCACGAACTGTGGGCTGTAGTAGTCAAGCTAAACACCACTGTCCTAGGAGTCGAGGACTGTCATAAAACATAATACTTTCCACTATCTGATCTTGGATCTTAAATATCACCTTGTGGTCTTGTACTATAGAATAGACATTTTTATGGCTAGGAGTAAGGATTTCTGACCATCTTATGGATTTCAAATGTTACTGTAGACTCTTAAGAATTCCTAATGCCATGTTGATTGGCTAGCCATAGGTCATCTTGAAAATAAATTAAGATACTTTGGATGACAGTAGTGAATAATTCTCACTTGCAAGAGTAAGCACCTACCTAAACAGCAAGGTTTTGCCTCATGTTGATGCCTCTAGATTGCAGATTTGGAGGGGTAACAGAAGCCCAGACCACAATCCGAAATGGACGTAAACCTGATGGGTCTGATGGTATCCCTGTCTTGTAGCACTACTTAGTAGCCGTAGCCTTAGCCTCAAAGCAAGGGGTTTGTTACACAGGTACTTGAGCTAGTGCTGAAGGAAATAGTCCTGAAGTAAGACACTGGCTTACAGGCCAAGTAGTCAATATCTCAACTATAAAGCACATGCTTAAATGCATGGGAGCTACATGTATTTAGGGTAAGTGTCTTGGCAATGGAGTTGTACTCACTGGTTTCCTAATCTTGTAGGGAGGTGATGACCTGGATCCCAATTACGTGCTAAGTTCCCGCGTCAGAACTGGTAGAAGCATCCGTGGATTCTGTCTTCCCCCGCACTGTAGTCGAGGCGAGAGGCGGGCTATTGAAAAGCTCTCTGTTGAAGGTAAAGTGAGAACTGCGTGCATCGGGGAAACTACTTACATCCTTTGTGCAAGAGGTGTTCTTTACAGATTGAAAATAGAGGCAGTTGGCAAAAGCAGCCTCCCTCAAGACTTAGTTTGAACATGGAGCCTTCCCCAAAAAATGCTCATTACATTACAGCTGCATCAGCATTTCAGTGTGTAGCTGAGAGCAAGAGCACATGTCAGAGGGAAGTCTGACTGCATTAAGTTGACCTTTGCTGATCTTGAAAGCTTCTTTCTATGTGTGTGGGGAAAGAGGTTGGTTCATCATGGCTCAAACCTGAAATGTAACAGGTATATAGAAATTTCAGGGATTGAGTCATACTTGCAGTGTTCTGTGGCTGCTTTTAATTGACTTTCATTAGTGTTCAGCTTGCTTAGAGGTGTAGTCTTGCTCCAAATGTGCAGTTGAGTAGAGTAAGCCTGGGTTTTCAGTGCAACTCTCAGCTGCAGGTTTTTTCTGTTGCCTTCCCAACTCTATTAATGAGAGGAAAGGATACACTCAAGGTGCAGGTCTGGAGAATGAGTGTGGAGTTGTTCCAAAACCTCTCAAGGGCAGGGTAATAGTCCTTGACTAGAATAATACTGTTTGTTATGTTCATGACCTTGATTCTCCTTGGAAGAAAGCACTCCGCTTGTGCAGTTAAGTGCACAAGTAATGATCCTATACTGCATATAAGGGAACAAAGGCTGCTTGTGTAAGCCTGGAAGGTGCAGACAAATCATCTGATACTGCCTTAAGTTCTGTAATGCCGCAAGGGCATTGCCATTGCAGATGAAAGTGAGGGAGGAACCAAACCCAGCAGATCAGACACTGCCATACTTTGTGTGTGGTCTCTGAAGTGCTGGGAATGTCTAGCATCTTTGGTCCCATCCTAAAAGTGCCTCTCTCTTTCAGCTCTGGGTAGTCTGGAAGGTGATCTCAAGGGCAAGTACTATGCTCTGAGGAACATGACTGATGCAGAGCAGCAGCAGCTGATTGATGATCACTTCTTGTTTGACAAGCCAGTTTCTCCTCTTCTGTTGGCATCTGGTATGGCACGGGATTGGCCTGATGCCAGGGGTATCTGGTGAGTATTCCTGGAAGGGAGGACTTGTGCAAAGTCCCCGCAAAAAGATCTTGCGGATTTGGTTGTGGCCCAAATTGTTGGGCAAAATGGCAGCTTCTGAACTCATATTACTGAATCTAATGAGAAACTTGTGTGGTTTCCTCTGGGGAAGTTGCATCTAAACCAGTAGAATTTGGACAAGTGTTACTGTGCATCACATTGGGCTGGTAGGAACAAGTCAGCCTGGCTAGCCTGTAACCAGAGCCTAGCCATCCAGCACAGGTTAGTGAAGCACTGGACAATAATTGAAGCAGTTTATGAAAGTGGATCAATTCTAAAGGAGTAGATGTGCCACTACATTTGGCTCTTGTCCGTGGACCTTAGAGTAACTTGTGGTAACAAACCACAGCGTTGGCTTAGACCAGAGTTGACACTGGATGCATGGTTGCTTGCTTGTAGTCTCATCACTTCTGCTTGCAGAAACTCACTGATGCTGGACTAGTACAGCTTTACCTGTACTAGTGATAAGATTCTCCCACTGCCCCCAGAGACTTGGTGACACAAGTTGACTGATGCAGAGGTGTGCAATAGAAGGATTCTGCTTGTCAGATGTAGGTCGCCTATATAAAACTCTGTATCTCAGGAGCTTCTGCAGCGTAATTAACTTGCTCCCTTGTAAGCCAAGGGCTAGGTTTTTATCAGCTGGAATACCCCAGTCTTATTACTGTAGCTGCTTCAGTACAACCCAGAGGAAACATGCTTTGTTTCTGTAGGTCACCTTTAAGATTGCATCATCTACCTGCAGTTTGCCAGCACTAGATAGTGCTGTCATCTGAGCATGACTAATCTACAAGCTTGAAGTGTAAAGACTCAGTGTTGTCTGCATAAATAACTTTCCTCAGGTACTAGTTAACTTTTGATCCTAATCAAGCTGAGAAATCATCAGCATGATAAATATTGACGATAGTACTTGCTGCCAGCTGCAAGCTAGGACAAGAGGGGCCCACAGGTGTTCAGAGGTTTTTATAGCATCTCTGAAGAGCCCTGATCTAAAATTGACAGTGAAAACTCAACTTAGTTTTCTGATAAGGTACAAAGTGCAGTTTAACAGAATCTGACAAAATTTTGATGAAAGGCTTTGTGTATTGTCAACATGGTGTCATTATGAATATCACTGCACAGGGCTGCCTTGAAGTCTGTGCTGATCGCCCTGCTGCAAACTCTGCTGGACAGATGAAATCTCTTAAACTTGTAAACTCAGGCCACAAGTGAGCTAGGGGGATGACTGGATTTTAGTTTGATACTGTAAGACTGGCTAATAGCATGCTATTACTCATTCTCACCTGTGTAGATACAGGGCAATTCAAACTACCTCTTGAAAATAGCAGGGTAAAAACTATTAGCTTAACTCTTAGGTCCTGCATGGACAAAAGAAGTAAGATTCAGTTCTTTGAAGAAGCAACTAAGTGAGCATCTCAAAATAAAAACTACAATGATGAGTAATTTGGTGCTATTACAATTATCTCGAAACTGTCAAGTGGGACAAACAGCAAGTTGTTTGCCTTGTCTCCTAGGCACAATGATAACAAGACCTTTCTTGTTTGGATCAATGAGGAGGATCACCTTAGAGTTATTTCCATGCAGAAAGGTGGCAACATGAAGGAAGTATTTACCCGCTTCTGTACTGGACTAACACAGGTAAACCAATAATGGCTGAGCCATAGGCTTAAATGGTACATGTTTCTCTGGTTAGAGCTGAGAAGTCAAACTCTTTCAAGCCCCATCTTGAGTCCTGCATGGTGATGCTTCATAGCTTGGGTCTCTGGGAACACTCTGACGAGTTCCAGAGCTGCGAGGGGTCTGAAACACCTATACTGGCAAAGCATTGTGGCTATGAAATCTAGAATATGTCCTCTGATGTGGCACCCTTATCCAAGTGTCTAAACTGTACTTAATGGATTTCTACATGGGTCTATAAATCAAGCATTGAGACACCCTGGGTGAAAGGAGAAACTGCTTGAATGTGGACGGGCAAAACTGTGCTGAAGCTTCTGGGCTGGGTGCCTTTCTCTGCTTCTGGTCTTGATACCTGCTTGAGTCTTACCAGGCCCTTCCATAATCCTAACACACATGCCAGCTTGACATGTACTAAATCAAGCTTTCCAACAGATAATGACTTCAGATTTTGTAGTGTAGCTTAAATTTAGCCTCACTGCTAGGAGCAAGATTAAAGCCCTTAAAAGCCCCTTGTTGGTGGCCCGTTTTTCCAAATGGAGGGGGCTTATGTGACTGACTTAAATAGCTGTTCAAACTGTTGTGGCTGTTGCTATGTAACTGAAGCTGTAAATGAGCACTAATGGATTACCTACATCCTTCAGGCAGAGAACAATCTCTAAACATCCATTCTATTTATAGATAGAAACTCTCTTCAAGTCCAAAAACTACGAGTTCATGTGGAATCCACACTTGGGCTACATCCTGACCTGCCCATCCAACCTTGGAACAGGGCTCCGTGCAGGTGTGCACATCAAGCTACCAAACCTTGGGAAACATGAGAAGTTTGGAGAAGTCCTGAAGAGGCTTCGGCTGCAGAAGCGAGGCACAGGTGAGAGGTGGTGATACAGTGATGCCCTAGTTGGGCTGCCGTAGGACACAGCTGGCTACAGCTAGAGCCATGTCTTGGTTCACAGTGGCTGTCAGACCATCCAAAAAGGACCTTTTTAAGCACATGGAGAGAATGAAGCCTTCAAATCCTAGCTTGAGGGGGTGGCAGTGCTCTACTTATACCTTACTGTATCTGGCTATCTAGCTGTGTGCTATCTGGTATTCTGAGCATCAGATAAGGTGGATCCGATGGCAGCTGTTTGTAAGAAGGGATGGGAATGCTGATTTAACTTCTGGCTAGGAAATAGCTACAGTAGTTACTTCTGACCACAGATTTGATTGCTCATCAGTTATGAGAATAAAGAGCTGGCCTTGTGGCGTGCTCTGTGGCTCATGTTGGCAGTCATGTGCAGCTTTATCTCCCGGTGCGTAGGAGGAGGCACCACTGGCAGCTTGTAGAGAATTGTCTTGCTGTGTTCCCACCTCAAGCTAGTGAGGGAAGAAAGGTAGGCTTACCTGTGCTAGCAGTGGTCAGCGTACTAACTACATCTCTTGCTCCAGGTGGTGTGGACACAGCTGCTGTTGGAGGGGTGTTTGATGTCTCCAATGCTGATCGTCTTGGCTTCTCTGAGGTGGAGCTGGTGCAGATGGTGGTGGATGGTGTGAAGCTGCTCATTGAAATGGAAAAGCGCCTTGAAAAGGGCCAGTCCATTGATGACCTCATACCAGCTCAGAAATAAAGCACTTTATTCTCATGCTTCCTAACTTATTGGATGAATAATAAAATGTCACTCCAATTCAAACCCCTGGGGTCAGAGCCCACTTAGTTACACTGTAGAGAAGTCTTCCATCCATCTGTGTTAGAGTTTATTTTTTTGATGGTTGAGATGTTGCTGAAAACAAAATAAACTATTGTTTTGGCCTGACATGTCTTAGATGTGTTAACTGAATGTCTCTGAGATTTAAGTGACTTGATTTTTCTTTGTTCTGTTAAATGGACTGTTTTTGTGTATTAGCACATCTCCCTGGCTGTGCTAGTGCAGTCTGCTTGAGTTGAAGTGTGGCTAAAGCAGTGTCAAAAGTGAACCTTTAAATTGATTGTAGTTCCTGTAAACTTGAGAACTGGTGTTAAACATGAGTCACTGCAAACATGCCCAAGCTTTGACTTGCGTATCTGCTCATGGCAACTGTAAACTGTCATTATCCTGGCTATGGCAAGCCAGGCTGGCTCCTGTACGGGAGAGGAGACAGCTCTGGGTACAAAGGGCTACTGTTCTCAGGTCCTCCTGGGGCTGCAGGGCAATGCTCTGAGGTCAGCCTTCAGCCCATAATATCAACACTAAGCTAGCTTGTGGGGAGGAGCTCAAATCTTTAATCTCTGGAGATGTGCAGAGGGTTGGTGTAAGCAATTGTTATTTTGGGGGTAAGGAATTGAGGTTAAACTCGGAGTAAACCTGGTTTCAGCTCAGCTAGGGAAGACATGGTGCCTGGAAGCTGCCAGTTACAGGAAAAAATACCAGGTAACTAGCTTTTTTGGCTGGCTCTTGTTGGCCTGAGCACCATTGTCCCATGAACCTAAACACAAGCAGTACAGTCAATTAAAACATGTTAAATAGTTGGGTTTTTTCCAAATTGGGTCTGGCTTGCAAGCTCAGGCTGTTTTCTGGATGTGAGCTTACAGTGCTGTATCAAATAGGTCTGTTCTCCAGAATGGCTGTAGTCTGCATTATGTGTGCTTGCTGTGTGGAAGTGTCACATCATTAATCTACAAGAGCAACATTTTGTAGAAGTATTGAGAGCTAGGAGTATTGGACCCTTAGTAAGGACAGCTTTTGCAGCTCGTGCAACCTGGGGAGCAGATAGCACCTGCTCAATGCCTCTACCCACTGCTAAAATCTGGCTTTTACAGAGGGAGCGTGATGAAAGGTTGATACATAGCTTCACAGCGTGCAGCTTTATATAGGCTTGTGGAGATAACTGAAGCTTTCTTTTGTAGAGGCTGTGATATTTCTAAGGCTGTGATTGCAGGCTGTCACTTAGCTGAAGTGATGACTCCAGTTGGGGTAAGCTAATTAAATTTTGGTGAGGGAAAGGCTGAGTGAACATCTCAGATGAGATTTTTTTTTTTTTTTAATAGCTTTTTATGTGATTCAAATTTAACTGGGTGGGGGAGAGGAGATCGCATGTAAGAGTTTTGTTCTGTGCTGGGTGATGTTCCTGTATTTGAGTTAATCAGCACAGGGATTTTTCTGTACAAGGCTTGTGAGAGCAGGAAAGGGAAAATGGTGCAATAGACAACCGGTTCTGTATTTTCTTTAGATCCCCCTTGCTGTGCTTTGTGTCACTGTTCACAGACGCTTGGTAAATAGCTGGTGCTGCATCTTGTAATCAGAGAGTGTTCATTTAGTGGTGCCTCTCCCAAAACAGCATTGTTACTGTGCTCACAGCAATTATCTAATGGAAGGAGGTGCCTGAAAACTTGTCTATTTTTTTCTAGCTATATCAGCTGGACTAATAAAAACATTTCTGTCCCTAAGCATCTTGTTTCTCCTATGTCTGTAGCCCATCAAACCTGCTATATCTCTTTGTCTAGTTTTAGCCCCTGGGTCCCTGCAGTCTGAGGCGGTACCTGTAGCTGGCTAAAAAATTATGGTCAAAGCAGCAAGCTAGTCTTTAATGCTTGCATTCAACTAGAAAATACTTCTTTTTAATTGGTTTTCTTTCCCACCCACCACCTTTGCAGTATTCCCTCCTGTTGCTGCCGCAAGGAATAACATGACCGTGCTTTTGTTTCAGCTTGTACAAAGCAATTGAAAATATTGCAGAGAATGAATGTGTCACGGCAAAGGCTGGACACAGCGACTTACCCCAGCTGGGACTCGCTAAAAACCTGTGATTGAGAGAGAAATTAAACCTCCCACCCCCTTGCCTTACAAACTTCAATTTGGTTCTCAGCGTTACTCACTGCCGTGCCCTGGGTGTTCAGAAGCTGCGGCCGTACGAAGGTCATACGGAGCGGTCGCTCGCTTGCGCCTCGGGCACCCGAAGCTGTGCTGGGTGATGGCGAGCTGCCGTGGGCCAGGGCTGCCTCGGCCCTAAACCGAGGGGAGGAGCGGGAGGTCATCAGTCGCCGCTGTGCTTCGTACAGGGGAGCTGCTATGAGCCTTGCTGGCGGAGCCACCTGTGTCACGTAGCTTTTGGGATGGATGCAGGAGCTGGTGTGGCCGGCAGAGCCCTCTGGATGGGTGAGCTCATGCTCTGCATCACACCCAGAGGTGATGGCGTCACCAAGCCTGGAGCAGTGCACGAGCTCCTCTGGAGCTGAAATCGTGCTGGTAATGGGTGGGTGCGGGCTGGGGGAGCCCTTCAGGGCGTGCCGGCACGTGGTGCGTCTCTGGGCTTTCTCATGAAGTTTCAGCTGAACTTTCCTCACTTGCAGATTTGGGAGCAGCGGTCGTGGCTGCCGTCCTGCTGTCAGGGAGAGCAGCTGAGCTCCGCCGGCTGTAACACAGGCCTCACCTTGTCCTCTTTTGCTGCCAGCACACGCCATGCTCCCACAGGCCCCCATGTTGTCCCTCGGCTGCCGTCTCACCACTCAAAGCACACTGTTTTTATAACATTTTCAAGGGGAATTTCTTTCTGTCCTTCATTGCCATTGTTTTCTGAACGTTCCTGCTCTCTGGGGAGCAGCTGCCGAGCCCCGGCCTGCACGCGATGCCCGTGCAGGGCAATGCCTGGTGCACAGCCAGCCAGCCCCGTCCCCTTCCCTCTCGGCACGCACAGCACAGGCAGCACGATGCCTGCTGGGACCCCGGGGCCCTTATTCAAGAAATCAAGCTGCTTGGGAAACCATTTACTTCTCACATTACGCTTACTGGCAGTAGACTGCCCATAAATGCTCCTTATTCCATTTTCATCCTGTCTACTGGAAATTATTCATGGTCTTTCACCCGCTTGTGGACTAAGCCACATGGAGGATGGTGGTAAGCTCAGCATTGCGGCATCCGCCCTGGGCACGCTGCCATGCTGTGGGAAGCTCTGGGCCTGAGTGAAGTGGTCAAGCTGCCTGCGCGCTCCCTTGTGCCCCCAGCCACGCCAGGGGACAAGATGGCTGCTGCACACGGAGATCCGGGTGCTCCAAGGAGGGTCCCGCTTCCTGGGACAAGATGGCCAACCTGGGTGACTCCTCTCATAGAGCCAAAGCATGGAGCAAGGTGGTTTTATCTGGGTGCCTGGTGAGAGCCCTGCCTGGGGTGCAGGGGCTGCTGCTTGAGTTCTGTCCTCTGCCAGGGATCCTCGCTCAGCTCGGCTCACCTCAGCTCGGCTCACCTCAGCTCAGCTCAGCCACAGCCACAGCCAAGGCCAGGACAATGTTTTCCTGCAGCTTTCCCTTTTGCCCAGAGTAATTAATCCATCACTAAGCCAAGAAGAAAAAGGAAGGTGCTATTGCCTAATGTCTCCGGCATCCATCTGGGAGGGAGGAGGTTTAGGCTCCAGCCTGTCCTCAGATGAGCATTACCATATTTTTACGCAACGTGGAATAGCTTGAGCAGCAGACTTTGAGTGATTTTATTTTTTTTTTGCTCCGCCCACCCACCCACACACAAAAAATGTGGTAGCATGGTGGGCAGGGCACTCTTCTGGGAATGGAGATGGCATCACAGCCTTTTCATCTCCTGTTTACTTTTCTTTTTCCCCTGGGGAAGCAGCAGGCCAGCAGGCTCCTTTCACTGCTCCACGTTCCTCTGGCTAGTCTGCCTTCCTGCCTCTCCTAAAAACATCGCAGTTATAAAGCTGGAAATAGCCTGTGTGACCATTTGCTCCAGCCCTGCACCAGTAGGACGGGCACTTCTCCACCATCCTAGAGCTTCGTTGGGTTTTATTTGTCCCCAGTGAAGGGGGAGCCAAACCCAGGGCTGGAGGAGGACACCCCGTAGCCTAAGGTGTTGAGATGAGAGGCTAATCAGAACCGGGTCTCTTGCATCGCTTGACCCTCTTCCCTCGGTTTGAACGTGTTAGGATTTATTTTCTCGCACAGAAATTATGCAAGCTCCTGGCCAGCCCCATTTCGAGGCACGGCTCGCTTGCCCTTGGTTCCCAGCCCCACAGCACCTCGGCCTCACCGGCTGTGAGCTGCTGGAAAACCCGACGTTGAGGTCTGCCCTTGGGCTGCAGAGGGGTTTGTACGTGAAGATCCTGGGTTTCCCCTGCCTTTTGAAAGACCATCTTTTCGTTCGTCCATCCAAATGCTGCCCAGAGCCAGGTTGAGTGTGCCAGGTGTGAAGCCGTAGCTACTACACCCACAGTGTGGGGCTAGTAATTAAATTGGCAGCGTGGGCTCAGACTGGGATCGACAATTAACAGGGAAAATCTGCATTACCAGACAGGGTAAAAATAAACAGAGATGCATCCAAACCTACCAAAGATTTTTGTTTTCCTCCTCCAGCCAGTGAGTAAGACTGTGAGAAACCATATACATATATTTATATGTGTGTGTATGTATATGTATGTGTATATTTACATATATATATGTATATTTTTTTTATATATGTGTGTATATGAATATAAGCTTTCAAAGGGCAAAATATCTCATGCTCAACACCTGGAAAAATGGAGTATATTTTTTTTACTTAAAAAACCCTGTGAACACTGAGGTTTTTAATGAATGTCAAAAGCTTCAGCTAAAAATACAGAATGGGCAACCCCGAGCTTTCTATGATGCAAGTTCAGAATAAAACCAGAATTGAAGATTGATTTGGCTGATACATGTGCCAGCCCCAGATCTTTGTAAAGACCTTGGCTTCTCGCTGTATTTAGGTGGGTGCGAGGTTTGGCCAACAGCTGCAGTCCGGTTGCTCTTTCCACATCCATTATTGATGATCAGAGGGTAAAACTGAGGAGACCTTGGAAGTGTCAGCTTATATTTTTGCAGTGACTTATTGCGATGGTTTTTGTTGGTATTACTTGAGCACAGCAAAGCTTTCCTGGGTTACTTGGGAATGAGCAAGACTGGAAAATAAGTGAATTAACTCAGCTGAAGCCCCATGTTCTTTAGCCTGGCCCGGCAGAGTGGTTAGCACATGCACTGAGGACAGTTTTGTCGGGGTGTAAACAGCGGCTGTTTGCAGTTCAGATGCTGCTGCGTGTCCAAAGCACAGCGAAACCAGAGGGAAGAGTGATGGCAGGTTCAGCGCTAGCACCAGCCCTGCCTGTGGGAGCTGATGGAGTCTGTGCACCGGCTTCTGCACAGAGAGGATTTCTCCTGCTTCACCGGCCCGGGACAACGCTGGAGGTGACTGCAGCAGCGGGAGGCTAATGAGACGGTTGTAGGGCTCTGGGTGGTGAAGTCATCTTGGGCAGGGAAGGTGGTGTTTCAGCCAGCATGGGCCCAGGCTGCGTCCTTGCAGTCTGCCTGCACAAACTGGCCGGTCTCCCTCCACAGCTGTGGTGAAATCCCCTGAATCATCACTAATCACCGCTCGGGCTGACGACATTCCCGGGCTGCTGGGCAGAGCGCGCCTGTGATTACTGGGAAGCCGGCAGAGCCTTCCTGTGCTGGCGATGTGGATCTGGAGGGCCATGCTGGGAGCGAGTGACTGAAGACATCGAGATGGGCACGAGAGGAGAGGTCTCCGGTGGGAATGGACACCAGGAGGGCCGTGGGACCATGCTGCTCCACGAGTGGGCTGTCTTCAGCAAAGGGCATCGGAATACCATCATGTCAGATTGCTGGCGTAACAGCCTCCGAGTTGGGACTTGTCCGGGGAGAGACAGCTCCAGAGATACTCGTAGGAACGTGCCTGAGAAGAGGATTGTGATGGACGGAAACGCTCATGGCCCCAGAGCATCAGGTCCTCACCACAGGAGAGCGATGGCTGGCTTTTTTTTAATAAGCCACTTTTTTAGGGCAAAATGTCGTTGAGCATCTTGAGGATGCTCTTTCCCCCAGAGCTGGAATAAGTGCCGTCCTTCCTTCCCTCTGCCTCTGGGACATCCCTCTGCCCAGGCCAAGGGGACATGCTGCTTCCAGCACTTCTTCTCCTCTGTCTGGTGGCTGGCACGGGGAGCTCTCTGGTCCCACAGAGGGGTGGCTGGTGGGGCCCCAGCAGTGCCCCAAACCTACCATCTACCTAGAGGGTGGAAAGGGCCACAAGGAATCAACAGCTCAGTGACTTCCCACTGCTGAAAGCCTTGGGAGAAGCTTGAGGATTTCTTACAGATGTCTGGGAGGCTGGAGGAAAGCAGAGGTGGGAATACAAGGCCAGGCACGCATGGACATGTGTGTAACCACCGCAGTGCACCCAGCCACCCCTGGTGCTCAGCCTCAGTGCCCCCCAGGTGCTCTGGGCATCTCCCCTTTCTGACTGTGGTTCTCCAGAGGCTGATGCCTGCACTGTCTCTGACAGCATCCCAGAAGGTCCATCCTTCTCCTCCAGAGAACTTTGGTGAAGCCCCATCCCAGCAGCAGGAGGTAAGTGCTGGGGAAGGCTGCACCTCCCCACTGCAGTGATGTCCCAAAGGGCCATATCCTGGCCAGCATCCCTGGCCACTGGTGACCTTACAGACCATTTCTTGCTGCAAGGCACCTCCTGATTGCATTAACATGGACGAGAGTCAGGCTGAGAGGCAGCAGGGGTTGCACCAGGCAGCTCTGCACGGTTGTGTGAGAAGCACACTAATGCAGCAGCTGCTGCGTATCACGCCTTACATCTGAGCATCACTTATCCTTGTGCAATAGCTGAACTGCCCACCAGTTATCTCACCAAAGTGCTGTCTTTGACTCACTCATTCTGTGGGGTGCAGTGGAGTGGGGCAGGGCTGAGGGCTCATGTAGGCGAAAGGCTGAGCTAACCTCACAGCTAGCAAGTGGGGGACGTGACCAGCCCAGACCCATAAGTTATGTGGTTTTTCTTACTCAGTGGTTTGGACTTTTGGGGGGGGTGGGGGGTGTTACTTGCAATGAACCCTGTGGTTTGCAAAGAGGCTTGTCAGCGGGATGGAGACCTTGCAGCTTAGCATGGGGGGAGCTGCCTGCCTCGGATTGCAGGCAACAGCCTATGTCACCGCTGAGCCGGAACAAGGTGATGAGGACAACCTCAACATGGGATGGAGAAGGTCCATCTCTGCTGGACCTGCTGCTTGCTGCTGTGGGGCAGCACTCCCTGGCACAGGGGGCTGGTTTCTGAGTAAGTCAGAGAGGAAGGGACCCTTCTGTGGCAGCACGGGGCTCTGCCTTGGTTCATGTGCCCGTATCTTCCTGGCATTAACCTAAATTTTGGACAAACCCAGGCTCCTGCCCCAGTGGGGAATTGTCAGTCTGGCCCCAGCAGCTGCCCCTAGAGCATCCAGCTGCCACCCCCACCAGCAGTCGCAGGTGCTCGGCAGTCTTTCGTGTTGGTGGTCACTTGTGTCCTCAGACAGGCAACAGCACTGCATGTTTCGGGATGCAACCCTGGGCTGCTACCCGCTGTTGGAAAGCTGCCACGTCCCTCTCCTCTCCTGGGGGGACCAGGATGTCTCCAGGGATGAGCACCCTTCCCTGCAGCCCTCTCCTGCACCCCTCAAAATGCCTTCGAATTGATTCGGGTGGTCCTGGTGCTTGGGCATGACACCCCTGACCGCGTGGCTGCGAAGACCCTTACATGTAGTATAAAATGCAGTTTTAAAAGCAAACAAAACTTTTTTTTTGTTTTTCCTCACAAGGAATAAAGATAGCCCTCGAGCAGTATTTATGAGAAAAGACACCAAGTGGTGGGTCAGCTGGAGCCCCTGAAGGCATAAGACAGCAGATGGCCAGTGTATGTTTTCCAAATACTTTTACATAATCAGTGTCAAAGCCAGTAATGACATGTCTTTGCAGTTAGCCTATGTGCCCTTTCAGCCTGTACTTTCCTGGGGTACCTGTACACCGTCCTTCTCTTTTGAGATTATTTCCATTTCACTTGCCATTGACATGGCCACATATTGAGATTTTTTTCATACAACTTAGTTCAGGAGTGAAGCCTCCACCAAGAACAACTCCTGCGGAGAGCCATCATCTCACGCAGGAGTTATTTAAATGCGCAGCTGATGTGCTTTTCAGCTCAAGTTTATTCACTTGCAGGTAAAGCCAGCCCTGAGCAGGGACCTCCGAAAACACCGATTAGATTACCTAAAAGGGATTTGGAATAAACACATTCAAAAATATAGAGAAACAGTGAAATACATTTACAAACCCAAGAGCTATTCGAGGCTGAACGGGTATGGGAACAGTTATTAAAAAGACTTGTAAAACTGAGAAGTAAGCTAAAACAATTTTTAAGATACTAAGAAACATCTTCCAGTGGGTACCAGTAAGGGTACACACAACAAACTTTGTTGTTTCCAATCACTCTTAGTCCCATGACACTTTCAAACACAAATATCCATCATTAAACCTTTATTAATTCTCCCTTCTGATTTTTCTGTGGGTCATTTAGCATTACTTAATACCGAGTTTAGGGGAAAACCTAATAAGCCAACCACTAATCTTTGAACTTGGCACATAATTCTCTGTTTGCTATTTCTCAACATGTCCATTCTTGTCCTTCCACCCCACTGAGAAAAACCCTGGAGTGCCGGCAGAGGTAATCGCGGACGGCAGCAGCGAGCCTGTGCTCACACCGGCACCCGGGACACGGTGGCCATGGCCGAGCGGCTGCAGTTTCCAAACAAGCTGTTGCTGGAGATATTTTGGGACCTGGAAATGAACCTCTCGGGAAAGGTAACCTGTGGTGAGGGACTGTTATCAAGCCACACTGAGACTGTGGGATCTTTGGAAAGTAAGATGAGAAAATTAAATACATATATATTTATTTTAAGTGACAGCACTTACAGTCTGCATGAAACATGCAGCTAACGTATATTTTAGAAACAGCTGAAAGCTGGGCAGTGTTTTGTTCCCTTTCCAAGGTAGAACAGCCCCCTGACAGAAAGAAAAACCTCCAGGACTGGGCTTTGGGGGCATCAACTGGGAAACCCCAAACTCTGGCTTGCAAAGGAAAACAAGATCGCTCCTTCAGCTTACACCAGGCTTAGTGCTAACAGTACTTTGCATTAGTATGATGTTGCATTTAGCAAAACATCACGCAGGCTTTTAACCGGCCCTCGAAGAGTATCGTTAGCCTCACGTCACAGTGGGGAGGAAGCAGCTTTGCTGAGGCTGGGGACAGGATGACCCAGGAGGCTCTTGGACATTGTCCTCTGCCTTCCCTCTCACCCTCTTCAGAGGTGAGGGTTAACCTGGTCACTCCTCCAGATGGAATATAGAAAAAAAAAAAAAAAAAATCTGGTTTGAGATGCAGAATCTTCCCTTAGCTGAGTGTTTCTCTCATGCACAAACTCACTCACAGCCCTGGGTGAGGATTTTGACTACGTATTTTTGTCCCAAATAGCTGGATTTTATTTATGCCCCTTTTAGTCTGTTCTTTCCTTAAGATTAAAAAAAACAACCAACAACAAAAGTAAAAATAAAGTACAAAGGTCTCAAGAGAGCTCAACCTTTCCTCTCCCTGCTGCCTCTCCTGCAGAAATAGAAAATGCCTGCAGAATTTCTCTTGGGAATGGAAAAGACTGTAAAAAGCACATTATCAGAGGTGACGAGCCTCATGGTCCACTCGCAGCTCGAGACCCTTGTCCCCCCCCCAGGTCAGCTCCCACCAGTGTGCGGATGTCCCAAAGGGGACGTCACCCTCTAACGCCGCCCAGGGCAAACCCTTGCTCCAACCCAAGCCCTGGCAGCAATAAAACCCTGCCATAGACGTGACTGACTCCTGCTCTGCAGCCCCCCAGCTCCTTGTTTCAGGTGCTGGGCTTTGCCCTCCAAGTTTTGGCCATTTTGGGGCCTGGGGCCCCTCATGCCCTGCACCTTGGGGTGCTGGTGGTGGCACGATGGGGCTTTGCTGCCCCAGGAAGGGTCGGAGGGTTTGGGGGGCAGCAAGAGTAGTTGCAGAGAGCAGAGATCACAGCAGAGGTCCACCCGAAGGAGCCCCAGTAAGGAAAGGGGGTAAAACCAGCGAAGAGCTGGGGAGAAATCTCCTAGCAGGGTGAAAGCGGGGTCGGAAAGCCGAGCCCCGAGTGGTGCTGCCCTGGCAGGCTGCATTCCCTCGTTCTCATGGAAACAGGAGCAATGCCCTCCCGCTTGGCTGTTTTCTCAGCTTATTTTTAAATGCAGCTCCTGTTGACGCTGCCAAGCATTTCAGCAGCCCCTTCCCCGGGGGTCCCCCCAGCAGAACCCCGGGGCGGCCTTCAAGGAGCAAGGCAGCGCTGCGAGGCGCAGGAGGGAGAGCGGACGCGTGCCGGGCGAGCGCTATCTAATCGGGGCGATGGCTGGAGCCCATACATGGCAGTGCCGGCCCTGAGCACCGAGGCGGCTCTGATGAGCTGGTGGGAACTCCCGTATCTGCTACGGGTCAAAGTCACATTCGGCAGCGGCCAGGAGCGCGAGCTGGTGTCTTTTGACTGCACCTCTATGCTGCGCAGGCGAGGAATCGTCTAAATAAAAAAAAAAATCCCCCTTGGCCCAAGCGCAGGAAACAGACGCCTTTCGAGTAGTCGGGTCGAGCAAGAGATTTCCAAATGAGGGCATCCTGGTGTCCCCGCGGCCCTCGCGCTGCCTGCATGTGAGCTCTGAATGGGGAATGCTCTCTTGTCCCCGCGCTAGAAATGGGTGCCGGTCTGTTCCTATTAAAGGATATTGTTTAATCTCTGGCTGGGCTGACGTTCGTGCAGGCTGGCAGGAAGCTGCAGCCCAGCAGAAATCCTTGGCAAGTCTCGTTAAGGCCTCGGGTCTGTTTTGGGATGCTCCTTTTGTTGTGAAGGGTGCAGCTCCAAAACCCAGGAGGGTGTTGCCATTGCAGCAGAGCAGATGGGTCTCGGGAACCGAGCTCCCGCCCCACCACTTGGGTGGTGTTCCCATGGGGCAGACCCCCACCGGTGGGGGCTTGGCAAGACCTGCAGGTCTGAGCGATGCTCTCTGAGCCTGAGCATCACTCTGCAGGTGACAAGAGGGCAGCCCAGGAGAGGGGGACATGGCACTGGCCCCATGAGGTCCTGCAGGACAAGCTCCACCACGGGGGGTGGACAGGGCAGGTCAGCACCCGCTAGACGTGAGGAGCTGGCAGCAGGGGACTGCACCGCTTGCAGTTGCGGCACACGAGGGCACCCGCCACCGGGAACCCCAGCACCCAGCTGGATTTGGGCCAGGCTCAGGGACACAGCTTGGCAGGCGGTGAGGGCTGCCACTACCACCAGCTGTCACCAAATGGTGCCAGCAGGCAGGGCACGGCCCTTCCCTGTCCAGGATTTGGTTACCTCCAACTGCACCACTCTCCAAACCCAGGCTGACTCCACAGCAGCAGGCTGAGGACGGGTCTCCACTCACCTTTGGAGCTGTATTTCCAGACCACCCATCTAAAAGGCTGCAAACTCAGGGACACCATGAGTTGCTGCAGTTTGGGACTTACCTGTTTTAAACCACAGATGGTCCCTCGTGTCACCTCAGAGTCCACTAAGCTGAACAGGGCCAAAACTGACATGTTTCCTGCAAAGAATTAGGGTTTCTACTGACATGTTCACCTCACTGAGGTTCAGCTTGGCCCAGAGGTTCGCAAAAGCTATAGCTGCCAGTACCCCAGAGCGAACAGGGAAAATAGCTCCCCGGCTTTTTCCTACGTGCTCGCCAAGGCGTTGAGCTTTGCCTTTAGCTCAGGCACAGCCAGGTCCAGCTGCCAGAGTGCTGAGCCACCTTCGTCCCTCCTGTTTTCTCTTCCTCCCAGCTCCCCGAAGGCAAGGAGAGGCGCGAGCTCATCACAGCAGCAGATGACTTTTTCCACGGAAACAGATGCCTGCTTCAGCTGACGTGTTGTCTTTGTGTTGAGATCGATCCCACCTATTCTGTTTGTCACTGTTGTTATTATTTCCATAACCTTTCTTCCTCCAGACTTCTGGCGTGTTCCTGCTCCGGGAACACATTACTTCAGCCCTGCCCTCTCCAGGGGGCTCAGAGGCTTCAAAAGGCATCTGAGAGATCGTTCTTCCTGGTAACAAGTGCTCCTTCCTTAGATCCTCTGGGGACATCGTTTGTAGTGCGTCACGCACTGGGAGGAGCTGACTGAGAGAGCAGGACCATGGCCGTGGCCACGGCAGGAGGCACATCCTGCCAACAGCCAGCCCGGGAACTGCACGGGCTGGGGCAGGAGGGAAAGCAGCGATGCTCTTGGCTAGCACGGAACAAGAGGGCAGCTGTGCTCCTTCTCTGCCAAGGGAGAAAACTTTTCTTGAATTCAAGCATATGACAGTCTAAGCAAGAGCCAACACTCGAGGTTTTTCTGGGTTGCTGCTGGCTAAGGAATTCACAAAACAGCTTGCTGCTTCCTTCAGCGGTGGTGGTGAGATGGTCAGTTACCCATCCAGGGAGACTTCAGCACACACGCCCCAGCTCTCACCTCGAGATGTGCACAGGACACCTCTGGTCCAGCTGACACAGCCGTAGCCAGGGCTGCCAATGAGATGAACAGCCCTTTTCAGCGCTGCTTCAAACAGATACCGGCCTCTTACAGTGAGGATTCAAGAGACTTTCTGGTTCCCCAGAGACACGACTGGCTGACCATTTGCCTGAGTTGACTGTGAATATTTATGATCTCCAAAAAGGACAGCAGCAGCTTGTAGACAGGACAAATAACCACGGGGTTGATGTATTGTGCCTCCTCCTAGTTCTTTGCTGAGCTTGAAGGTCCTCCTGACAGCATTCTCAGATGGTGTGAATCGCTTTCTCTTCCCTTCTCCAGAAGAGAAAATTTCATCAAAGTTCTCACAATGCTGTGAAAAATTATCACTTTACTTTGTCAAGAAGAAAATTTGGGACCTTCTCAAACTACTCTGCTTACGTCTACCAACAGAGAGCTTTTGTTGTCCTACATGTCAGCCTACCCACTCTCATTGCAGTGGCCAGGAAGAGATCTAAGTTGAGACTTGGCAAAGTCTGACTCCTGCTTTTGCAGCCTTGTGAAAGACTCTTGCACAAGCTGCACCACTCCCTGTGTGTGAGGCCAGGACCTTCCCTTTCTCTTTCACACAGGCGCTAGCCCACATGGAAGGTCCTTCTGAGCAGCAGCCAGTAGAAGAGCATCCATCCAGCTAAAGGAGAAGTTGGAAGGAGAAGTTGGTCTAGCAACTAGACAAGAAACCAGGGCTAGGAACTGTCCTGGCCTCAACCCAGCCTGGATTTGGGCTGGAAAAGAGAAATGAAGCCAGCTGAGATAGGAAGAAGCTTTTTACTGTAATTAGGCAGTGGTTTGTCCTTCACCCTCTCCAGCTTGCTTGGAGCAGCACCCACCCCTGCCAGCCATGGCTTTTGCCACGTAGGGTAAGATGGCAGCAGACTGGGGTGCTCTTCGGTGGAAAACCCTAACTAGAGAAGAATGTGTCAGTGGGTGATCTTACTTCTTGGAGGTACACCTTCATACCCACCAGGCTGGACCCTCGCTGTGGGGGGACAGCGGTGGTTACCACTGGTAGCATGGGGGTTGCCCCAGAGGGGTGCAGCATGAGGGGACCACCATTATAAGCACCAGATAGGGAGGAGGAACAACAAGTTTCCATCTTAAAAACCTACCCAGTCCTCCAAGCATGCCTGAGAGGAGAGTGCTGAAGGAGGGAACGCCTGCTACTCCATTTTCAAATCCATTGATCTAGTCTACTGACTTGAAAATAGAAACAGAGACCAGATCACTCCAACCTTTCCTCTTCTGGATTCAGCTCCAGTTCTGCTCAGTCTCCTGCTTCAGGAGATGGCCTAGTTAGGGACCCCAGCACCCACAAAGACAGATTTTAGTACCTCTTCCTGAGCCTCAGCACACTCTGGGATTTTCCACGTGGCAGCTGGTGAGTGGGATTGCTGGCAAGCCTTTTTGTCTGATGGCATCAAGGCTGAGCAGGGCCGTGTTCTAGCTCCTACTAGGTTTAACACCTCATTTCCTTTGCTGTCTGCCCCAGAAACATGGGGAAAGGAGGCTACGCACCCTTTAGGCTCAACAGCAAATTGTACAGCACCATGTGAGCACAGACAGCTTGCTGTGCTTTGAACTGAAGAACTGGTTTGGGAGCTCAGATTCGCTGGGGACCGTGTCCTATTTGCCCATACGCTGATTTCTAAGCGGCACAAGCCATTCATCAGTGCAGCAGAGAGCTGGCAGAGGTCCTCCTAGGCTGCACAAAGAGCATCTTTGCTGCAGAAGCCACCTGTTCCTCAGCCCTTCTCCCTTGCTCCAGAAGCCAGGCTGGAGAGTGCTCTGCAGCCACAAAAGGCTGAGAGAGGCGTCCAAAAAATCCTCCTCTAGCACAGTGTTTGACATGGCCAATATTACACAAGAGGTCCTTGCCAGCATGACCCACATTTGGAGATGTCTCCAGCCATATACTTGTCCACAAGGTAACTAAAGAAAGGGCAAGTTACAGCAACAAGTGTTGACTTTGCACGCTCAGTTTGCTGTAAGCTTCAGCACTAGAGTAAATTTCATTTGAAAAGACTGACAGTATCATTCCCAAGACATTGCTGTGGACAGGAAGAAGTGGAAGCTCCTGGCTTTGCCCTGCCCACAGGCTGCTTGAGCTGGGTAAAGGACATGGCTTAAGGTATCCATCCCCAGCAAAGGGTTCCATGAACATTTGGATGTCATACCAAAAGTACACACAAATCTGAGCAGATGTTGGTAAAAAGGTTTGAGCTGTTGGAAAAGCAACAGAGATGGACCAGCACCCCCCCACCCCCCCTTCCTTCTCTTCCTGTATTCTGCAGGAAGCCACTTGCAAACTGAGTCAGGGTCTCCCACCTCTCCAGCCATGGGGCTTCTGCAGGGTAAAGCTGTGTAGAAGTGGGTTGCTCCAGAGCTCTGGTTGGAGAAGGGCAGGACCTGCTAAGTAAGGGCAAGAAATCACCATTTTCTGTCTCCAGGCGTACACTCCTTATTTTAATAAGCTGCAAAGGTTGAGCTCTGCTGGCAGGAGAATGTAGAGCCCCAGCAGCATCCCACACAGCCCTTGGTGGAGAGTGGGAGGATCAGACCCTTTCAGAGATCAGAAGTTGGCCTCCAACCTCTGCAGTGCCCTGCCCACAGGGTGACTCCGTCACCAGTGAAGTTAGCAGCACAAACCCCCATTTCTCTGCAACCAGCCAATACCAAGAAGAGGTGACTGCCACCACGCTCCACACCTCCCCAGCCAGGACACTTACACATGCCGTAAGTGAAGCGAAAGGGCACAGCACAGCAGTGAGCATAACGGGTGCCATCAGCATAACCACAAATTTCAGTGCAGTACCGTGCTGATCCAGAGCTTTACTTCCAGGTTTTTGGTTTTCCATTTAGCAGCATGTCTATCTTTGGTTCAGTCCAAATTTAGGACTTGTTTTCATCCCCTGCCTTCCCCGAACTCAGCTGCTAAATCAATGAAACTCAGCTTTGCAGTGAAATGCTGAGCGCTACCGCTTCCGAGCCACAGAAAACTGGAAAAAGGCACCATCTGAGTGACAAAACAAGGCACAGATGAAACACTCTTTATTCTCACATGTTGTCATTGGACAGAAGGGAAGGGTAAGGTAGAGGTAACAGTGAGTTAATGAGAGATGCTGGATGCCGGTTAAATAAACAGCGTGTCTCCCCATAAACCTTGGCTCTCATCCCTCCTTTTTATTTTTATCCTTGACGAATGCTTTTGTCACTGCCTTTGCTTTTACTGCTTTGCAAAGGTGGTTCCACATTTCCCCGCTTCTTCGGCGGAATTAGCCAGACATAAAATAGTCAGGAAATAAAATAATAAACTGTCTTACATCATGCAACACTCACCCTGGCAGACCAAGCTAATAATGTCAGCAATAGAAAGAAAATTGGAGAACAGTCTGGTATTTTAAGTTACCCAAGTTGTTATGCCCACAAACTAGAGCTCGGCTCCCTTTTGTGCACAGCAGAATTCATCCCTGTTCCATCAGGATTCACCCCGAGCGTGGCTCTGACCTGAAAATTGACCTTTGAAGGAGAGCTGCCTCTCGATCGGCAGATCTGGTCCCTGCTGTGAACTATTGCGGTTTCCCAGAGAAATGAGCCTTATGCAGCCATGCACCGTGTGTGAGTGCCCGTGCTTGTGTCCGCTCGATCCGTCCTTGCGGCAGCTGCTGAACCTGCAGGCTAGCTGCAGCCGGGGTCGGTGGATGGATTGGAGATAAACGTCCCTGCAGGTGCCCTGGAAGCAGGGCTCGGAGGAACGGGCCCTTCCATGCAGCCCCTGCAAAGTGCAGCTTCACCCCATGAGCTGTTTGCACCCATGGATATGGTGTGAGATGGTGTGGGAAATGGTATGCTGAGCCCCAGACACAAATCCAGGTGAATCAGGGCCACTTGAGGTGGTGCCCACCCAGCTCCTCCTCTGCCACCGGTAAGGTCCCACCATCTCTCCCTTTACACCTGCCTATACTCCTTTTAACGCCTCTCAAGCAGAACCAAAGGGCCATCAGGGAGAAAACCGGACACAGTTCCCTACAGCAACATGACCAGGACAAGATTTTCCTCCCAGTCATGGAGGCCTCGCAGAGCAAGCTGGCTGCTCCCTGAAGAGCCACAACAGGACAGTCCTGGCCCTGTTTCATTAGGGCACAGAGCCCACACTGTCTCCTTGCTGGGGCGTTTTGTTGTCGTGCACGGTGCCCACCGCTGTGCAGCCCGGCATGCATCACCGAATGCGCCTAATTAAGTATGCATTTCTGGTGAGGTGTTCGATGCCGTAACAAGAAGTCTGGAAAGCACCTAGGAAGTGAAGTCACCCAAGAAGAGATGATTCACCTTCCTCCTCATCCCAGGGACTACTCTAAATTCAACCACTCACTACAGCCTTGCACGCACTTGAACTACACTGTCCTTCGGGTTTGAAGAATCGCTTCAGGAACTTAACACTGGGGAGATCCCTTTGCATTTGCCATGCTCCACACCACAGACCAGCGCTGAGACGCGCCGGGGCCCCTGGAGCACTTGTACTCTTTTCCCCAGCTAGAAGAGATGTGGTCTGGAGAGATTCATGGAGCTCTGAATACCACAGGAGACCTCAAAAAAAGACCGTGCCGTGGATTGAGACTTTAGCTAGAAAACGCGTTCAGCCAGGAGGGTTCTGCCAAGGCTCATCTCTGGAGATAAGGAGAAAACAAGTTTTAGTTGCCAGGGGTGAAGAGGTTCATAAAAGGGTCAGTTAGATAAAACCACTAAAATACATTTTTGCTCTGTGGCTGCTCCCAGATTGGTGACGAGGAACAAAACCTCCCGATAGCAAATTCTGCTTTTGTTGCTCCCACCGCACAGCCACACACAAAGCGAGGAGCCCCGCGCACGCCGCAGCTCCCACTCCAACCAGTGCTTGGGGGCACCACCTCGGGAGGCGCAGAAGAGGGCTCGGCACCGGCCAAGGGGGCTGTAGCTGTGGGAAGGAGGGGACGAGTTGCAGGGCTCCGTACGAAGAACACGAAGTCTGAGACTGGCTGAAATAAACAGCAGCTTCTCTTCTCCATTTCCACTTGCTGAATCCAAACACCCCAGTGATAAATATTAGTACTGGTCACTATTAATCTCCCAAGGGCAAAACTCTGATTACAATAAAAGTGGAAGCTGCAGCAAAATATGTAATGTGAAAGTAAATATGTATGTGAAAGAAATCCTGAGCAAATAAGGAAGTTTCACTTCTTGCCTAGTCGAAGCACAAGCAGCACGATTTGTTTGAAGATTAAAGCAGAATGCAGGCATGGAAAATGCCAGGCATAAAGCTTTAGGGTTACTTAATACAATGAAATATAAATGGCAAGTGATCCCAGATTATTTTAGAAAAGGCTGGCTGCAATTTACAGCCTTGATTAGACTGATTACTAAAGGATGAACAGCAAAATAGCTTCAGTAATTAAATTTCCGATCAGGAAAACAAGGATTCTTACTCTTTAAAAAGCTGGAAATGAATTTAAGCATTCAATATTACTTTTACTTTCCTCAGCAGAAAAGCCTGCTGCCTGGCATGGTCATTTTCTAGGAAAGGAGACAGAACAAGGCTTGACAAAGAAGTGGAAAAGGGTTTTGCAGCCTTACGGGTTTTTCGTGGCAAAGCTAAAGACCATTTAACTACCCCTCAGCGCCAAAAGCGGTACGATATAATGGAAAGTTCAATGTAGCATTAGGGTAGTTTTCAACCTGAAAAATACACAATTCCCGTCAATATTTCGTGGTGCATTTTTCCTCTAAAGCTTTTAGTAATAAGCCAAAGTTGTCCGAGTGGATGATAACACCAGTAGCTGACGTCAAGTTGCGGCTCTGCATGGAGCGAGTGATCCTTGAAGCTCTTTTCTGAAGACGTCGGAGAGGAACACCAACCAGAGCCGTGGTTCTGCATTTGAGAGACATCCTGTGGCCGCTGCTGACATTGCAACGTCCCTCTGCAGGTCGCCTGTCCTTGCAGAAGGGACCGACCCATCCATCCATCCATCCATCCGTCCGTCCATCCATCCATCCACCCACCCATCCCTCCCTCCCCTGACCCTGCTGCCAGCCCCTGCTCCTGCCCCTCTGGGCACGGCAGACACCGGACGATTACAGACACGCTTTCCAGTGGCTCCAAGCTCCTACCAGGCTGCTGGGTTTTCCATCTACACGGAAACATGTGAAAGCACTTCACTTCATGCTTTTTGGCTGGGCAAGCCAGAAGGGGAAATAATTCTACACTTAGAAAGACTGCGCTGCTTGTGTCTGACTACGGTGCTCAGACGGTGCTGAGGTCTTGGGAAGAGACACCTGCAAGCAAACAGGACTTCACCTCGAGACAGGGAAATGACTGAAAACCATGCGATTGTGACATCAGTAGCATTTCAGATTTTGCATCGCCCTATCTTTTAACAGAATTATTTTCATGGCAAGATATTTGAGTACCTGATTTTTATTCACCTAGTACTTTCAGTGTGATCAGCAACTACAAGGAGACAAGAACTGTATGACTATTTTGGTTTTACACCCTGAATTTCATACAGATATTATTAAACGCTAACAGAAGGGTATTAATGGGTTGAGTGAGAACTGCAACATTTCGATGCCTTGAAATTCAATGCTGTGGTTCCCACAGCAACCATAACCATGGCCACTCCGCATGAATTCTGCATCTGAGTCGCAGAACACACAGTTCCAAGTGCTTAGCACATGTAAGCAAAAAAGAAGCAAGCAAAAGCACTTCCCCCCCCCCCCCCCCCCCC
>VXBL01004281.1:193253-206589 GCA_013400195.1 Aramus guarauna | reverse complement strand
CCCCCCCCGCAATAAATATCTTACCTGCTAGGTCACAACTACTACAAGGTGTTAATGGCACTTGTAGGTGAAGATGAACTCAGAACTGGCAATTAATGCCCTGAACACGGCTTCTGTGTGCACATACTTAGAGGATTCACAGTGCTGGTGTTGACACAGCTTCTGTTTTCAGTTATTGCTGGAATGAGAGCCCACTGTTCATACCAAAGGTTAAAACATTCTTAGAAGACGAAAAAAACTACCCAGTTAAAGGTCTTTCAAACTCTTTTGTTTCAAATAAGATACTATTTCAACTTCAGAAGCATTAGGTGAAGAGAGTTTCTCCACGGTTTTGTTCATTTTATCCAGCCCCTTTGCTTGGAGGTGGTACCTGGTAGTATGTTAAGAGACCAGCAGAAACACGAAACACATCAAATTATACGAGTAAGTTTGAGACTTCGCTTTTTTCTGCTTAGTTTATCAGATGTAAGGAGTGCACATGAACGGTTTGTACACCTGTGTAGTTGCATTTTTTGGACTTCTCCAGCATTTACTGCCGCTGTAACACAGGACACTGCCGGGCCCTTTGGTATGAAGAACTGTGACTTTAGAAAAATTCTTACTGATTGCACGAGGTTGAGCTTTTATCCAAAACTTACGCATCTTCCTGTTGGATTACAGTTTGTTTTCTGAAGCGATGGAGTAATGGTCAGTAGTGAAATCAGTGAAATGATTCACTGCTACCAGGGGGAAAACTTCCAGTCAAAGGTGGAATTTTCACCACCACACATTATAGGAATGTCAGATCAGGCGTTTAATTGGCAGCACCAGTGATTTGTAATAATGCGAGCCTACCTTTACAGGAAAGCTCCAGGGATTTTCTATGAAAACTTAAAAAAAACGACACTATATTGACAGTTGGAAATACAGCAAACTGCAAATCTCTTATGTTTAAAACGAAACATTGATCTACAGTGACAGCAGCTTTCCAAAATTGTATTTAGTATTTCCTAAACATCCGCAATGTGAATTAGAAAACAAAATTTTACGTTAGTATGACACACCCCCCCCAATAGCAGAAATACCATCTACTGCCAAGATTCTTCAAGTACTGAACTCCTCAGGTTGCAAAGAACAGACATGGTCCTGGATAGGCAATCACAGACCGCACCGCACGAAACACCCAACCGCCCCACCCCTGAAATACAGAGAACGACACCAGCTCGTAGGCGGCCTCAGCCCATTTCCAGCGAGGTACCCGAATCCTTTGGGAACCAAAATCAGCAGGTTTTAACTTGAAGTGGCTGTGAACATACTGCTGCTCCAGACCAGGGCTTAACAGAGAAAATGGTTCTCTGGGTTGGCTACAGTCCTAATTAAATTGTACTCTACAACACGCTGTATGACACAGCAGCTGTAGGAAAGACCGATTAAAAGTCTCTACACACGATCCCAATAGGTCCACGTGTATCTGAGCTTTTAACTGAATTGCAGAGATCTCTATTTAAATTCCAGATCTGCTACAATCTTTCCATATGACTAGGACTCCTGGCTTCATTTCTTTAACATAAACATGTTGATACTAATTTCAGATTTTTTTTTTTTTTTTTTAAAATAATCTATCTTGACAAAAAATGCTACAATTAAAAAAAACTGGGATACGGTATCTCACTACATTTGATTTTGAAATCTCACTGTAGTACAAGAGAAAAAGGTGAACCTTGCCCAAATCCGTACGGAAAGTCTACGAACCCATAAAGAATGGTCCAGGTGCTGCAGCTTGAATAAAAGTAGTATGCAAAACACTTAGATCAGCAGCACTAGCTGTTCCTCTAATCCACCTTTCCCTACTTCTCAACTGGTCAAGGACTTTAGACCTTCTAAGCAGGTAAAATAGACTGAAGTATTTTAAAAAGCCTAAGTGCATGAAAGATTTGCATGAGAAAAAGTTAAAAAGTTTACCTGTTTGTTCCTGTTCAGTGTTCAGATTTTGGTTTTTTTTTTTTTCCAATGTACATTATCTCTAAAAAACTTGCATTTAAAGCAGTCAACCCCTCCCCAAACCCAATGAGACCATTCTTCTCTGCCAGATCCAGCAACCAAGAGACACCTTCAGAACTGGACGACATGGGGTTCAGCGACACAAACCTTTAGTCACAAGCCCATTACAAACACGCCCCAAGACGCCCTTGGACCACACATTCCAGGACACCAGTCATGCCACAGCGTAAAACCACTGCTCGGTTGCCAGGCATGCATCTCAAAACACTGCGGAGGCCTGCTGCCACCTTCTCACTACACACTGACCTCCAATTATTTTAAAAACTTGTCTCTTAAGGAGAGACAAAACAGCTGGAGTTCCACAGAATCGTATCACCAGCAGTGCTGATAAATCTACACACATCTCCAAGGAATACGAACAAATGGAAGGCCTGTGTTTGGGAAGAGGTTAGTCTTTGGTTTGGAGATCTGAAGGAAGCAGTTTCCCTTTCCAGGCAACTCCTAGAGGCTCTAACAGTAAGCATGCATTATGCTAAAGAAACAAAGGTATATTCTTGCAACTTGGTAATTTTACAAGGCATTTGGGAAGGAAGCTGTTAAAAATCTGTTTCCAATTATATTTTTTTTTAATACCTCAAATACAGATTTACTCTGAAAGAACCTTTTGAGAACACCTTAAGAAAAATATTTAAGTACAAACTTTAAAAATCCAAAGAATGATACTGGTGCACTTTCTAGAAACAATTACATACTTAACAGGTGAAGTAGGAAGAGAGTATTTCAAGAAAACATTTAATATGAAACCTTTTGGAACTTCCATCGAATACAGATTTACATCATTTATCAACACTTTTTCAGTTCAGACAACAAAGTGCACTGCCAGGTGAAAAAAAAACACATTTGGAGGAGTGCTTAAAACGTAGGAACTGAATGGAGAGGTGACCATTCACCTGAGAGAGTACAATGACTGCCCTGCAATGTCTTATTGCTATTACAAAATGGAGTTTTCATGGAAAAAACCATACTGAGCAGCACAGGCATGGGCAGAGCACTGAAAGCCAACTGAAATCCAGTAGCACCTGGAGTTCTCAAGCCATGGCGTGATACAGAATATACAGAGCATAAAATGCAAATTCAGGAATATTTACTACATTTAACAGCTATGCTTACCCTTTAAACTAGCATAATCAATATCAATGCTCAGGGAAAGAGAGGGGAAGTCTGCTGCCTTCACAGACTACAGATCACAAGAACTAACTTGCAAAATATTAAGGATTTTGCATTTTCACCTCGGGTCAAATCTGAACTGTGTACTATGAGTAACTATTAGCTCACTGCAAATTGAAAATGCAAATTTAGGCTCCAGTTTAAAGCACATGTTAGGTACATGCTTAAGTGCTTCACTGAAATATAACCATAAAACAGTAATACAAAAAGTCAAGTAGATAATGCAGGATATTATCTACAGAAGTCCTCGATAAAATAAACTGAGTATCAGTAGGAAACAACGCATGAAGAAATCTCTTCATTCTAGTTTGCAAAATCAAATCCGGCTCACCACAGTAATGGTTAAAAAGCGGGGACCATCCCAGAGTAGCTTCGTGTCCTACCAAAAGCTAGTTGGCCATCAGAGTTCACCAAGGGCGGGTTTCCACACTGCACGTTAAAAGAGCAACAGTGGACTCCCTCCGCAGCAGAAGCCAGAGACACAACTGGCACAAAGCCATCAAAGCAATACAGCCAGAGCCAAGTGGAAGCACGCTGGAAGAGAGCTGTAAGGAAAAGTTTTAACTGCTACTGCCTACGGCCGTAGTTTACAAAGTTGGGCATTACAACAGAGGAGATCAGTAGCCAATTTGATTCCCACTTTTGGGTTTCAACACCATGCGCGCCCAGAACGCAAAGGGCAGTACTGCCACACGTGCAGCAGTACCTCAGAACGGCACTGACTCAGACGCAGTGACTTGCATCAAAATACAGCGGTTATTTGAGAGTCCTTTTGTGCTTTGTATCAGTCTGACCTAGTCTAACGTGGAGAACTTGGTCTGAAAGGAAAAAGTCACTAGTAAGCATTCAGTACATCCTTTTAGACTGCCTCATTCTGTAGAGGAATGGTGGAACAGAAAAGCGTTCTTAGCTGCAATCAATGCTCATAAGCCAAAAGGACAAACATACAATTTTAGTAGTTTAGCAGAAGCAGAAGAATGGAAGCGTTTACCCAAATTTTAATGCACAAATCAACTACATTTTTAAAATTTGATTCAGACTTAAATAATAAATAGGTGGGCAAAATATAATGCAAGACTTACTCAGTAAAAGTGAATTTTTAATAGTCTCATGAGATCTACTTAGAAAACAGGACTAATAATGTTCACAACCGTAAATCCAAACCCTTCACACACTTTTTGTTTCTTAACACAGCAGTGAACTGTAAACCTGCATTTACTGGTTATCGCTTCAGTTATTTTAAATATTAACTCAAGTGTTTCCTCCTTGGCCATTTCAATTTTTAGCACCAAAATTAGCCCAAAAAGAGGTACTGGTACAGCTCGATGTTGTAAATTAATTGTTTACATATAATACTTTATATATTATACACACATACTGTACATTCACACGTCCACACAAACAGGAGGCATATTTAAATGAATATATTCTGTGTTTCAATTCGTTGTCAAAGACTTAGGAGCAATGGAAATAAAGCAGAAGGGGTAATATTTTACATAGTAGGCAACTTTAATGCTGTAGTGCACTTATAAAAAAGTCCAACTCTCCCTCCCAGCTCAGCAGCTTTTTTTTTTTTTTTTTAATATCACTATTCAGAAGGATGCAGAAGTTATTGCCTAAATGTTATTCTATACATTTCCATTGGAATTCTCAAAAACACTTGAAATTGCTAACTAATTTACAACTTAACTATTTTTCTTGTTACAGCTTTAACTCATTGGCAATTTTGGAAGCAATGTTTTTAAAAGCTATGGATGTTCCCGATATCCGCTTAAAGCGAACTCCATTCAGGGACAGTCTTGGCAGTTTACACACCTCCATCTCCCACTGTACAAGGTTTTCCGCGTGCCCATCTCCATGGACACAGAAAAGCAAGAAACGCTCTCTTTGTTCATAGTCACAATTATTGGCATCCAGGACCTTTCGTATTTCTCTCATCATGTCATTGGGATCCATGGAGCTGGTGGTTTTCATGCTCCAGGTAAAACGCAGTGACCGAGGCTTGGCTTCCTTGTTCTCATCCTTCTGATCCACAGCTACATTGCGGCTGAAAGACAGGAATTTATTAGTTAGCAGGGCCAGCTACCCTCTCCACGTTTCACACTAGTGAAGCAAACTAACACTCAACATACACTACTGGTATTAGAGCAGCATCTAGAGGCTCCGGCTGCGAGCAATGCCCCGCTCTCCTATCTGCTGTACAAACACACAGTCAAGGTAAAGCATTAGCTGTTGGGGCTGAAACAAAGGTATGGTACGACGGGTGACACAACTGGAAGTCACTGGAGTCAGGAGCATGAGGGAAATGACCTCATGGAGGTAGAACTACACGTGTCGCCTATGACTTGATTTTAAGGCAGGTTCTGCTCAAACCCCTATTCTCGGGCCACATGGACAGCTGAAACACCAGCTCTGTGCTAGAAGTTTCTGGAACATTCAAATAGCAGTGACTTGTGACAAAAGGGTGCTCAGCCCAGGTCGTGGGACTGCCAGACCATGGGAGCTACCCCTCATACGCAATGGGGATGAGCCCATGCAGAAAGATCCTGGGACGTTCCTCTGCACCTTCTCCAGTGCAGCAGGTTGGAGACCAAGCACCAGTAGGGCCCACCGCACGCCCAGTAGATACCAGCAGGAGGAAGGAGCATGGAGCCGGGGGACCCTGCTGAGGGTCACCCACCTACTGCCCCAGGGCCAACATGTGCTACCCAGCCTGTTCGGGGCTGGTGTGGTTTCGCTCTGGCCCTCCTGCCCTGCTAAGTGTTTGCAATCATCACCAGAGACCCATCGCTTTGTAGGCTACCGGGGTGACCTTTAACAAGGAGGAAATACTTCGTCTCCAAGCTGGACAGGAATTTGTTTAATACCAACAACTGATACAGGTAAAGAGATGAAATCTTTCACTGCTACAAGCTACACAACTAAGCACCTCTGAGGCTGAAATGCAAGAAAGAGTTGCCAGTCTGTGTAAGACACCTCATCAACATTGTTAGCTGAGACGGTGAATAAAAGAGTTACTGTCACAGTTTTAAGAAATAAAGCACGAGATATTGAGGCTACAACTTTTTTTTCTTTTTATTCTTTTTTTTTGACAAAAAAAGCTTTTCCTTTGGTAAGGATAAATAAGGTTATACAGGACAAAGAAAAGAAGTGTTCCAGAAATTTCTAGTTTGTAATGATTCTTCTACTTCAATTGAAATCAGTGGTCATGCAGCTAAAGAATAAGGAACTACATTTGGACCTCTGGGGTAAAAAAAAAAAAAAGGACAGATTTGCTTTATGAATATTTGCACGCTGTCAGTTGCCTCTTCAAATTTACTTGTCCTCAGGACAAGAGACTTAAATATATTGACTGTCATCCTTAAATATTTTCTGAAAATACCTAACCTAACTGATCCCAAACCATGCAGTTTAGCTCTCACGTTGAACTTCAAAGTTCAATTTACAATATTAAGTCAAGATGCTCTTTAAAATAGTTGGCAATGAATTTCTGGTTACACAATGCTTTCCTTCTACCACCATTAATGAGGCAATTATGAAAATAAAAAGTGATATTAAATGTCAAAACTAAATAAATGTCTTTTAAAGATAACCTATTTCATCATATAAATTCTATTAGAAAGACTTCCAGTAACGGTGAGAGTCATAGGATTATGCTGTCAAATTCAGCTACGTGATTTGCGAGATGTTATAAAATTCAGCAAGTAAATTAAGAGCACTTTGTTTTAAGGTTTTAATTTAATAAGGCTGTAAGGGCGCAGGGGGAACACCAATTTTTATTCAATGCTCATTTTTGAAAGCTTTTTCTACTTGAAAACAGTTGGCAGAACCAGCACAAGTCTGATCATTTCCAGTATTTTTTGAAATACAGATTTTGGAAGAAGAGTACACCATGAAAAATGCTGCTTAACTATCTGGGATTTTGGAGATGAGAAATATATTATCACCCTTCAGTGGTTATCTACATGTTTGCAGCCTCACTAGAGACCACTTACCTACACATCTACAAGACAACAGCAAATTATAACAACTAAAATGCAAAAAAAAACCCAAAAAAACAAAAAACCCACAAAAAACACACAAGGGAAAAGGCAACAAGAAAGATGAAAGTTTAGAACCAAGTCAGTCAGTGCTTTAATAGCTGTTTTGCAGACAGAAATGCTTCTTTGTTTAGTTTCAAAGCCTTACACGAAACGAAAGCTGCTGCCTGAAGCCACTATGCCACATAATCAAGGGGAGAAAGGTTCAAACTCACCTAAGTAACATTTTAAACAAAAATTTTACCCTCACCTTGAGCCCTCAAATCTCCCGTTCCTCTCATATTCAGTCGGGAGCCTCATTGAAAAGAATGCAGAAGCAAAAGGAAGTGGGAAAGAGAAGACAGATCTTACACTACAATATACAATATCTGAGTAGCTGCCAAAAAGATACTGCAATCATACCAAAGATGTGTTAAAATACAAAGCAACAAAGATGTAAAGAACTTCGTAGGTTATACCAAATTCAAAATATAACATATTGTCAAGCCAAATGAAAGTCTAAAAACTACAGTTTTTTAAGAACACCATAACTAATTTTTACAGTGTGTGTTTATATACATTAGTACTGTAGAACTCATTCAATAAAGTTGAACTTCTAAAAGCAGAACATGTTAAACTGAAAAGTTACAAACCATATTGAAGTTACTGTATTATTTACTAAGTACCTCCTATTTCAAAATTTTATCTGGCAATACTATATACAGTTGAAAAAAACCCCTATTTGCAGTCAAGTCTGGTCACCCTGTGTGTTTGCATGCACATCCAGCCTGGGGTATTAGGTGTTTAAACAATACCAAATACCTTAAAGCAAAAGAACAAGATGCACATGCATTTTAGCAAAGGTTTAGAGATAAATCCAAGACTTCAAGCTGTGCTAAGTCCATGCTATTAATTCCCACACTGACTCATCTTCAATATCAGAGTAAACTTAAGCTTCCTGTCTTCTTGCATTGATTAAAGCTATGTTGCTGATCACTATCATTTTTAAAGCCCAGTATCAAGCAGAATTAAGGGGTAAAATCACTTTCCTCTACCTTTGCGTTATTGCAGTACCACAGTTCTACATCTCAGCATTAATTCTGCTTGCAGGGAAGCTATCTTTATAAGGTTCTTATCAAGCCTACTCTAAGCTAGTACATGGCTTCACTGAACAACTAAATTATTAAAGCAATTTGGTTGACAGGTATCTAGGGATAGGAATTTAAGGGAGTAAGCTTATTTTTTGACGCACAGTGTATTTATATCAGGCTATGTGGGCTATTACAAAGTTAATTTCCTCATTTCCTTTCTTTTGAGAGTTGCAGCAAGGGAACAGGCTCGTAAAGTGACTCTGTGCAGTCCCTGTCACGAGGGAACTGGTGCTGTGCTAGCACTGTGAAAAGCACAGCGGCAGCGCTCGCTGCATAGGCTATGGAGCCTGCTCCTTGCTCAGAATTCACGCTGCTATTGCAATAGAAATCCAATTAAGAAAGTGATAAGTCACTCAGCTATGAGCTGCTTGTCGTAACAGCATCTGATCAGAAGCCTGCGCTCTGAGGTACTGCACAGCACACGGTGTGACGGAGTCTCTGCTAGGGAACATTTCCATTGACTAATGAAAAGCTGTCACAAGAAAAAAGGTTAAGACAGATAATGAGAGAAAAACAACCGGCAAGTCCTCTCATTCTAGCACTTCAAAGTGGGTTTTTAATGGCAGTCACTTTCACGAAATCTTGTGCTACCTATCTATGGTGGATATAGGAGAAGGTGGAAAAAGATTTACAAGGTCTGCATATATAGTCCATGAACTCATCCTTTACAACAACTCTGTAGGACTGAGTAGCCTTTCAGACGACCTGGGAAAGGCTTGTTTTACCAGGCAAAGCACGTAACAAGTTTGAAGATACTGCTCAACTGAAAACTTGAGAGTACTTGGACTTTAAAAGAGCCTACCATGATTTATGGGTCATTTTATCTTTTTTTATTTTAAACTTGCCAAAGGTTGTAAGAAACAGGAACATAACCAGTCTCTCCAACAATGAATAGTCTTACGGTTACTGGAATCTGTCCAGAAAAGTCTGGGAGAAAAAAATCTCTAATGATGTTCTCAGACCGTTTTTAGGTTGAAATTAAGCCAAACCATTCAGTTTCTAAACCACTGTAGTCTAAATCTAAGAAAGGTCATTATTATTTACAAAATACCTGCCACTTTGCAATAATAAACACTCTTTCATGGAAGCCTCTCAGAAAATCCTTACTTTGTTCAGTTTTTCCATGCATCAGTCTTCCATTCATTTAGCACCAGGAACTGCATTTGGTGACATGTGCCCTTAAACATAAGACATCATCCCAGGCTTTGGAGAGCTGTGCCAGTCTCTCTAGATGCTCCGTCCTTCATGAAGGACGTGGTTATGGTCCAGTTCTACAGCCCAGCACTGGTGCTTTGGGAACAATCACGGTACTGCCAGTATTGTTTCGGTGGGTCTGCAAGTCAGATGCAGCCCTGAGGGCTCCTCACTGCTAATACAATCTTCACTTCTGCCTGAACCGCAAATTGCTGGGTTTTGTTCTAAATTTTCTGCTTTTGCTTGTATTTTTACATAAATTAATTTTATGGACCAAGACACTCCTTGGTCCTGAGAATGGAAAAAATATATAGAAAAGTTATGTTCTCATTTGTCATGCAATGCCTATACACTCTCTCCTTTATGGTTTTTGCTATATCGTTTGTGAAAGGCTTTCAAAAAGAATGTTTCCATACATCTGTCCTGAGTTATGCTGTTTTTTTCTGTTCTTTACATCTTTGTATACTCTCTGTTAAAAATCCAAATAAACACAAAGAAAACTGTCTAAAAGATATGGAAAACCAGCAAAAAGTGCAAGACACTAAAATAAGACCAATTTATGGAAATGGAGAAAAGATGCTGCAATAAAATTCAGAAGATAGAAAGTGAGTTCTGCTGTCAGAAAAAGACTTCCACAATATGCAGATTGGCAAGGACGGAGCATGGTACAAGAAAGCTATATATATTTTATACCTCTGTGTACCGAGTACAATATTAGAAGTCAGTTAGTTTAAAAAGGAGTGACTGATTATCTACTTTTGTTCAGCTCCCTAGAAAAATGTTGCAGTACTATATATACACATGCTATTGGGTTACAGTAGGTCTTTCAGTATCAAAGACAGTGAATTTAGGTAAGATTCACAGCACATAAAGCGAGAAGAAAGTGCCAAAATCCCCAACATTTTCAATTTAATTTTGTACCTACATACAGATCAGGTATGGAGTGACACCATGCACACTTAAAACAGAATTTAAAAAGCACAGTCTGGTCCCTGCGTAGGTGGTGTAAGACTCTGCAAATCTCTTATTCAAAAGACATATTCACAGAAACTGCAGCTGCTATTTCCACAATAGTCTAAGATTCCTGGCCTCAAGTCAAAGTTTCTAATTAAAAAAATTACCTTTTAAAAGTCTCAAATTGGAACAGTAACCTTCTAGTTTAAAACTGTACTCATATTAGCACTTTTCATCTTTCTTCAGAGCAGGAGAGTAACAAACTTGGATGGATGCAGTTGTGGAGGTTGCATAAATCACAATGCTTTGCTTTAAAAGCTATGTGACTTCAGACAAGCTCCCTCTCACAATGCAGTATGTATGCACCCCACACCTCATGATGCACGATGGGTTAAAACTATTGATGCTGCTCAGTTTCATCTGTATCCTGTGTTGGATGGTTTCGTTCCTTAACTAACAGTGGGTGCATGTTCCTTTTCTCAAGTCAGCTGTGACAATGCCAGGCAACCCAACCAGCAGCAGTTCTAAACATAGTCATGTTTGGAAGAGCTCTGGTTATTATTACTGTGGCATGGAATTTACTCATTTACTCGGGGAGGGTACCTTTAGAGTCTGACTGTACATAATAAGCCCAAATTAGGCATCAATTTACGTATCTTAGGTCTCCCTAATCTAAGTATTTCCCTGCAATGGTTTGACAAACTTAAAATTACAGTCACATGCATAGCCTTGCATTTTGAAAGTTAAACCAGATGTCTGTTTTTTGGCCCCATCTCCCTATTTTTGATCAGTATTTGGCAATTGAAAGTACCACCCTTTAAGAAGCTCCAAGATATGATACAACTAAACAGAGGATTACAAAATTCTACTGGAAAATCTACCTGCAGGTTAAAATTGCGTAACCAACTTTCCTGAGTCATAATGGATTAATAAGATGTGTAATAGCTTGGTTCACTCCCAAATTGTAAAACTAAATTCAGTCCTTTGGGCTTGAAATGTGAATCAGACTTTTGAGCTTTTGCCTTTTGTTAATAAATTTGCATAGGTGCTATATTTATTGTTTGTTACTGAAGTGCTCTATCTGCACTTCAGCTGCAATTCACTTCAGCAAATGCATCCCATTTTTAAATGAATACACGGCCACTGCATCTTCATTTCAATCTTCCATACAAAACTTAGATTCACAAATGTGTTCAGTTTGCTTTCCATTGTATCAACTGCAGACAACACTTCAAACAGGTTTTTTTAATAAAATACCATAAAACAAAGAGATAGAGAATGTAAATTTAGCATCACTTACCTTTATTTGCTTGTAACCTTATGTTTTGTTTATACTTTCATCATTGTTATCAAACACCTCATTCTTCAAACATAAGCATGCTAAGTGTATTAGTACAGAGAACAGAATTACTTTGGTACTACCAACTCTATCAAAGAGAGAAGAATTCACAAGGCATGCTTAGCATCTTGTTATACAGGTGCCACAGATTCTGAAGTATCATCATGAGTTAATGGATTTATTCTATGCTTTCCTCTCAAGAAAGAAAGTATTTAGTTCTCAGCAGAAAGTTTAGTTTTCAGAAAACCAAGGCTAGAAAGCCAAATCTGTTGTTAATTGCAGGAGCCACTTTTTTTTAAATATAAATAAATCCTACCTTTTGATAAACCTGAATGACATGTTTCTAAAAGAAATTAAGCCAAAATAATAATTAACAAAAAGTGTTGTACAAAATAAATTGAAAAAGTCATTTAGAGTGAAACATGCAAAAAGATCTCATTTAAAACACGCAATGAAATTACATTTCAATACATTCTGAGATTAGGCAGATGATTTAGGGTCTGAAGAGTCAAACTCTTAGCATTGCTACTTCCAAACCAGTTCTTCTGGGAAATACACCACCAGTAGTTATTATGAATTAAAATACACACTGGTGTCAAAACACTTTAAAACTCATGATCTGCAAGGTCACATAAAAATGTTTGGATTTTCTTCATGTATTTCAAACAGAAAGCAAAAAATCAGTAATTCTACTATTATTAGATCTACTATAATTGAGTATCTTCAGAGTTAGGTTTCTTCCTTCATAACATTAGGTCAGCCACACTGTGCCAACACCTGCCTTAAATATCTAGTTAATTTGGTGGCAGAAGGTGTAACAATTGCCTACACTAGAACATAACCAGTTCACAGTCAAAAGGGTTCTGATCCCCCCTAGAGAATGCTAGAATGTATTAACAGGTTTTAAGTTGTTTTTTTTAAATTTATTTAAAGAGAAGAAACATAACCATGTCCTTTGATGGGACTATCCACCTCCTTAGTATTTTGTGCAGCGCCTTGTATAACAGAGCCCCAACTGTGAGAGGTCCTCCAGGTGCAAACTTAAACATCTGTAACAGCGCTGCTGTGATACAACTGTACCTTTTTTAATGAAGTCCAGATGGAATTTAAACTATTGTCAAAAGTTGTGGGGAAAAAATTCAAGAAAACCACACTGCACTGCAAAAGTTGAAACTCTGAGGTAACGATAGAAGTTTGAATGCTGCCTGAACAACTGAGTGACACACAACGATATATAGCGTGTCCCAGCAGCGTAAGTAAAAAGTTTGCATGTTCACAGTTTGAGCGTCCACGTTTGGAATGTCAGATGGAAAACTAAGTAAGCATATTGCAAACAAAAGTACAGAAAGAAAGATGTGCCAAAAGGATGTGTTTGATTATGACTTTACTTAAGAAAAAGCAGATGACTTAATTCTAAAAAAAAAAAAAAAAAAAAAAAAAAAAAAAAAAAAAAAAAAAAATTAATTTTTTTT
>VXBL01004281.1:162842-193210 GCA_013400195.1 Aramus guarauna | reverse complement strand
AAAAAAAAAGAACAAAAAAAGAATTTCATACAGCATAGTATTTCCCAGGGAAGTGTTAGCTGGCAGAGCACTAAGCAGGGTAAAATATTTACTAGAGGCTAGGCTGTCACGTTTTCATTTTTCTGTGGAAAAATTTTTTCTGGAAAAAATTCACAGAAATTCACTCTCTAAATTGAAATCAGCCAGTTGTGGGAAACTGGAGTTTGACTTAGCATTATTTTGTAGGAATGGGAGACTGTGAAGAGGGTGCTGAGAGGGAGGCATGTATAGTCACAGAACAGACAGGAAGGAAATGGCTTGGTGCTGATGCGATACAAGCCTAAAACAAAAGCAGGCAGGCCAAGAGCAGAATGGTAAATTCCAAAAAGTTTAACATGATGAGGAGGGTTCAAAAGAATGGAGATTAACTTAAGGCAAAGATAAACAAACCCTCACTTCTGCAAACACAAGCTGTGGATATCAAAGTGGTCTGAAGTATGCGGTATGTGAACCAACAGGTTTTAAATATAGAAGGAAAATACGTGGTTTTCAGTTTTAGAGTTTGTAGGAACTAATTTAAATCATACATGGATTTGAAACTATAAGTCCAATTAGAATAAAAACTGTTAGTGCAGGAACAACACCTGCTTAAGCTAGACTTTGGCTAGACCAACACACCTTCACACCAAACCCAGAATTTGCATGTGAGCTGAAGGCCAAAATAGGAGTAAGTTTTTCAAGGTTTGACCAGACTCCTGCCTAGACTGAAACCATAGTACTGCCTTTATTTTAAGATGACCAGAGAAGTTTTTGTCTCTTGCCCCTACCCTTTCACCTGTGATATTTCTATTTGTGTGTTGCCAGCAAAATTATTCTGGAAATATCAATAGCCTAAGTGACTGAGAAACTCAACCTGAGCTTCTAATGCTACATTAAATATCAAGACTGGGATCCTAGTTTATGCTGCCAACTGACAGACCATGCAGTCCGAGTGAGCAGCTTTTGAACTGAGCTGAAATCTTTCAGCTTTGCAGCATTTGTACCTGAGACATGAGGATGCAGAGCACAGAAGAAACAGCACAGACCAAGCTGTCTCACTTTTTATCCCATTTGATTCTACAGCTAAAGACAAATGGCTTCTGTAACCAAGAAGAACTATGAAAAAAATCACAAGCCAGGACATTTTAAGTTGCAGAAATTGTTAAGCCATTAATCAGAGACTGTGGACAAAACAGCCTAAGCAATGAACTACTACATATGTCTACTACCCGATAAAAAGGGAACGTTGCATTACCATTTTAAGAGGCTTACCTTCTTGTTAGTTTTGAAGTGAGTTTACTAAATAGATTAGTGGAACCCCTGGTTCGAGTCTGTGAGAGTGGCGTTGCTTCATGGGACAGACTGGGGGAGGCTGGCGGTCCGTTGTAGGTAGCAGTACGTCGCTCTCTGAGCTGGCCGTGGAAAGTGCTCCGACTAGCCGTTCCTCTGGGGAAACGAATACGATCAGGTGTGGTTGCACTGCTAATGCTGTGAGTTGAAGCAACAGGAGTTCTTTGATCGGGAATAGTGCTAGAGCAGAAAACAAAAAACAATGCTAGAACTTTACAGAAGCACTACGGTTCTGCAAGAAACACAAAACACTATGTTCTACAGTAAAGCATAAGCAGACACTTTTATATAGGCCAGGGTTGGAAATATCAACATTATTACAGCACTGTACAGAATCAAAACTTGTAAGAAGTTAGGATTAAAAGGCTGCCGAAACAGAAACCTACATAGGCAGAAAAATGCAACAGGAGTAGCCTGGAAAAGACCAGATAAACTAGGCATACAATGTTTCACTGAGAAGACTGATAAAAGAATAGATGAGTAAAGTTTCCTCCCAGGAAAGAGAAGCAATCAGTAACTTTAGTGTCTCTCCCTCCACATTCTGTATGTACATCTTTGAAAGTATCTTGCTAATTTGAAAGTATCCTTACACACAATTCTCTACAAGCAAACCACTCCAAGTACTTAAGTCCTTCAGGATATACAGTTAAAGTCTCCCACAAACTTTGGCAATAGGGAATGTCCAATACTCCTACACTAGGAAAAAAATTGAGGTTCATTATTGCAGGATTATGTCACAGACAGCCTGACACACCACAAGACAAATGTAAACAAGACTAAAAAAAATGAGGAAACACACATCTTGTGGGCAAAATATACTAGAACAATCTAGGACTAAAATTCCACAGCACAAAGTTAAGAAGCAGTGGGTGTAAGTTAGTTTCACAACGATTTCAGGTTCTTACATAGGCCTGAAGTTATCTGCGCCATTGTCTATTGGAGGCAACATCATCTTCGTGTGCACAGAGGCTGACATGGACATCGACTTCTGATGTCGCAGCCGAACACTGGAGAAGGATGTAGTACAAACTGAAGCAGGGCTAGCTGCGTAAGCGAACATTTCTGTCAGGCTGTGAGGGGGTTTGGGTTCAGGCAGAGGCAGAAAGAAGAGCATGATGGACCAACAACAAACTACTGCATAGAAAAAAAAGCAAACTTTTCCTTCTATTAACTGATTTATCAAAGAACACGAACTCTAACAGCCCTCTTCTATGTCAATAGCAGTAACTGCCCTACACTCCCCTTAAAAAGCATCCTTACTATAGCACTTGACATCTATGAAGTGATTATTCTCTTACCATTAGCATTAGTTTGTGGTGATACCCTCCTTGACATACAGAATCTGAATAACTAGTATAAAGCACTGATGTAACTCATATTGGTCTTAACATTAAAAAATTGCATTAAAAACCCCCACCAACTGCACTTTCCAAAAGACTGATGATAGCGCCATTACTACAGTGAAATACTTTTGTTTTCAGAATGTATCTGTGTTAAATCAATGTAAGTTGGGCAAGCTGTCAGATCTCTGTCTACATCTGGTAACTGAGGGACTTCAAAGGCACAATCAAAACCAACAATATCATGATGTTTAACAAGTCCAGAGAGGCCCAAACAAAAAGGCTACTATTAATCATCTTGTAAATGCAGTAGGCAATGAATAAGGCTTGACGTTCTCTGAAGGAAGAGGTATGGCTGTTGAAGAGCATCTCATATTGCTTGGCCACAAACCTTAAATTCTCCAAATTACCATTCAGGCTTTGAAGGAAGGTCTACAGCGCTGTCTTAGCAGAACAGCCAGTAAGCTGTATAATCTGTTAAATCAGGAACATGCAATTTTTTTTCTTTCTTTGAGCCAAAATACTCTTTGCAGCCTTCACATTACCTAGTAATGATAAGGATGGGAGAAAACAGAGAGGCCACAAGATGTACTGGGCCTTTTAGGCTACCATGCCATATATCATTCACCTTAAGTTTGCTTTAAAAGTGAGGCAATTGTAATTCAGAAATATTGTTCTAGGTTAAGAAATCAGTAATTGTCAGTAACAGTTTCATGACGCTGCATATGTTCACTTCCAAGTTACTTCAGGGTTACGCATACTGAAATTCAAGTCCTGTTATCTTATTCTGGTATGTCAGACTTTGGAGAGGAGAATGCTAGTCGAGCTACAAGTATCAGATGATCCACTTCTCAGACTTAGCTCTCAAAGCACTAGCAGAAAACACCCCACTGCTCAGGCATCAGAACTGCTGGCTAAAACGGTTAGTGAAATCGACTTTTTGTTTAGATTCTGCGAAGTTCAAAACAAGAAAACTTCATCCGAGTCACGCACACATCTCTTTGTAGCGCTGAATCCAGCAGGATGCCAATCTATAACCACTACTACGACAAAGCCTGCAACACAGCCCAGCTTTTACATTACTCCAGGGTATTAAGAAATTCTAAGGAAACAAATATTCATCTCAAAAGTAAAACTCTGAAGTCAAGTAATCCCTAAATAATTGGTCACTAGCCTCTCAAGCACTTCTAGCTCCTTTCCTCTCAATTTGTTGCAAAAGATAAAGCAGAAAGAATCTAGTTTTACAACACATTAGACCCAAGTTTTGCTTAGTCACCTGCCTCCAAAGACGTGATAGCTAAAGGTATCAATAGGGTACCAGAGCACATATTAAAGCATTTGTATCTCTTCCTCTGAAGCTTTGCTAGAAATCAGCTTCCTCGGATTACTAGCCTGGGAACACAGAAACAAGAGAGCTACCATTCACCAATTAGTGCCAAGGCTTATTAAAAATCCAAGGCTGTTGTAAATCATTTGCATTACAAATGATTTAAAGCAATTGCCTATCATCATGAAGAGTGTTTCATGAGTCCCCAAGTGCGTTAATTAATGCTCAGGCTTTGGAGGAAAGCCAACAGTCATCTCCTGCAGAATGCCTGTCAGCCACACAATGTGTTAAAGTAGGGATGCGAGACTTAAACCTCCTTTGCTTCTACCAGTCTGGCATGGGGTCTTCAAGACTACTTTCTCCAATGTGAAGTCAACTAGCTGACTATTGATTCTTCCAAGTTTCCATACCTTCAGAAATACTGTCTTCTCAGAATTCAACGTGCAAGATAAAAACAGAACAGGCAACATTTTAACACTTTCTCATAGCAAGAATAAAGACTTTAAACGTGCACATCTTGCCTTTTAAGGCAAGTCTCCCAAGTTTTCACTGGGTCACGGTCAGTACCTCACTGGCTATGGAAAATCTAAAATCCAATCTGTAACACATAATTTATAGTATTTACTCCTGCCTTTAACATTTGCCACCAATAGATGTTTCAAAAGCACAGAAAGCATTTTTACAAAACCTTGGATTCATAGAAAGCTCAGGTTCTACTTCAGATCTTGCTTCACAGAAGAAAAACCCTTGGTTTCTAAAGTTACTTTCTGCCAAGTTGAGAGTACAATAATAGAGGTACTACAGAAACACCTGAAGGCTGGCAGAATTCATTCTGAAGAGCCAGTTCCATCAACAGCTATGTTTATTTAGCCTGCATTAAAGATCCCTGCATTTCATGTGATCAGTCAAGCCTTTGCCTAGTTACAGCAACAATATATTCAGACATAAACTCTGAATTCTGTGCCAAATCTTTTCTTGGTTTAACCCTCTATAAAGAGTAATCAAAGCAGTAATCAAAAATATGCAATAAAAGCTATAAAGACTCCCCCGCCCCCGACAGTGAAAATACAAATGCTCAGACATTTCAAATGACCGAAATAGAGCTAAAGTTTGCAGGATAAGCAAATGATATTTGGATACTATATAGGATAGCCAATTACAGATACAAAACAGAATTAATATAGTTGTCAAGTACTATTCAGTGTTAACTTTCAGCTTAATGCCCATATGTGACAAACTAGAAAGCAGTTTGCTGAAAAACTCAAAGCTGGGAGAACAACAAACAACTTCAAAAAATAGCTCCTTAGGAGTATGAAGTTACTCCTAAATTAATGGGACATCTGAATCTCAAGCGTTCCTAGTAAATAACAACTTTTAAAAATGTAATAAAGGAACTGTAGATAAGGTATTGCAAAAATGTAAGTTTAAAGATGAACAAAAATGCTATTAAACCAAGAAATCAGATAATCAAATCTGATCAAAACTATTTTGGACAGAAAGATTCATTTTTCAAAGAGAGGTTGGAAAGAAAAAAACCTGTTATCATATCAAAGAAAGGATGGTGAGCTTTAATCTAAACAAACTTGGTAACATTAATGAGGACTAACCAATGAAGGCTGAGACAGACACACTAAGACACAATACCAAATAGCTGTGCTGTACTTCACAAGACAGTTGGCTGCAGGCCCAGCTGGCCAGCTAGACTTTGGGTACTCTTCAAACTTATACTTGACTTTTTCCTTATTTCAGTTTGCAGAAAGCTAGGAGGAAGAGACAGGGTCAAAATCACGTTGTTTATTCCTAGGCTCCATGAGTCAAACAAGGAACATACAGACTTCCCATTCAACATCACAACTTCACCACTCTTCCTTAGAAACTGCTGAAAGGAAGGGGAAAAATTCTATGCAAAAAATGGCAGATCATTCACTAACTTCAGCATGAGTTAGAAGAAAAGTATTTTCTTCCCACCCTATCATAAAATTGGGAAGGGGCAGAGAAAATTGGGAAGAGTAGGAGAAAGGTACACATTCCTCCAAGCTTAAGCTTTTTTATTAAGTACTAGCTATCTGGGCACTCTCCTGGGAATGGTCAACTACTTAATTGTTACCAGCTTTTGCAACTAGTAAGATTCTGTGAAGAACAATTGGTTGGAACTTAAAACTCCTCAGCCAGCCAGGAAATTTAGTGGGATTCCTTACAACTGTTACTCTATACTTAATGCCTATGTCCACTATTATATTTATTTTCTACAGCTGTCCTCAGTCCTTGGTACACAGGGAAGAGAAGGATGGCACTAGATGCGGCCATGGTGCTAACACACGAACTGGTTAACTCCAATTCCACTGCATGCTCTAGTCAGGTTTCATTCAGTAAAGTAAGAAGAAACCTGTTATTTCTCTGACTGTTTTCACTCAGAACACGGAAATTTCAGTGCTTCCCTTCTCAAGATGAGTTCTGTAAATAGTGGGAAACAATTAGACTACAAGAATATCAATGAGGAACATTATTAGTCCAAGACAATGTCCTATCACTGTTTCATCTTTCCTCAGAAAAAAATTTACTTTCTCCCTGAGACTTTGCAGAAAAAATGGTATTCCAAATTATCCCATCAAAGTACAGTTCAGACCGAAATGTAAAGAGAGAATGGCCCAAGAGAGATGGACTTTGTAGTTTGACACTATCAAGCCTCTTCTGCAAGCGTATGCCGTTTGGCCAAAGGAGTTAACAACTGATTTAAGATGAAGACTGTACAAATATGACATGTGTTTAACCAGAAATTAGGAATTTCCTTTTACATTCCAAGTATAAAGACTATATGAATTAAGCATAGGAAGAAAACCCCAACATACTTACAGGTGCTCCATAACTGTACTCACCTTCATTAAGAATCACACTAGATTATTACTGATTTTTAGGTTACAATTTTTTCGAAATGTGAAGACAAGGGACATACACCATAGGAAGACATTTCATATACCTGTTCTCCTTGCCATTTTGTATCACTGAATGCCTATCAGCAGTGGTTCTTTCACTACAAACATATGTGTTGCGCCGTGTCATTGCTCCGGGGGCAGTATTATTCTACAATTAAAAAACATAGGCTTGTTATTCCCCACAAAAAGCTTTTCTGGGGTTAAGTCTACATATAATCGAAGGCTGGTTTACTTCATGCTATTTCTACACAGTTATAAAACTTACAATAATTAAATAAGTTAATATACAAACACCTTCCAGTATTTTTAAGGAATAATGCAATCAGAAAAAAAAATTCTAACAAGTTGTTCTTGTATTTCATGTTGATGGCTCAAAATTAATATTGCTTAAAGTTTCTAATTACCAATGTTCTGAATTACAACTTCTCAGCACGTATAGCATTCATCTACATCTGGATAGTGTATGTCTCTACAACCTGTTTTTGAAATACTTTACCGATTGTAGAATTTTCCTTTAAGTTAAAATCATACCTTAAACAAGATAGGAAAAGCAAAGACTTAAGAAACAAATGTGGTAAAATTCAGTGGAAAGGTAAACATGGACTTTTAAGTATTAAAATACTATAAAACACTAGACAAGCTTTAAAAACAGGGAAGAGTAAGTCAAATTAAAGAGACAAATTGTAGAGAATTTTAATAAGACATTTTTAAAAATATACATTTAAATATAAGCATAATACATTGAGGACAAGAGAACCAGGGGAACTTAAACTACAGACCTTACTTTAGAGGGGAGAAAAGAAATAGAATTACTTTGCCTCTGTCTTTACAGAGAAAGAGGGTGGAGATATGCCCAAGTTGGCGGTCAATTTTCCAGGAACGACTGAGAAGCTAGGTAATTCACAGATAACAGAATTATAAAAAGTTAGATGCAATTACTGTAGGAAAAGCATGGTGGTCCAGATAAAACATGCACCCCCAGGTTGTAGAGGAAGTAAAGCCGGCAAGCCTTATAATTTTTCTCCCCACCCCAAGAACATAACACAGGAAACTGCATATGGTTGGAAAGTGGAAAAAACCTTTAAAAGTTTTCTTTAAAGAAAAGGATCACGGGGCAAAGCAGGAAGCAAAATAGGCTATTAACTTCGAACATCACTGCTGGGGAAAGACTTGGAGGAGGCTAGCTTAAGGGAATGACTGGTCAGCACCTGGATAAGCACATGTTGAGTAAGGATGGCCACTAAGAATCAGGCAGGGGACTTCATGCTCAACTAACCTTTTGGAGGTCTTTGAAGAATTACTGCTATAGTAGACATGGGAAATTCAGCGGATTTTAAAAATAGCATTAACAAAAGGTTTCATATAAATGGTCACAGTAGAGAGTCATGGGAAGAAGGATAAAAAAAGGAAAAACTAGTTCAAGCACAAAAGGAGAGTAGCCAAACCTTTTTTTGTTTCTGAACCTGAAATAAAACTGTTAAAGTGGAGTATTCTCAATAACCAGCAAAAGCTCCTCCTCTAGTGCCACAAGGCAAAAATATTTGCTATATAAGGAGTCCCAAGCAACGCAAACCCTGAGCTGCAGATTTAACAATGAAGCCATCTCGTCTGTTTAAAAGACTGCTGACCTGTTACACATCTTTACGTGAATGTACAAATACAAATGAAGAAGTGAACTGTGTAACCTCATGGTGTTAAAAGATATAAAAAGTATCAAAAGTATTTTAGAATAGCAGAACTATTAATTAAAACCTAAGATGTATGTAGCTGTCTCAAGGGTTCTCAAGTATTCTTCATTGTGTATTCCTTAGGGATAGGCATGCACCAAGCATCAACAGAAGTACTCCTGGCCCTTTCCTTGTACTTTATTCCTTAAACATCCCATGTCTTCAAACCTATTTATTTAAAAACCCCATTTATTCTTCTACTTTCTTCTGGTATTTACCATGGTGCAAACTCCCCTCTCTTTACTAAACTTGCCAGCAATGGAAGCTGTGCAACTAAGGTGAAGTTTTGTTTATATGTTCTTGAGAGGTCATGCTGTACAAGACACTTTGTGGAGCCCTCACAAACCAATGATACACTAAAGTATTACACATTAATATTTGCATATCATTTTGCTCTGTGTTCCTGAACATATTAGGGAATGAAGCACCTAGAATATCTGATGGTGTTTTTCTGGTGAGAAATATGCACAGTAATGTGTGGCTTCCTTCTTTCCACCTGCTCCCTTAGAACATTAAATATTTGTTTCCCTTGAGAAGACACCACATAACATTAAAATGTATTGTGATGTTGCACATCTAGAAAGACAAGACAGCAATCTCTAAGCTGGATCAAACTTTAAAGACTATGCATTTTCAGGTTTGGGAGTGGACAAGTTTCTGTATTCATATCTGAAATCAGATGACTCTAAAGATGCACTTTCCCAGCTCTTTCTGGAATGCAAAGACAGATCAGTACACATTTTTTCTGTTTGGCTCACATTTCAGAAGCTGCAAGACGAGACTTAGCAAGAATACAGTCTTGGTATTGGGACCTTCACGATTTTTAGTGTACAACTTTTCACAACTCATCAAGGAAGTTCTTCGGCTACAACTTTTTTGTTCAGCCAATCTACAGACTATTAATCCCTGGACATGACTAAATTGCACAGGAAGGCTGAAACTGGCGTCAACAGCACCACATTCCCTGATGGAATGACAACCACCAGGGTGAGGGTTAGCTGCAAAAGTTCATCTTCGTGGTACTGTCTGCCTTGTTTGCAGGAGGTGTCGCCACTGCAAAAGCACATGTTGAGACTTCTGAGTACACGCGCAAGCTCCCATCACAGCACAAAGGATGAATTTCTGGTACAGAGTCCTCCTCTTTTTCCTAGAGAGCCTTGTGTCCACTGCTCAGGCAGGCTATTTTCACATTAAGAGACACCAAGGCAAGGACTGATGAAAAACTTTCTAAGAATCAGCTTCTGACTTAGAATAACAAACCAATCTATTTACTTAAGAGCACTAGTATGTTTTTTGGTCCTGCAATTTTCCAAAAACACCATCTGTTCTCCTCTTCCAGTTTTCTTAAAGCTATACTAAGGGCTCTGGTGCACCCTTATTACAAGCATTGAGGAAAAATCCAAAGCTGTAATAAACAAGGAGTTATTAAAAAATCAAGGAATTATTAGTTGCTGCTAAGCATGCAGCACCTGTAGCCATTTTTCATTATTAATTTGGTATTTGCCCAATGAACCTGAAGATTTTTCATGTGTACTTGTTCAGCTTGCAGAACTATTTAGTTTGCAAGACTTTAAACGCTCTGTCAACTTTGGAAGTACAGCATGGAGCCCCTTACTCCAAGCCCAGACTTAGCTACCTGCTCTACAAGCACCACTCTTATCCTTAAGTGCCTGCTTGTAAGCTTTGTTATTTAATAAGAGCAGCACACAACTGGCTGCGGGTCTCCAGCAAAGACCAGTTCTGCTACTGTCACTGTATCTGTCAAAGTAATAATTATTTTTAAACAATATTTGTGTCTCTCTCCAGTGGTTTTCTCATCATATTACTCATTTTAGAACTCAAGTGCTCAGTGTGAACACAAACCCTCTTCACCTCAAACTTTTTTCAACTTCAGGGCAATATGTAACTCCAACATCCTTTTTTTTCCTTCTAGATGAATGCCAACACTGTAAGAAATACAACTCCATCAGTTCCAGGAATTGTGCAATAAGTCAGTGCTTCCCTCCATCCCCAATGGCCAGAAAGCAAAAGACTAATCCGTGGCAGGGGCCAGGGCTGGGGGGGGCGTGGGGGAGAAGTTTGCGCTGTCTAATGAAGAGCTATAAACAGAGGCAATTTAAAACACTAATTAATAGAATAACATCACAAGTCTGATTCCATGTTCACCACCTTGTACCACTGCTTGTAGAAGATCAGTTGCACATTGAATCAGAAGAGAGTAGTATCCTCTATAGTTATGAGTTCAAATTTTATTTCAGCTACAGTAGTAGGAAATTTGAAATAAGACTACTGGAATAAAATCCCAGGATTTGGGAGTGATGTAGAATAGCAGTTCAAAATACTAAAGATACTAAATGCAAAATATGTTGTAACTGTACTTAGTGAAGTCCAATGTAGGACAAAACTGATTTGATTATCCTAAGAACTGACGTGTAAGAACAAACAAAATCTGAATGGTTTCTGGACTGATCAAAAGCCAAGGGAAAGGGTAGGGGACCACAAAAATCAGAAAAGTATCCCCCAAAATCATGAGCTGTTGTTCACATTTATGAATAACAGCTACTATAGTAGAAGATTTGTTTTTCCAAGGAATCTCTTTGGCTGAAATCCTCCAGCCAAGTCACTCTCAGCCACTGACAACTGACAATACAGAGCCAATAAAGTAAAACAAATCTTATTTTACTTCTTTTGCTTCAGATTGTCAAAAAACTGTTAAGTAATGGTGCTGAGTATATGACCAAATATGACAGCTTTGTGTATTAAGTTAAAAAAAAAAAAAATAAAAAATCACTCCATTACAAGTTTAATAAAGGACTAGGAAGTTACTTCTTCTGAAAAGGAAGTTTTTCAATACAATAATACCAAAGTTTTAGAAATGAAATGTTACAAGACCCAAGATTGATTATATGAAAACAGATTTCCAGCTTTGCCTCAGAGGGAGGCACCACAGACTATACAAGTTAAAGCCAAACTGAAGAAGAGATTCTTTATTTTGGCACACTGCCTACTGTTCGACCCTGTAAATCCACTAGTTATGCTCCTTAGTGTGGTTTTTTTGTTGTTACTGAGGTTTAGGGGCAGGTGGGGGAAGTCCACAAGGACAGAAGCCAGGCACACTGCTTTTAAATACAGGTCGAAATTACACCTTTGAACAGGTTTTTAGAGCTACATTTGTTTAATAATCTTAATATACATGAGTTGGAATAGCCTGTTTGAGAACAAAGATTAGGTGGCTCTTTATAGACAAGAAACTATAGAGCAGGATAATAAAAACAGAGATTTCATTCTTCTGTAGAAAAGCCACAGAAGAGTAGTTGGGGGTATCAGAAATAACTTACACAAAATTTCAGGGGACAGCCTTTGGGTTCAGGTTTGGTTTTTTTTTTTTTTTTAATTATTTTAATACCCAGATTATGTCTGTTTGCTAACAGCTACTAATGCTGATTATTAATACCTACTAACTACTTCAGGAATATTAAGAGGTAACTTGAGTAGCTGACTGATGCAAGCGGGAGAAAAGGCAAAAGTATGAGATACCTACATTTATTCTTGCTGAATGAAAAATCAGCACCATTGATAAATCATAGGTTTAACACTTTTTCACCCCTCAAAAACATGTCATGGTTTTGATAAATAAGTGTTTTACTTACACTAGGGACAGCCGAACTTTTCTTACGTTCAGGAATATCAGCCTTATTGGGATTGCTGGCGTTTCCAAGCATTGGACTAGCTGGTGCAATTCCTCTTCCTGCAACAGCACTACTGCTGGATTTTCTTGACTGAATTCCTTCCTCTTTGAGGTCACTGTCTGTAGTACTAGTCTGGCTTCTTTTGGGATATGCCACTACTGAGGGGATGGATGGTCCAGCTTAAAAAAAACCCAAGAGCAACAGGAAAAGGATTTTTCTTTTCAGAAGTTCAGTAGCTATTTTTCACTACAATGGAAATGTATTTACACACACATCAAAATAATTAACACTGGGAGTCAAGAGTTGCAAAGAGATAATTATCAAAATACACATAATTGCAGAGGACAGTAAAATACTGTGAAAACCAAAGTAAGTGTTTTAGTAACAATTAATCAAAAAGTGTATGTATATACACACACATATAAAACCACATACAAATATATTTAAAATATATATATATAAAAAGCATCACAAAACACAGTAACCATCATCCCGAGGAAAAGCAACCCGACTCCCCAAGGAAAGCAACCTCCGAATGCACTTGAAGTACTTAAAAGTAGACCTAAACAGAGAGTCCTTCTATGAGTTAGTGTCTAAGCAGGAAGATGTTGAAGATATTTAGAAAACCCTAAGGTACTATCCTGCACCCTCATTAAGCAGAAGAGTTCTAAGCTTGTCTGAGTCACCATTCTTTAGAAATTTAATTCCTGCAGGACAATCAAGTGACACTACCCTCAGGAAACAGGAAACAAGAAATATTGGCAAACTGACATTTCTTCAAGTTTTAGACACAAGCTGACCTACTAGTGTCAAAAGAAAACAAAAGCTTAACAGACATACAGGAGTATGGGGGAGGAGTGCTGTGCTTTTCATGAAAAAGGGGGTTGCAACATTCTCTTCAATTTGTGTAACAAGACTTTCCCAGCATGGTCAGGAATGCAAGGGACAATACAAGACAGAATAAGAGAATTAAGTTGGTGTATTCAGCATTCCTCTAGAAGCTTTTGAAGGCTTTATAACAAAACCAATAAAAAAAAAAAATCAGTTATTCAGTAAATTATTTAACCGCCTTGCTGTGAGCTACACTGTTGTCATCCTCCTTACCTTTGGGGGATGGACACAAATTCAGAAATGGAATGGAATTGGAAGTCGCTATATTCTGCAACACTGAAAATGAGAATTGCTCACCGTGATCACTGTACCGCCGCTGTTTCTGGCTAGAAGATATGCTTCTTTGAACTTTGTGATGAGGAGATTGTCCAGTGCTATTATTAAGGTCACTACTTGGCCTAACTTTGGCAAGTGAAAGATTGCTGCTGGAGCTTGAATCACTTGCATCCAACTACAATACAAATGAGAATATTAAAACATGGAGTTCAGACCAAACAAATTAAACATCCACCACATTATGGGAGCAGTAACAGGGAGGCAGAAGGAAGATGGTTCTGGTACATAAGAAATTTTGTGACAGCAAGGAAGTTGCTTAGAGGCCTCAACTTCTGTTAGATTCTTGTGCAACTCTCTTTGGTGAAACTCATCGGAATCTGCAGCTCCTCAAAGGACAATCAGATACAGAAAATCCATCTCTACTTTCAGTACTCTCTCCTCAAAGGTCTCTAAGATTGTAACAGGAAGAGAGGATACATTTAGTAGAAGCCATCGCACCAACTCCTCCAGCAGAGGAACCAAGAGCAGCTTACTGATGCCAAGCCCTCTCAGCATCATAATGAAAAGTAATTTACAAGGCAAGAACTTTTTTAGGTTGATCGGTCCCTGCTCCTTGGTTCTTTTAAAGTATTTACAGCTGGCACACCCACACTTGAGCTCCTAGGCTAGACATATGAAGTCCTTCAGAGGAGTAACTGCTCAGCAAGCTGGGTAGTTTTGGGGAACCTAAAGGCAAGAGTTTACTGACTCAGATCAGGGTGAGAACAAACAATATCATTTGGACAGTTGACACTGGTGATTAGAATAATGTGATTTTAACTGTAATGGACTTTTGTGCAGGAATGCAATGCCTATAGTTACTGACTTAATTTTTGCTTCTAACTTTGTTAAGGACCCTTTCTGATTTCTTTGCTTGTTTGCATTTGTAAGAATGGTACTTACCTCTGATGATTTCCTTCCTAGCAGTAAGTATGTAGCTGTGATTTCATCATACTTCATTTTACTAAGGGATTCTTGAATTTCTTCTTGAGAATATCCCATTCCTACCATAATATCTAAAACCAAACACACACTCTGTAAGTAATAGAAACACTGTAATGTTTAGGTTGGCTGAGTGTTTAAGTTCAAGAGAAACAGAACATTTAAAGAATTAAACAAAGCAATTAAGTGTGAGAACATAAGCCTGACGAAATATCAATATTAGAATATTAGTTACTTTTTCCAAATGGCAAACAAATACAGAGTGGTAGAGGGGAGGGGAAAAAAACCAAACCACTACCCACCTCATGCAAACAGTATCATATTCTGAAAAATACTTGATTACCTATTCTTTTCTGGTCCGAGATGTCTAGTTCTGGTTCAACAAAAGGTTTAAGTTCATCCTCCTCATGCCCTGCATTGATCCACCTGTCCTTCATAATTTGCTATAAAAGAAAGGCTTTTGTTAGTACAATACACTTAGCAGCAAAGAAAACATGCTGTTTAAAGAGCAACTCCCCTATCTACCAAACACTAAGGCCTTTCCTACTTTTTCTTTTCCAAAACAAGCCCCAGCACCTATTCAGTTTTGCTTTGCTCCAGTAAGGAGAATGAACTATGCACATCAAGCCAAGCTGCTTCCCGATTGTCTGAAAGCTAAAAGCCCGTGACACAGACCAGGAGCAGTGTGACAACTCTGACAAGTCCAGTAGGTCCCGGCTCAACTATGGAAGTCCATGGAAGCCGCTATTGTTTCAGCCTTTCTCCTCCAGCATGGTACAAAATGCAGGCAAAAGGCAACCACATCATAACCTAGCAGCCAGCACTTTCAGTTCACCCTTGAAAATGTGGAAAATGTCCTGGTCGATCATCCATTAATACAGGAATCCACAAAGTAACCATTAGGAAAAAGTTATATGAAGTATGCAGTGTAGTTTCACATTCATTTTGAAAGTAACTGTGGAGTCAGGTGTCTTGTAACCCCAGTAAACAAAATCTTAAAAAACATCATATGCTTTACTCAACACCCATGCCCCCCGAACCCACTCCAAAGAAACTATTCAGGAAGGGTATGACAATAAGAAGTTACAGCTCAAAAATACAGTTTGCAAAATAAAATGTCTAGCTTTCTGATGCATTCCTATTTGTGCCATTACCTCTAGAGTGCCTCTTTTTGTTGGGTTTAGCACCAGGAAACGCTTGAGGAGGTTTTCACAGTCTGTGGACATGTAGAAAGGAATCCTGTATTTTCCCCTTAGGACTCTCTCTCTAAGTTCCTTGGTAACAAAAGAAAAACAGTAAGTTGTAAGCAGCAAATCACTTAAAACATTAGATAAACACATCCAACATGTTCTACAAAAACGTACCTTTAAGTTCTGTCCATCAAAAGGAAGAGATCCACTCACAAGAGTATAAAGAATAACACCTAAACTCCAAACATCTACTTCAGGTCCATCATATTTCTTCCCTTGAAACAGCTCTGGAGCAGCATATGGTGGGCTGCCACAAAAAGTGTCCAGTTTATTTCCAACTGTAAACTCATTGCTAAAACCAAAGTCAGCTATTTTAATGTTCATATCTGCATCTAGCAATAGATTTTCAGCCTGGAAGAGAAAGAAAAGTTTGTAAAATAAAGTTAAAATATCTGATTTAGAATGCTACTGTCTGTTTTTCCTCATTCCTAAAAGGCAAAAAGCTGACATGTCTGTCAACATTCCCGTCCTTGCAAAGTCCTTAGGTATGCTTTGGTCTATCATTCACATATCTCCTATTTTAAAAATCTCTGTACAATGGCTTCAGACTATGGGAATTGTTACGCTACCTGAAAACTGTGTTATTACCATCTATCTGTTTTCTCCACGCAAATGTACCCTGAGCTATTGTAATTTACATTTTGATGTATTAAGATGAAAACAAAGATATGGTCTCACTATCCAAATTTTATGTGGCATTCTTGCAGAAGTTTGGTAATATACATAACCTTTAACTTTTTTCAAGTGGTTTTTTTTGTTGTTGATGGTGTTTTGTTTAAGTTACAAAGCTATGATAATGTTGAACAAGTTATATGGCAATGCTATTAATATGAAAGGCACAGTTTAAAGAAGGGACATACCATTTCGAGCTAAACTACAAAGAAGCCATATTTCAGTTTCACCATCACAACTGTTAATTTGTTCTGTTTGAGAACTTGTCATACCTCTATCAAACTAGCCCCCCCTCCTTTTTTTTTTTTTTTTTTTTTAAAGATCTCTCAGCTAACACTGATCTGCATCAGATTTGAATCTGACCACACGGTGAGAGGCAGCCATTAAATTTCTGTATTTAAAAGCTTTACAAATCCTCTTTTTATTTGAAATGGTTCTATAGCATAAACATTCCTCAAAACTTGCTATAACACATGCAAAAAAAAAAATCAGAAAGCTTAATACACACTACATTTTATTGGCACAATAAAGATCACACCCAGAGGTACAGAAGCTGACACACACACTTCACACTTTTTTCCTACTCACCTTGAGATCTCTATGAACAATATGCTTTTGATGGCAATACTGCACTGCAGATACTATCTGGATAGAAAACAAGTCAAATTATATAAGTGACATCTCAAAGAAACAGGCATTTTAATCAAAAAGTTCAACATTTATTACTAAAATTGTCATGTACTTATCCAGTCAGAGCTATCTACCCAACTACTACCGTGACCAGCGTATTTGGGGAAAAGCTGCTAAATAACTTAGGTGTTTGTTATTTGATCTATTTGGTTTCTGCTATACTTGAAAGAGGATTTTGTTTTTCCTGTGTGGCTAATTATAGACCAGTAGAAGCAATGACTTTCAGAAAGGTTACTGAAGTATTTCCATTCCAATACTGTATATAGCTATAAAAGCTTTCCCTCTAGACTCAAGTTTTCCAGTCCCTCTCCAAAGGTGATTTTTCATGCTGCAGCACAGAGAAAAAGGGTAAGAAATGGGCTTAGCTACTGCAGAAATTACTGGGAAACAGCTTGTTTGTCAAAACTTATGCAGCAAGAAGCAACTATGCATCTGACAGCTCTGTTGCCTAAATGCATATGGTTTACTGTATTTTGTATACTGTACAAGAGTAGCAAGCTCAGTGGAAAAAACTCTGTGTCTCAAGTGTAACGGAATAATTTCTTCCATCATAATTTCCAAATATTAAGTTTTTCCTGCTTTATATAGCAAACTATATAAGCTATTTACACAGTACAGTGTCCTAGTACATTGCTTTAGAGTCACAAGCATTGCTGCAGAACTCTACATGGAAAAGTCAGATGAAGCCTTGTTACATGATCACAAATGTGATCAAATACATTTTATTGCCATGCCTACATGGTCAGAATTGAGGAGGACATTATGACTTCTTAAAATAAGTGAAACTGCACATAAAATAATTTACTGTAATAACTATGCTTAAATAAATGTATTTCCATTCTTTGTTCAAGATTTAGAAGATTTCCAACACAGGAAGATGATGTATCATTACATTTACAAAAAATAACTCATGATCAGACCACCCAGCTTGGTGTAAGGATCCTCCTGTATGGTAAGAAGCAACGGTTCTCTCTCTCAGGATTTAGAGTAGGTGAAAGTAAGGTTCTTGGTAGGTGAAAGAACCAACCTACCAGTCAATTTTGCATCTGAAACTTAAGCACCAATATTGTTTTGATCTTTGTGTCCCTATATTACTGCATCATGCACATGTGCAAAACGCCACCTTAGAAACCAAGCAGCCTATTGAAAAGTTGAAATATTTCCATTGCCTACACTTTCACTCAGTTTTCACTTTTTCCTCTTTGTACTGGCTCCCTCTTTCAGACTGAGTTCAGCTTTTTACAGTTACTGAAACCGCCAAAGTTGTCCCACATCATCACTTGTATCATCTTTTTGGTTTTCCTTCCTTTCCTCTCCACTACCATTACTTCAGCGTCAGTCACCAGCTCACTCTGGAGGTGGTTCCAAGGATACAGCATGACAAACACCTCAAGCTTTACTGGGGACTGCAAAGACAGCACTATACCACTGGCTCCCAAACTGCTTTTACTCTGACTATCTAAGAGTGCAAGGTCTAGCAGATGATGAATCAGTAGTTTGGAGATGCTTTTGAACTACTCTGCATTGCAACAGGATAGCACGGAGACTGCAGAAGTGAGTCCAGTCGAAATGGAAGGCAAATAAAGTAATGTGTATGACATTAATAATTGAAGAACAGTAGCCACAACTGAATGAAAAATAGCACAAAGCATGGCTGCACTGGATTGACTCTCTTTGTCTTCCACTTTTCATCACTGTTTCCATTTACAGCCCCCTCACCTCCAACCTACTTGAGTGTGAGAAATTTGCTGATGCTTGGCAGGTGGGGAAAGAGGGGAAGAAACAGCAGAGCTTTCTGCTAGAGGTAACAATTGAAATACATTTCTTGGGAGGGACTTCAAAAATCTGTATAATCATAGGTTTTAAAGAGCAAGTTAGAACAAGTTATCTCTAGGCAGAGAAACCATTCTTCGTAAGGATTAAATGACAAAAGGATAGATAAATGACCTCTCAAGGTCCCCTCCACACTGCTACGAGTATTTTGTTTGTTAATTGAAACACGTAAGATGTATTTTCTGGATTTTTATTTGCCAAGATCTGTCCTAACCTCCACCAGCATTAAAAATTCTAAACTGCTTCTGCAGGGAAACAGCAGGAAGACTAAAGGAGGCCAGATCTAGTTGGCTGTAAAAAAGGAAGCCAAGGAATTAATACACATGAATTTCAGGAGACCCTCTGCCCTGAGTCTCAGCTTCCCATTTTTTGCATTAATTCTTATCCAGATGACCAGATTGTTCTATGGAAAAAGAATGGTAAGATTGAACCAGAACTGCTTGAAAGCCTGTAATAGGGAAAGAAAAACGAGGTGACATTAAGAATGCAAAACGTTCTGGATTTGAATTTCTCACACATGGCTGCACAAAAGGAGCTTGAAACAGAGAACTGCAGAGCATGGCTGTATTTTTAGTGTTTGCACCCTCTCCTGTGTTCCTTGTCAAGCGTGACTAGAACAACGTGATCACTATCTTTTTACATTCTTTTTTCCTGCTAAAAAAACTTAAGTATGCGTAACAAAATGGACCAAAAAATATTTTTTTTTAACAAGCAAAGAGGGAATTATCAAATTCTGCTCTTTGCCTGCTAGAGAGGAAGTGCCTCCTCAGATAAAACACAAGTGTTTGATCCAGAAATCACATCTACTGAAAGAAGAAACATGATCTGAAAACAAGATCTAGTACAACCTACTGTTAAGAATTAAGCTCTATACCATGGCACAACTGTTTCTTCAGTTCAGAGAGAACCACTGTCTGTTAAACCAGTTAGCAAATTAAAAAAAAAACAAAAACTCAAAAATCCCTATTATGTTATCTCTATCATGTTATCTCTATCTAACATAAGAACAGCTGCACTGAATCAGATAAAAGGTCTACAGAGACCATTCTCCCTCCAGCAGTGGCTAAGAGCTATACAAAGCTATTCTGGGACCACAGTAAGGTGAAATGAATAGTTTTGAGATCTGTAAACCCAGCAAGATCTCATTTCATTTGACACTGCCCCACAGTAAGAGTCCTAGCACCTAATAAATGCCAAGCTCTGATCAAAGTTGCCTCACTTCTGCCCTGCACACATGCTCTTCTCTCTAGCAAAGTGCAATGAGCTCATCCTACCCTTTCTCTCCTTAGGTTATTGCTAGGGTTCTCTCTTTTTTTCTAGGTGCTCACGCTTTTGAAGCTCTCAAGAACCTCCTTTCTTCGAGATCAAGGTCCTCTAAAATTGGTTAAGCTCAGTGGCAGGGAAGTCAGCTGTGGAGGGAGGACAGAGCACAGCTGCCTGCACCAGTAGACAACTTGTAAGAAGAAAATGAAAACATACTTCTGTATATTTCAGTGGATTTAAGTGACTCCATCTACGCATCTTTACAAAGAGCATTTAGTCTACTGAAGTACTAAAGAAAAAAATAAAATCAAGCTGAGAATCTGAAGTACATAAAATCAACTCTTGATGGGTCAAATGCCCAGTTCAGCAGGTAAATATCTTTTAAATTCTTCCCTTTCACATTTGATATTGAAAAATGAAGTTACATGTATCTTGTACTCACATTATCCCATAAAATTAAGCACTAAGTGCACCTGTAAAACATGTTTGACCTGTTTCCACAAGGTTTCACTTAAAGAGAAGTTGAATTGTTAGAAAAAACACAGGTAATTGTTGAACAAACATGCAATTTCAATGGAATTACTGCAAGATCTTTTTCCACACAGCTCCTGATAAAAGAAACTGAAGACAAAGAGCACAGAACCATACTGGCAGAAGTTTCAACATTCACGTCTGAGAGAACACCAAATCCTCTCACGTTACTCTGAAGCTCTTCAAGCAACATTACAAAGAGCAAGGCAACAGTCTGGGATTTAGAAGAGACAACTGAAGTGGGAACAACCGCTCCACAACCCATCACATCTACTCCAATACAGCACAGAAACAGATAACAGAAACCATCGATCACAAAGTAAAGTTCTCTACCTGCCAGAATATGAAAGGGAGGGAAGCAGCTTTAAAAAGATACGAAAGATTTTGTTAAAGAGGAAGAAAAATTTTCGTTACGATCAAGCTGTAGAACTCTAGTAATCACAAATCACTTCTGGGGATCTGAAGTCTGCAGCTGCTTTTTTTAAGAGGGTAAATACAAGATTTAAAGAGATGAGGGAAAACAAAGGAACAAGGATTTCACAGAAATGCTTTTCTTGCCTCCTTATGTTAGGTTAAATACATTTCTATTTTTTCTTTACCTTCATTGCTACTTTTGAGCTTATTGCTTATACTGCTTTCACACAGTTCTTACTATATGAGACAGAGGGAGCAAAACAGTTGTGACACAGTTTCCTAGTTCCCAAATTGTTCCTTTTGGTCACACTACCCACGTTAGAGAAGATTACTTTACAAGATATTTTGTGAAAGACATTAACTAGTATTTCCTGAAGGTCTCATATATTTTATCAAATTTCTTCTACTTTTTTATAGCTGTGCTTAAGAAGTGAAGCTATTGGAGCCTCCCCTTCCAACAGTGAAGCTATAATTCACCAGTTTAAAACCTCTACATATCATTCAATAAAACACTCTTATCCTTATGCATTATTTTAAAGTGTCATTAAGCAGGAGCATAATTTTTATATTTATTACTTTTCAAAACATTATCTAGGTTATCCAAGTGACCAAAGGGATGGAAACAATGTAGGCATTTACAAATTTCTGTGCAAGAGCAGAAAACAAGGTATATCAGACCAGTCAGATCTGCAAATGAAACTCCAGATGCTGCAAGAGCAGAGATTTGGAATTAAATTAGTTATGCAAAAATATTTGGTTAGGTTTAATACTGCTTTATGTTAGAATGGAAATGCATTTTACAGATTAATGAAATTCCAACATCTTTGCAGGGTTAGTTTATCAATCATAAAGAAAGCTAAACTAACAAGCCTAGAAATTACTTTCCCATGACTTTTTAGAACAACTATTAAACTGCACCTTTTCATGTAAGTGGATGGGTGTAAACAGATCCCTGTTACATGCGCTGTCTGCGTTTTGAAACTGGCCTGGTTTTAGCCTGTTATATTTGAGTAACTTCCAAAATGTTACAGACCAGCTGAACTAAGGATATATGAAATCAATCCAGAGGAAATGCATTTTGGAACGGAATACACTTCCGAATCAAGCAGTTACTGTGTTCTGGCACTCCTGGACACGCTGGCACACAGCACTAAGGAAACTAGCACCACTCAATGTACTACTAATCATTTTGAAGTACTACTGCAAACCAAGTTTTGTCTCACTTGGGGCTACAAGTCCACAACATGCTGAACACTGCTAGAAGTCAAACGCAAAGAACAGCCGTTTTACTCATTTCAGCATTAAAAATGGGGGGGTAGGGGGAAGCTGATGTATAGGAAAGTTATACATACCTGTCTAAATTTAGCTCTAGCCTCCTTTTCCTTCATTCTTCCATGTGCAACCAGATAGTCAAACACTTCCCCTACAATTCAATAATGAGATACGTTAATGCCAATTTAAGAATCTAGGCATTCCTCTCTAGCAGTTGCCCACAGCAACTTCACTGGTATGACTGTACTTCAAGTTTATGATTACAAGTTAGCTCAAGAGAACAAGGCACAACTGCTGTGCAATTTACTACATGGTCATCTCTTATACAAGAAAATAATAAGACTTAATGAATGACTGGATCTAGACAAAAAACCCATTTCCTTCCAATTATTTACAATTATTTACAAACTGAGCACCATACTTCTGTTTTGTAAATAAAGATGACACATACCCCTTCACAGACTCTCTCACAAGGGTTTCTTTTGCCCCCCCCAAAAAAAAGCTTCACATATGAGAACATCTGATTATATTTGTAAATATCATCGTACTAGCACTAGAATTTTTCTTTGTGCATATGTATAAATGTGTTCTAACCAAAATCAGAAATCCTAGCTTTAACCTAGGCTTGGAAGAGGTACCCACAAGGAAAGTCACAATAACGAGCATCGCAGGACACATTGACATAATCCATCCCACAACCATCAGATCTGTAAGATACACTGAGAAGGATTACTCCAGAAGAAGCCCAATGTTGTATGGCAGTGGACAACTAAAGGAGATTACTAAAGCAGTACTAAAGATCTGTTGTGTTTTGAGTTTTTTTCCCTTTAATCAATCCAGTCATTTTATAGCATGTCAATACAGACTACAATGTTTGAGCTGTAGGTGCAGCCAACTGGCCCATGAAACACTGATGTGTTTGTGAGGGCACTGGAGATTTTCTTTCCTAAAACCCAATAGTCACGTACATAAGAACTCCTACAAATGCAGACTAGTACGCAGTTTTAAAAATTCTTTGCTAATATGTAAAATTAATAAAAACTTTAGAAGTTGATCAAATATCTAAATATTCTCGACTGGGCAAGAAAACACTGTTTTGTAGATAGCCCCCTCACAAGGGAAGAGTTGAGTAACTTCACATTTATGTTTGAAAAGAAGTAACTCCACTAAATTTTAATTAAAACCCCAGAGTCATACAGCAGGAAAAGTAACAAGTGAGCAATGTCAGGATTTTCTACAAAATAGCCTTACTTCCCTCTGTAGCTTATTTTTTAATACTCAACTCCGATAACTCTCTCAGCTGTATTTAACAGCTCTTTCTTCAAAAACCTTGAAGGAACAAACCTGCACACTACTTCACAATTCAGGGAAAATTATTCCAGAGAAAGAATTATTCCAAATTTATGCGAAGTGTTGCAGTTGTAGCAAGAGTTTCTTTCATCCTGCAGCCATAGTTCATATGCATCATGCGTGACCAGTATCTTGACAAAGAGGAAATATGGGAAATTGATGCCTGCCACCGAGATTACCAGCCATTCCTCTCTTGCACAACACAGCACGTGCAAAGAGTCCTGCTCGTGGCCTTTTAGACCAGCACAGAAATGTATCTCTCCATTACCCTAAGACAGATCCTCACTGCTTTAGAGAACTGTTGGCCCTTCTGCCTCCCAGAAGCTAATCACTAGATGGCAACAGGACGTCACTTTTAAGTCTAGTACCATCAAACAGCACGGAGATGTCTCCACAAACACCTGTACTAGCCAATATTTTAACGTTTTTTTTACCAATTTTGTTTCTGTTTGGACAAATCTTGGCTTAGCATTTAGGGAGCTGCTAGAAGAAAACATAGGCAGGTAGAGAATCATTACCTGATTTACAGTAATTTGTTAAATTTCACGTAATCTAATGTCAGAGTCAGAATTCAATGCTGATTTTCTCTGAAAAGTGTCTCATCTCCCTCCCAAAACTAAAGAAAAGCCTCAACTATTTGAGATTCCCAGCTGCTGATGCTAAAGGGTCACACTGACAAACTGAGTGTATTAGGTTTTAGCCAGCAAGGAGTAACTTAAGCCCAAATACTTTAACTTTAGCTCTGGTGAAAATACCTGACATTGCATTATGTGCGTGTTTTTTCCCCTCTCTGCAATCAGGAATAAATGTTTAAGTTCCTCCCTAAGTGGCATAAGGCTAAGCCTAACAACCCTTGACAGCAGAAGGTCTGTGATTAAGACACATCAAATGTCATCGACATCTAAAAAAACCAGAAGTTGCAGTGCTCATGCATTTGAAAGCAACAGCTAAAGTGTTTCAGCTGAACGTGTTTTTACCAAATATCTTATACAAAATAGAACACCACAGGTTGGGAGCTGAATACAGTAAAGTGAAAAGGTTGGCAATTGTTATGGACAGGATCGATGACCGAATAAAGATTCCCATTAGAGTTGTGAAAACAAAGCAAATGTTACTAAGTTGCAGTAAGTTCAATAGCTGTTTTTAAAAGTTATCATTAATTATGTTGCCCAAATAAGTCCCAGAGAGTATTAAAGATTTTGCTTAAGATTTTACACTACCGTGAGATTAATACTTGCTGAAAAAGAAAGCAAAACTTTAAAGAAAGCAAGGGGTTTTTCCCACTTGGCAATTTGTTAACATGCATCATCACAGAGAGAAGTACTTACCCCCACTTGCATATTCCATTATTAAATAGAGAGTTTTTTCAGTTTCAATGACTTCAAATAGCTTCACTAGAAAATAAAGCCATTTATTAATCAGTTAACCAGCTGCAGAAGCATTATGTTAACCCCACAGGGAATTTTGTCAGAGGAAAAGAAAAACTAAAACCTATTTGCTTGCTGCTTGACAATATCTGACTATTACTCTACAGAAGCTTCTTCTGTCTAATGTTCCTAAATGAAAAATACTGTAACATATTTGGTCAACTCATACAGAAAAACAATTTCTCAAGAAACAACACTTTGCTTCTGTTACATGGGAAAAGCAACTAAATTAAGCAGAGCTTCCACAAATTTGAGCATCAGCAATAGCCATTTTTATGCACTGAATTGGCATACACAGTGAGAAATGAGTTGGTTTACTGATAGTCCTGTAACAATACTACAACATTTAAATATACAATCTCGAACAATTTCTTGACCACTTCTTGGTTTTGGTATATGCTAATTTTTAATGAGAGCTTGAATTCAGTCAAAATCAGTATTATACTCAAAATAAGCAAAATTATCAGTTAGCTATGCAAATAGCATTTTGTGCAAAGGGATGAAAACGTTGGGGTTTTTGTGTTTGGTTTTGGTTGGGTTCCCCCCCCCCCCCCCCCAATACACAGCTTTGAAAAAGCATTTGTTACTGCTACTTTATAGTAAATCAGCACCCTAGTGCAGAATCATCTTTTAAACTCATACCACAACAATTTTAACAGTGAAAAAGCTAACATTTATCCAGAGTTGGAAATTATATAAAAGAAACAAGTTACCTATATTTGGATGATTTAAGATCTTCATTATTCTTACTTCTCTAAAGAGCTGAAATAAACATAAAACATGAAATAAGTAACGCTCATTCTTCCTTAAGCCTGATCATTTTGATATACCTTTTTAAACACAAAGGGCAAACATTACTATTAGCATTTCAACAAAATTCATGAAATAAGCACTTACTGGAAGGAAGAGTTAAGTGCCTGCTTCTTTTAACACCCCGCCCCAAACAAATCAACCCTCAAAACCTGAGAACACCCACAAAGCACTCCAGGTAGCTCAGGAGAGAAGCGACCTTAGCTCTGTGGTTCGCAGACCTTTGGGGACAGAAGCCCATTATGAACCCACCCAGCTTCTTCCTGGCCAGCACATCTCACACGATCTTTCACTCCTTCACAGAAAATACTGTTTACAACGCCATGAACTGCCATCAGAGCAACTTTTGAAGACCACCACATTATGTTACCGGTATGAATTCATCACACTTCAGTACTTCGTTAAAGCTATGGAATTACTGTGCTACAACAGGAACTCACAAGTGAAAAATCAGCTGCTTATATTGCACAAAAAAAGTGTGTTATGCAACTACACCAGCAAGGAAGAAGCTTTAAGGAGAGATGAGCAGGCAAGGCTCCCCCTTGGCCCTTCAGAAGCATTCCTGCAAGGCGACTGAGGCACAGCAGCATCTAGTCCTGGTTTGTCATCGCAGCTCCAGTGATTCTTGCTGCCAGACATCCAGCCTCCGAGCCTGCTCGGCCAGTACAACACAGTGAATACACTTGCCAAAAGTAACAGGACAGAATGCAAGCAGTGTTTTCCTGATCCAACAATCCCCAGCAGACAGGAGAATCACCCTAACGTCAGGGGTACAGTCTCGAAGGGATCAGCCTGCTTCCACCCTCTTCCCCATCCACTTTCCTATGCAACAGGAGCATACCACTTCTCTTTATGCAAGCCTTGGTGTTACCCCTGACTGACGCACAAGGTCCGGGAATGAATTTAACAGCAAATCTCACAAAACATTAACTCCCTCAAATAAAAACACTCCATCTCTAAGTTTTCTCTTGCAGCTCCCTTACTCACTCCAGTACATCTGTTTTGGCAGGATGGGTGGTGAGGGAGTACAGCTGCCCTTTTCAAGCTGCAGGATGATGTTAGATAAACAGTGCTGTATCCAGAGACCACATACTGATTGTTCCCCCCTCCCCAACACCAATACCCATATGAAGAGTTTCTTGCTTGAGTAGTTACTTCCAAAGAGTTCAACTTTGCCTGTCACAGAGAGTAAACTCTGTCCTCCTGCAACTGGAGGGCAATACGGGAATGACATTTAACAAATGAAAGCAAAGTCTATTACTGATCAGCTGTTAATTATTTTCACCTCTGAAAACTCTTTCCTGCAAAAGACAATTATAAGATGCACATATGTTCCTGAAAGTATTTAAAAGACACATAGATATGTTGCTTAGGGACATGGTTTAGTGGTGGACTTGGCAGTGCTAGGTTAGTGGTTGGACTTGATGATCTTAAAGGTCTTTTCCAACCTAAACAATTCTATAATTCTATTCTATGATAAATCCGTAAATGTAATACTAAAAATGCCATAGGTGTTGTTACTGCAATATAAAACATTGCTTTTAATGAAGCTGGTTAATAGCAAATGAAGTAAAAGTAGTCTCAATTCTTCTCCCGGAAAAGACTCAAGGTAAAAAACGATTACAAAAAACCTTGAAGTGCAAATACTATTTTATTTGGAAAACCCAAAGAATTCTCTTTTTAGGCAGTATGCTATAGAGCAGTCAAGCGCGTAGCTGTTCTCCCTCTACAGTTCCCCCCATGCTTCCCAAGCCTCCAGAAGGTTGACATTCTTAAGCCTCGATTATTTTCTAACAGCATGCTTCAAAAAGTGGGAGTAATCAAGTGGTTTTATTATAAACCTAACACCAGCTTCTACAGGAATAGCAGTAACGTAACAGATCATATTGAACTTAATGTAAAGAAACTGAAGCAGAGAGAAAGTCCACAGCTCCACATGTAGACATGGGAGAAAAAGAGTTTTGTAAATAAGAGGTAACAGCATTAACAGTAAGGAAGAAAAAAAGTACTGCTGTAAGATTGGCGTCAGGTCAGATTTCAGATGAAGACATTTAATATGTCTATATGTATCACTAATGACTCAGAAATCTGTAGGTGTACTTAACAAAAGCAAAAAAAAGAGTGAAACATAGGAAACAAACGGAAAACAAGAATCAACAAAACAAAATCCTTGTGCTTTTATGTATTTTAATAAAAGAAAATGCAAGGGGTGGAAAGGGCGGGATTTAAATAAAGGGGGGGATCACAATTTAGAGATCAGTTTTTCTAACCATTCTCTGCTTTCTGATGTTTCTGTAAAGGCTAAGATTTGGGCAGCAATCCTCATTGCACTGCCCAACAGACCTTCTCCCCCTTTTAATTATCATCTTACAATTAACCAGGTCTATGCTTGACACTTCGCTAGATGACAAGCTGCTTCAATGCAATCAGGATTGATCAAGTAAATTTTAGGCCATGCAAAACAGTTTCAAAAACTACACAGGTATGTTTTCTTTTTCCTCTCAGAAGTAAATTGCCTTTTTTACCTATGTTATTTCTGGAGATTTTTCATATATAATTAGACAATGTAGACTACTTCACCATCTCTCATTATGAGAAATTTAAAAGTAGTTGAATCTATAGCTATTTTTTTTCTTATTTTTCATTCAGTTCAGCTGAACTAGTGTACAATAAATCCTGAATACTCCAATAATACTTTTAATCACAGCTTATATAACTGAAAGGCTCTGGTCAGCTTTTAAAGTTTTGAAGACAGTTTGCTTAATTTGCTCTCAACTGATTGTTGATACCTTCCACCCCAACACTGAGATAAAAACCTACTGAGTCAGACTCTCACTAAGGGCAACTCTACTGCTGCACAGATGAAGGCCTTGGCTTTTCTTCAGCTGTTAGCCTATTTATCATCACCTCACCCACCCAAAAACCAGTATGTTCATAGAATTAGGCATGGGGAATATAGGCAAAGTCATAATTGGTGCCACCAAACAAGTCAACCAAGGGCGATATAGAATAACACAGTAAGAACGAGGCTAAAATTCACCGTATGATCATGTAAATGAATATATTCACTATTCTAATTTATTTTTTTTTTTAATAAAGTATGCTGACTGGCTGGATCTAGCTAGCTACTTCCTCCATTGTACACTGTACACTTTGATGGTCTAATGTGATAAATTAAGGCTTATACCACAGTTTGGGCTGCTCTAAATATATCATTGGTCTACAAGATGACTACTGTGCATTACTAACCTCAATGAAGCATGTCAAAAAGTAGCTTCTACATATGAGCCATTTGCTGAAGTGGTGACTAGAAACAAGCTTTTTAAAAAAGACTTGTTTTTTCTCAGAGGAAATTAAAAATAAAAATACTTGAGAACAGGATACAAACACTACCAAATTCTTTATTAGAATTTTAGGTAGATAAATGCACTTCAGATTGTGCTCCTCTACTAGTCAGTTTAAATGTTATGTTTGACATTTTGACAGAGATAACTTCCACAAAGGTATCTGCAAGTGCTGAACATTGTATTCCTCTATCAGAAATAGAATATAATACATAATACAATGTAAAACATCATGCAACTTTCACATGGTATGCTGAAAAAAGGTTTCCTATATTTCATTCTCCCAAAATGTAATTCGGGGCAATCCCAAACACAAATACAGGCTGGGCGGAGAACGAATCAAGAGCAGCCCTGAAGAGAACTTGGGGATGTTGATTGATGAAAAGCTCAACATGACCCAGCAATGCACGCCAGCAGCCCAGAAAGCCAACCATATCCTGGGCTGCATCAAAAGAAGCATGACCAGTAAGTCGAGGGAGGGGATTTCCCCCTGCTCTACTCTGCTCTTGTGAGATCCCTCCGGCAGTACTGCGTCCAGCTCTGGGGCTCCAACATAAGAAGGACACGGAACTGTTGGAGCAAGTCCAGAGGAGACCACAAAAATGATCAGGGGGGCTGGAACACCTCTCCTATGAAGACAGGCTGAAAGACTTGGGATTGTCCAGCCTGGAGAAGAGAAGACTCTGTGGAGACCCTATAGCAGCGATCCAGTACCTAAAGGTACCTACAAGAAAGCTGGACAGGGACTGTTTAGAAGGACATGCAGTGATAGGACAAGGGGTAATGGGTTTAAACTGAAGGAGGATAGACTTAGATTAGATATAAGGAAAGAAATTCTTTACTGTGAGGGCGGTGAGACACTGGAACAGGTTGCCCAGAGACGTTGCGGATACCCCATCCCTTGAAGTGTTCAAGCCCAGGTTGGATGGGGCTTTGGACAACCTGGTCTAGTGGAAGATGTCCCTTCCCATGGCAGAGAG
>VXBL01004281.1:139937-162753 GCA_013400195.1 Aramus guarauna | reverse complement strand
CAACCTCCTTTCAGGTAGTTGTAGAGGGCGATAAGGTCTCCCCTCAGCCTCCTCTTCTCCAGACTAAACAACCCCAGTTCCCTCAGACGCTCCTCGTAAGACTTGTGCTCCAGACCCCTCACCAGCTTTGTTGCTCTCCTCTGGACATGTTCCAGCAGCGCAACATCCTTCCTGTAGTGAGGGGCCCAAAACTGAACACAGTATTCGAGGTGCGGCCGAGTACAGCGCCGAGTACAGGGGCACAATCTCTTCCCTACTCCTGCTGGCTACACTATTCCTGATACAAGCCAGGATGCCATTGGCCTTCTTGGCCACCTGGGCACACTGCTGGCTCATATTCAGCCAGCTGTCAACCAGTACCCCCAGGTCTTTCTCTGCCATGGAGCTTTCGATTAAGTAGTAATCACGATCACACAGTAAAATTAATTGCTAACAGCCAGGTATGATAAAAGCCCACACATCTGAGGTTCTCTGCCACAGGAATGCAGAAGGTGTAACATCAGAAGACATAATGTAAAGCTTCTCAACACATAAAATTATTTTCTTAGTTTTAGGAACTTGCCATAATGAGACCATAAAGGCAGATAATCAACTGAAAACAGTGCTTATCAGTTTAATTTCTAATACAGAGATTAAGAACTACTCCCAACTTGTTGAATAGCTCATTTTCCGTCAACAGGAGCTCTATAAATGTTTCTAAGCAAAGACAAACATCCTTAGTCTGCCAAACAAATGGCTTTCAGCTTTGTTGTGGTCTGGTCCTTTGACTGAGAGCCACATTAGATATGGGGAAAGAATTACATTTAATTAATGCTGCTAGCTGACAAACTGAGGAAAAAAAAACCCTAACAAACCAGCAATAGAAGCAGAGACACATACTGAGTAATAATCTCAAATCAATTTTACTTGAACTTTGTTATGCTGACACATCCGAAACAGCAAGGGAGTGGGGGAAAAGAAGGACTCATCTTTTAAGCCAACTCTCTTTGAACACACCAAAAGACAGATTACAAGTGTTCCTGCATTAGCTATTGCAAGAGTTTCAGTAACAAATTATTTTTAAAATACTGAAAAAAAATTTGCTAAGAAGTCAGTACACTCATCAGATACAGAGCACCAACATATCCTGGCCTCCTTCCCCCCTAGAGCAGAGGTCTTTTCACAAGATGTGGTCCCAAGCCAGCTCAAGCTTTACCTGCGTAATAGGCTCCTCTGGATAACCGCTCACTGAAATATGCCCTGTATATAATTAGGAGCCTCAAGCAGGAAGCCTTTACACAATATAGTTTGCCTCAAACAAAGCACAACTTGAAAACAGAAAAAAAATACTTGTTATAAACAGAAAAGCCTGGACATTTTAAATTCTCATCCTTTTTTCTTGTCATTTTTAAAAAACTGATTGACCCATGGTCAGAAAGGACACGGTCCCTGTTGAAATTGATATTTAAGAACTCTAAAAAGCTTTAACAACAAAATGGCCCAAACAAGTGGCAAAACATCTGCACATAATGAACAAAAATATTTGGCTGAGGAGCCAAGTTCTAAAAAAGGAAAATCAGAAGTGACTTAGTGCTATTACATGGGCTTGGTAAAAAAAACCCTTGCATATAATGGCATTACTAATTCAAAAGGAAAAAAAAAACACAAACAAGTTTTTTTTTGGTCTAGGAGGAAGTGAACTACTGTAGCATCAGCACTTGTTTCCAGTGAGACCAATATTCACTAGAACTGGGTACACAAGTATATTTGTGGAGAATAGTGATTATGACTAACACCACCAGCATGGGAAAAAATCTCTAAGAATTCCCTGTTCTTTCAAAGCAGGGAAGTACCAGTTACAGCTTCCTCTTCACTAAGCAAGAGCAGCAGAGTAGTAATTAGGTCCTAAAACACCAGTTCAAGAGTAGCTGCAAGCGGCTACCACAGACTTCCTCAGTAGCAGACCAGAAACCTGACTCTTCTGAAGAGCTGCGCTGCTGAATATTGAGCTGTCAGGACTGCAGCCGCCTGCAGCTCACTGCGAGGGCATACCAAGAATTACTGCTCCAGAAAGCAAAGCAAGTCCTTAACAAGGTTAACTTTGTTCTGAAGTATCAGCGTGCAAGATGTAATTCAAAGAAATCAGAACTGACAGCTTTAATCACCATTTGTTTCCCCACCTAAGGATGACTAGAGTACGCAGCTACACCACAGCTGAGACACTATATACCACACCCTCTTCTCAGCACAGCCCTTCCCTCCCCACCATACCTCAAACGTTTTATCGCTCTCTCCAGAAGTGCAAGGTCAGAAGCACTCCCATCTTAGCTACCCCTGCATCTACAGGTTGCGTGCACAGTTGGCTTCAAATGCACCAAGGCTACAGCACTGCTGACAGGGTTGGGGGAAAAGGGGCAAGGGTTTGCAAAAAAAGCCTTAATTAAGCAAAATTGGCAAGTAATGCGTTGTGCATTCACTCTGCTTACTATGACAAGCAAGCATTTAAGACAATTACTATCAATTTTTGAATTGAGAACACTGACATGTCTTGCTAAATTTTTTCTGTGCTCATATTAACAAATGAGCTTCCAGAGGAGAGCACATTAGCAATCTCACTCCCCAAATTTCATCTGATTTCTACCCTGCTATTTTGCACTATTCTTCCAGATTCCCATTTAAGAATCCCAGTGGTAGACAAGACCAATTTAAAAATCACACTTTATAATCTAATTTTATAAATTGTAAAGAAAAAATGAAATTACAATGGAGACACGAGTGGACACTGAGCAGGCTGAAACCCGGGAACCAAAGAGCCAACGAGCACACTTCCAGCCTGTGGCTTTGTCAACTGAACACCTGTGACTTGTAAAAGGTCCTTTTGTACCTTCATGTGAGCTCAAGCTAGCATTACAGCCCAATCTCAAGATAACACCATTTGAAGGATTAAGATTTTACATTTTTGTCTGAAAACATGGCCTCTCTACTTCTCTGACCATTTTTCCCATGCCCTGACCCCTTCCCCTTCCTATCACAGTTTTTGTTTCTCTTCCAAGTGTAACAATTTTTTTCAGGTATTCCAAGTTGCATAGATCTGCCACACAAATCAACTTTATCTAATCCATCATATTACTTAATTTGCATTTCATTTCCTCCTTGCTTACCCAGAAATTACCAATAACCTCAGGGATTAAGCTGAAAAATATTCTGAGAAAACTGAAACCACATGATCTACTTTTAGCCAGTCTACAGAGTAAGTAGGAGGTTGCTACCTGCTCAGACGATGGAGCCTTTCTTCTATAGGTTATTCTTTGCCTCTCAACCAAACCATACAACGTAAGAACTTGTGTGTGTTTTTCCAATTTACTTTTGCACCATTAATTTTGATAAAAACATCTTGTCACACAATCTTTTCAGTATTTGCATTAAATCCAAATATGTATATTCTCCAATTTACTCTGGTTATGCTATTTCATTTTGTTTGCAGGTAAGTTCTGGGTATTCTCTCGTTCAAACAGAACTATTACAGGGAGCTTTTTTATCAAAGTACTCAAAAGTAAATAAAAAGGCTTTGACTGCAGCACTTAAAAGGACAGAGTTAGAAAAGTCCTAGGTAAAAGTGACATTTAAATGTACTTCCTGCAGGCACTCCAAAGCAGATTGGTTTGCTTGACGAAAGAATAGGATTTATCACTACTTACTAAAATAGATAAGGCGATACAACTGTAACAGCACATTAAACATTTGAGGCTGGAGGGAAGAAACCAGAATAGCCATGCCCCAATTTGTTCCATAAAACTGCATCACCTTTCCTGCTGCAAACTACATGAAAGGCATAGATACTGCTTGGCCTTCAGTCCAGAGGCAGTATTTTCAAGGCTAGTTTAAGAGGAGAGAACATAAGCTTTGTATTTGTAAGTTTAGCAAAGTGACCGGCACGGAGATATGGGGGCACAACACCAAACCACAAACGTCCTCTCTACAGAGGTAGCTACGCTTGGGAGACAAAGGAAGTGGCTGTTACCACTGTTTTCTCAGTTTACAGCTCTGTGCGAGTTCATCTTGAACAACTGCTGTGTTGTGTGTTACAAAACTAGTTATTAAATACAGTAGTCAGATGTGTGCAAGGTATGCAATGGTTCAGATTCTCCAGCACAGGCATTCTGGGCTAACAGAAGGAGGTGGTGAAACAAAACAAGATACAATACAGTTGAAAGATTAAATGTAAAAACTTACCTTTTGTAGACTAGTTGGGTTCAGCTGTGTTTTGTCAATTATTTTTATGGCAACCTAAAGGAAGAGTTCATAATCAGTATTTTCCATAGGAACAATGCAGCGTTAGTACAAGATGCTCAAATCCAGTAACAGAAATGGAAAGCATGAAAATCACACAAAACCAGTTTCTTCAGCAAAATGTACCTGTACTTAAACTAAAACCATTTGGAATTAAATGGCTAAAATGTAATTTACCTCTACTGCAACAAACTAAACAGAAGAGTAGGAAAAAAACCCTAGTATTTTAATTGTATTAAGGCGAGAAGCTCACTTGGTCTTAATGTCAAGCACAAGACTATCACACTTATTACAGTGGAAGCTCCAACACCAGACAGTGCCCTGATAGAGAGCAGTGTGCTGACAGGTAATATTTACATAGTATAATTACACAGTACTGACTGGGCATTGGCAGTTTGTGAAGATGCTTCTAAACCCAGAGATTTCAGAGCAAATTGAAAATAATTCCACATAGATTTTGCAAGAACTAAGTTCACCTTTGGAAATTCACTGAATATTTGTACCAATTTACTCCCTGATGGATATGAAAAGGATCACTTGTGCATCAGCAAAAACCCACTGGCTGTAGTACAAGAACTTGAGCAAGTTCATTCCATTACTGGTTCTCATCTTTTCAGTAAATACTGCACAGAAATATTATAGAACACCACAAAAATTTCACAAAATAATCAAAAGAGAAATTCAGTGCCATGGTAACTAGTCAGAACCTGAAGATTTGAAGCAATGAACAGGCAAAAGAGTCAAGCTTCAGTGCAATGCAATTTGGACACAGGAATAGTTAGAAAAGGAAATGGGAATCTTTCTAGAATTACATGCCAATTGGTATTTTTCCCTTCTAAATTAGAGACTAAACATACCAGAAAGAACTCTACAGAAGCCAAGGAGATGGTACCTCTCAAAGAGGCAAGATGATGCAACTCAGCTGACTGTAATACCTCACTGGTGCAAAGCAAGGGCTTTCAGTTCCCCTTGAATTTCTGGCTGAAACAGTAGGTGCTGCTCCTTCCCATACCACAGCTCCTGTTTCCCTGCATCACTTTGTGCTTTGTCATCTTATTAACCTGGGGTTGGCGACATATGGAGTAAGGAGTATCTTACATCAAGCAAATTTCTATCCCTCCATTCAAGTGCAAAACCACATGGATGGATCATCATGACAAAGAGGGTAAGAGGGGAACACACTGTTCAACACTTGGGTGTATCACAGAATTATATGATGGGTATAGTGTTTTCTGACACTGAGATTCAAGATTTATTTTGAGCCCTTCTAGATGCAAGATACAATGAAATGTCATGAAGAAGCCATCTAAGAATACTTTTGCTTTGAGGAGTATTTTCTTCTAAGGTACGCTACTGAAATTAAAGATCACCATTTCCTGAGGCAAAATTCCATTGCAAAACCTTGAGAAATCACTTCAAAAATACAAACGAGATAAACACATTAAGCAACAGGTATTTTTATATTAGCAGCTGTGTACGAAACCAAGAAAGATTTTTATCTCTACCTTTACGCCCGTTGAACTATTGCCATGAAGGTAAAAAAGTTATTTACTTCCTGCAATCTCTTAGAAACCCATGCTGGATGTAGAGTGACCACTGACTCTGTCCACAGCAGATAAAGTTATCTGAAGGTCACCTAGTGTCCCAGGACTACCCATGCCACAGATGACAGCTCTTAGCTTGGAAGTGCATTCCACTCAGGAAAAAGTTGCATTTGTGTTCTGAGCTGTACCATTCTGGTCAATCTTTGAGAGACAAACTTGTTTCAACCCATTAAGTTGTAAGGTATTGAGTTTCTGCAAAACACAGCTCACCTCTCACACTGCGTGTTGGTGCCAGATGATCAGAGAAGTCTCCACACTGGCAAATGAATTCAGCCCTGGAGATACAGGGAAGGTACACACCTCAGTTCTCTGAAAGGCAGACTCACAGGCCTGTTCAGTGCACTAATTATAGCCTTAAAGGCAGGATGAATCTAGAGAATTCCCATCCACATGAACACTGAGTGTACAATGTGTTAACACTGACTTTGAGAGCTTGAACCCATCATCAGAACAGGGAGCAATTTCAGGTGCCTTGATAAGGTCTCCAAATCAAAGGGAGCCTGCCCTCAAGAATAGTTCTGACAAGCCTGAGAAAGAAAATCTCTGGTTTACTAAGCATAGTTAAAAAAGCATCAAATTGCCTTCCAAAGTAGAAACTTTGTTCTCTTTACACAAAGTGAATCTAGAATGGTTTCAAGTATTATGTGCTATGGCCAATGTTGGAGGAATGCAAGTCCACCTACACTGTTACACTGCTGCATCAGCCCTGTTACTCTGTGTAAGATCATTAGTAGAATTAAAATTAACTTTGCTTTCATCATTCACAATAACATGACTTAACACATTCCTCCTATGTGACTTGAATGAGGGAGTTAAAGCAATCAGAAGTTGAGACACTGAGCAAATTGGCCAAACTGCTACCATTCAGAATGGTTTCTCCCTCTTAAATTTCACTTTTTCCAAGGGAAGAACAGAAACAAGATGACAATAGATTCCTTGGAGTCAGACTTGGATCCTGAAAGAATCCTGTCTCACTAGGAAACTTCAACTTCCTGGCTATTAACTGAACACATGCCTTTAATGAACAGAAGGATCCATATATTTTTGGCTGGGATTCCAACCACCTCAGTAACAGCAAAAGGTAGTTTTATCTTCTAGATCACTTTTGGCAACTATGGAAAACTTGTCAGAGGAAACAACCTTTGATAAATTACAACAGAAAATACATGGCTTAAAGTCAAAGAATTAACAAAAGCAGATTTACAATGAAGATTCTTCGTTTCAAAAGGGCAGACAGACTACAAATAATGCTCTCCTAGACAGAGGATCTCGAAGGAGTGCATTTCCAAATGCCAGCTCTAGTGTGGTGAAGCTAACCCTCTCTCCACACCTCTGCAGCAAGCGGAAGGCCACGAACTCCTTGGCAGGACAATTCAACCCCCTGCGGTTACGCTGATGTTCTGATCACCCCCCCAAGGGCTAAACATTTCTCCCTTTCTGTAATTTGAGGCTGGGCTCTCATCATAAATCCTGCAGACACACTAAAGATGGAAATGAAAAAGTCCTGGAACTTACTCCAGTTGGAAACATGAAAGCTGTATCTCAAGCACCAGGAAAATTTATAGCAAAGGACTCCAGATGCAAGCAAAGGAGCAACTACTGTAGAAGAATGCTTGAACAAACATACCCTCCTCCCAAGAAGTGACAGAAAAGTGCTGATCTGCTGCACAATTTAGAAGTTAATCAGCACAGAGATATAAAGAAGGAATTTCCATAAAGTGAAATGTAACTGGACACTTAAAAGAACATTAAAATAGCCACATGGATAACAAGGAGAAGATAAGTAGGGTTCAACTACAGCAAGGATACAGCAGACATGAAAACTCATTTAAGTGTGACTCCCAAAACTAAGCATTTTATTTTAGGTTTTGGTACATAAGGTGGAAAAATGAATAGGAACAAAGACAGGACAGCCAGCAGGAATGAGTGTGTAAAGCAGGAAATCACAAATTCAGGACGATGAGTGCTGTCTGGCTGAGGCCAGACTGAGAACGTTATCCTGGAATTCTTAAGAGTGGCAGGTTTAAAGAAGGGAGACAAAAAAACCCAAAAAAAACCAAAAAAACCCACAAAACCAGCATTCTTGCAGCAGATTTCTAACATCTATCAAGAACAAAATGGCAGCACCAGTTTAGAAGTTGTCACTTAAAAAAAAAAAAAAAAAAGTTAAGTAGAGCCATTTACCACAAAATTCTTGAGCTCAAAACTTGCAGGGAAAAACAGAGACACAGATGAGTTAAATGCAACAGATTTTCCTACAGTTAATTGTGCTCTACGGAAACACATAAGATATGACTATCTGGACTATTGTAAAGCCTCATCTAGGATGATGCATGGAAATTATTGAACTAGATAAGCTGAAATGTGCACAGACCTTTTTTAATTAAAAAAAATGGCTAAAGAGATATCAGGTTGGAAATAAATAAGAGGATTTCAAGGACAAGACTTGGGATGAATCTTGTTCAATATCTGTATCAGTGGCCTTGGCACAGAAAGTCAAACCATAATGATTAAGTCTGCTGAAGGAGTTACGAGGCACCAAATACAATGGAAAACTGATATAAACAACCTTGGAGACCAGTTAGCAAAGAAAGCAGGATTCAACAAAGTACAAAGTATGTTGCTGCTGATCACAACCAAAAAAGGTCAATGTGACAGCCATGAAAAAGGTTAGCACAATCTAAAGATTGATCAGATAAATACTTCTGTAAGGAGAGGGGTAAATTCATGGCACTAGGGAAACTGTTATCCAGAATATTGTGAACAATTCTGGTCATACACATCTGAAATATGTAATTACTATCAATGCTGTACAGTTCACCTAGCAATAAGATAAACTTTTATTCATCTCTCTCAAAGAAAAAAAAAGTTCAAAATACCTATTCCTATAAAGCTAACTTATTTGTTCCCATCAAAGGAATGCCACTTATTCTAGGTAACCAGGACCAATGGCCACGTCCTGGAAAGTATTTATGCTCTAAATTGATTGAATGACATGAGAGTTAAAGAAACTTAGTACTTAAATCTTTCCAAATTTGGCCAAAAATTTTACATTGTCACTTTATTTTTGTTTGAAATTTCAAAAAATAATGAACCAGGGGTCAACACACAGTTGTGAGCAAGTAAAAGAAAATGTACTTCAAATTTTTGCAAAACAATTGTGTGACATGATACCTATCTCCAACTCCTATACCTATAATAACAGTAAAGAAATATTAACCAAGTACTTTCATTTCCTGTGTTTAGTATCAGTAAAAGAGGAGGGAACTTAAGTGGAAAGCAATTAATCAAAAACTTTGTCTACAAAAGAACATTAAGTTTAACACCAGAAGACAAGTCCTGATCACCCGCATTGTCAACTTAAAAAAACCCAACAAACCCCTCCCAACAACTCTTGCAAAATGATGTCCCCTCTGTTCCTCCTAGCACTACTGAAATCCATATTAGCTCAGATGAAAGAAATTCCCTCAAAGCACTGCAGTCAGCCACATAGCTTTCTTTAAAAATCCTTGCCAGTATCAACATTTACTTCATTAGACAGGTTTGGCAAGAAAAGGTCAACAAGGTGTTTCTCCCTCTTTCAGTATGTAGAGTTGCTATTAATAAAACAGCACCAAGAAACACTTTCTTGTAAGGAGCAAACAGGAGTATAGCTCACCAAATCAGAACAATCATTAAGTGCAAGTTATTAATTACACTGCAATGGCATGCAGAAACTAATTACAGAGCTCAGACACTATGAAGAGATACAAGAGAAAGCTTGTCTACACCAGACAACGCTGAGCAAGATGCACAAACCAGATCTGAACAAACTGGAGTGTCTTCCCAAGGCTGCCCAGTACTGCAGACACTAGCAGAACTTCTGGGAGATACATTGCTTTGGCAAGAAAATACTGCGTTTGGGCTACTCAGACCACCATCAAGAAGATGTATTAGTTCTCATTCCTGACTTCCCCTCCAATACAGCCCTGCACTGTGCAGTACAGAGACACCAAGATGCAGTCTTTCCAGCAAGCTTATGTAATTGCTATATAGTGAGCCCTTTTTTCGGAATGAAGGGTTTAGCAAAGAATTCTAATAGCAAAGTCGGACAGAATTCAGCTGGACAGGGACTTGTCAAAAATACAAATTTAAGAGATTGTTTTCAAAAGAAATTCTTTTGTAATCATTACTAAAAAAATACAGTTTTCCATTTCTATTTTTTTCTACATCAGTGGCAGTATCTCTAGTAAAACATGCTAAACATTCAGACTTAGATGATGCTATTCTAAGAGAACATTCACACCTACTGCAATTCACTACTGTTTACGCCCGTATCACTTTACCTCTCTGCCAGTCAGGATGTGCCTTGCCAGTTTTACTTTTGCAAAATTCCCCTTTCCAATCGTTTTAAGGAGTCTGTAATTTCCAATATGCGGCTGCTCATCTGCGCAGGAAGCTATAGAGTTCCTGCAGCGAGCTCCAGAGCGCCCAGTTCGAGAGGAAACTTCCTGTCGTCCGTCTCCATGGGACGTGTGCTGCAATAAAAACATACACAGATAAGGCTGAGAAATAAAGATAAAACACATCAATGATGAGAAGCATACAACATTCAAAAACATTAGCAACTCCTTTGAAGAAACTTTCAAAGGATCCAACTCGAACTTCAGATTCACATTGAACTTTCCTCTGATGGGGACAATAAAAAGGCTCCCAGTTCATAACACAATATCCATTTCATCACCTAGTAAAGACGAAGTGGAACATCACCTGAACTGCAGCAACAGTTAAGCATTTTTAAGCAAGCTACATGGACTGGTGAATCAGTTATGGAACATGTAGGTATTTGATATTATTTCCTGTTTGCATTACAGTGCCTAGCTAGAGCAGGAAAGCCTTTGGAAAGGAGGCACGAACAAAGCTTTCCCAAAAGCACACACAGTAAAATGTACACCCTTATTGGACAGTTTAATACTACTGATAATAAAAGGGGTTTTCTTCCTCTTGTACTAGACTCCTGTTCCTATAAAGCCTCATGACTGAAAATACCCAGGATGGCCTGGAGAACAAGGGAAGAAATCTTACTTAATTTATAGAAACCTCGGCTATTAATAGGCTGAGTACCAGTTACAGAGATCTGAGATACTGTCTGCAATCTGTGCAGTTCCTTTCACTTGGTTTCCCTGAATAGGTATTAATTGTAAAAATGAATGGGTATGTATCATACCTAAAACAGTCGTTACTCATTAGATCACATGGTTACGATAACAGTAAAGTATTTTTTCATTTCCTGACAGCCTGTTTATGAAATAGCAGGTCCCTTCATGTCCCGTAGTTCTCAACTCATGGTTGAGGTCTATACACCAACTTCACTAATTAAAGTATTAGTTAGAAATGCTCGGTAGTCTGCAAATATGGAGCAAATGTCCGGTTACACAGAAGATGACACACTAGATTCACAGTCATCCCAGAAATCTCAGATCTTGCTCTTCTACTACTACCCCTCTTGCTGAAACCCAGCAGGGACAACCAAAAAATCTGGCATACAGAAACACTCAGTCGGAAAAATCACTGTAGCATAAGGATGTGAGATCGTAACTCAAGAACTAACAACCATTGTACAGGCACAAATGAACAAATCCATGCTTGCACGACACTTGGCAAGTCTCACACTCTGATAACCTGATGTAACCCTGTGACCATACACTCTGGCATCTTAAGTTCCTTGGTTTGTTGAGTGCAACTGCTGTGATCAAATTATTTTTAAAAACACATTAATTTCATTTAAGAAATACTATTGATAATAGTTTACAGCAACTCTTGGAAATTTGTTTCAATAGTTACTATTTAAAAAAACCACCATGCACACACACGGTGGTGCATATGTTTTACTATGGACCTGGCTATAGCTTCTCCTCACTGCCTGGCTACTGCATTGTCATTAGATTTTTACTTCCGGTATAGGTACTTAATTACTATGATCACATTACTCCTTCACTGTATTGAGTTATATATATATATTGAACTCTCTCATCAGGCTGCTGTAAGAATGATTAAAGACAAAAAAACATTTCTTGTAGCTCTTTTCAGAACCCTCTCCTATTTTTCCAACGTCGTTTCGCGGGGCTCATGCTAGAGCTGAACATGCCATACCAACAGCAGGCGCAGTAGGACTAAACACAGGGATTGCATCTTCTGTTCAACACTCCACTGATTTTAAACGGACAGAACCAGCTCTTCTTGGCAGAAGACCATCTGTATCTGACCACCCAACACCAACCCCTTACTCTTTTTAAGCATTATTGCTTCCCATTCCCTTACCACGCATAATGACTTACGGTCCTGGTTCCTTACAGGCATGATCTCACATTTGGCTAAAGTGAAATGCAGAGTTTCCTTACATGTAGGTTATTACGTGTTCCTGATGATTGACCCATCCTGCCCTATTTAATATTCAAGCAAACTTTATCCTAGTTTAGAAGAGTAGTAGTATACACATCTTCCAAATCACTAATAAATGGCACAGGAACAAGAAGCACATCCATAACAAGATCCAGTAAAAATTCAATGCTTGATAACAATTCCTTGTTCTCACTATTATCTCAAGACCTATGACAACTAGATAAGTGTTTATCAATCAATAACTCTCAAGAAGAGGAAGGACAAGACCAGTCACCCAGCTGAAGTCACTACTAAAGCCAGTGAAATCCTGTATGAACAATTTCACTATTTTGCATGTCCTTAATGCCAGGCTGGTGCTGGTTGTTCAGGTCTTCTTTCTTACCCTTGTATGTACTGACACAGCAATGTCAATCCTCCACACTTCCCTAAACTTTGACTTCTTGCAAACCTTGCAGCATACAATGCAGAGAACTTCTGTCAGCTCCTTTGGTACCTTCAGGTGTCAAGTTATTCAGATCAGCTAGAACAAAGCAGCAAGTGCTGATGCTAGATGTTAACATCCTCCTACATTGCTACCCCCAGCAATCAAGAACTGGGATATTCTATACAGGGCCACAAGGATATTTCTTGAATTTATCAGAGGAAGGCTCACCTTTAGTTGAAGTACAGCATCCCAGGAATACAGCTGTACTATTTACATTGCACTACACTGAGTTGATAACCTACCTCAGAAAAATAAGTGTATCATAGCTATTTAGACTATAAGTCTTTCAAACCTGAGCACGTGGCACAGGCACACAAGCTGCCTTCAGCAAGAGCCAGCCTGCCTCCAAGCATGGCTTATTAGCTTAGGTTCCCCAGCAGACAGATTTAACAGTAGGCTGCTTCTAAACCACACAGCTGACTCAGAAAACAGAGTATCTGCATCTGTGCTGTCCTGTGCCTGAACTAATAAACTGTGTCAGACCTGAGGCAGCTTATAAGGCAGTTGAGACATGGGCATCAGGTACCATGTATTCCCAAACCAGAGAACTTGTGTACAGGTTATTTAGAACTGATCTTACTCATATCCTACTTCATATAAACAATATTAGGTAAAAGAAAGATTCTGTTATAAATTCTGTTCCACATATTAACTGGAGTGGTTTACTGGTGTATCTTGAGAGCTTCACTATCCTTTGTTGAAGAATGAGTTTGTATATCCTATCTTCCCCCCGCCGCTTTCTAGCTTTGCACTTCAAGGGAGGAATTAACAGCAGTGAACTTATTTGGGCTAGCGTTGATAAATTTAACACAATCTCCCTGTACAGAGGTTTGCATTTCCACCCTAGTCCAGCTTATTTCTTTTCAATATGACCTTTTTCAGCTGTGGTTTTTGAATATCAAGCTATGTGTTTCTAAGCAATTCAGTTCTCTCCAACTGACTTGCTCATAGCTGTGCTCCACTCTGTAGAAATCTGTCCATTTGCAAGCACATCTAATTTGGACTTTATTTCACTCCATATAAGTAAATCTATCAGCAAGTCCTTCTTCTGTCAAATACAAGATTATTATATTGAGCAGAACACAAGCTTTCTAAAAGCTGCAGAAAACAACTTCCCAGTTTCAACATGGATTTTCTCTTCCTTTTGGAAATAAAGAAAAAAAGAGGGTGTGGTAGCATACAGTACTAAAAGGCATAAACTCAAAACTGAGTAAGACTGTTTCTCCTACCCAAATCATTTTCAAGAAGCCACGATAGGTAGATGAGAAGCTAAATGGTGTAGGCAAAAAGTAAAAGTATAGATGGTCCAGGAAAAGTTCAAGTCAGGCATTGGCTTGTATAGCATTTGGCTGTGCTCAGCTACTTCCCAGGGCAGTTTCCTCAGCAGCTACTTTGATGCGACAAAACCATCACCAGAGATTAACAGCTGTAATCTCAGCCTGGAGAAACAGCAATAGCATCCTCCGCTCTAAATTGAGATGCAGGTCATTTGTCTTTTCCCAAGGAGACCATCAACTTTGCAGATTTTGCCTCCCTCACCCCTGACCCTCCAAAGATTCTATTAAATTTCAAGCTTCTTTCCCAGGTCCACATTTATATGGCTTAAATAAGAAAGGGGGGCTGTCTTAAAAAAACAAGCATGTGTTTATATGTAGTTTCCATACATCATGGTAGGTGAGCTGTCACTCCTGGACATGTGCTCTGTATAAGAGTAACACTCGTTTGTGACACCATAGCCAAGGCCAATGGAGTCCCAAAATACCTGTCTTCATGCAAAGAAAGACCATTATACTGCAGATAGGGAACTAAGGCAAGGAGACTGGATACTTTGTGTGGCTTCAGGCTAGCCAGAGTCACCATCTCTTTTAAAAGAAGTCTCCTGAAATCCACTTATGACAAAACAGCATGCATCAGGTTTCATTTCAAAATCTTTTAAATACTTTAACGGGGCTTTTTTTAGCACATAGTAGGAGGGTTCTCTAAAAAACTATCCATTTTCAAGCCAAGAAGACAATCTCTATAAAAAAAAAAAAANCTCCTCCCCCCTCCCAGCCCCACCCAGGTATTACTCAACCCAGAGGAAACGGAGTAAAACATCTTCATTTGAGAGAGACCTCAATGTGAGGGACAGAGCCTAAGACCAACTATACTTGGAACACAACACAAAAACCCACCTTTTCGCAAAAGCCTTCCCCCAATGATGAGCCGACATCCTTTCATAGCCAGATAATGATTAGCATGAAGAGAAAGAAAAAGAAAAGAAAAGAAAGTAAAAAGCAAATGAAGTATGATGGTGCCAATAACTGAAATCTTTTTGGTAGATGTTAGCTTTATCCAGTATCTGTATGATGAGAGATTATCTTAACGTTCAGAGCATTAGAAACACACAGGGCAGAGGATGACTGGTATCAAAGTTCTTATACTGCTTAAGAAGGTGCCAACAGCTCACAAAAACCTGGAAGAGACAGAATCTGATATCCATTTGAAGAGCTGAAAAACATTAAGAAATTAGAATGCCCAAGACCTGCAAAAATCTAGGTTTATTTACAGTAAGTAGGAAGCTTTCTTTCTAAAACAGGGAGGACAAACGGTATCAACATTTTTTTAAAGCACTTACTTCATACAACAGTGAAAACTACCTTCTTGTCAGCCAAATGAACGAATAAAATGTAATCTTACAAAAGTCTCTAGGAACGTTTATTACCTTAGCTGTTACCTCATCTTTGTATGATATACTATGAAGCGATATTATAGAATTTCTTGGAAAGCTGTCAGATCAGTAACAATCATGATAACCTCATTCGATTCAACATTTTTAATTATAATAAGAAAAAAATTTGTACTTAAAATCTATCCCTTACAATGTTAATAATCTAAACATTCCAGGACATTATGAACATTTGAGACACTAAATTGTTTCACTACCCTAACTTGGGCACACAACATTGCATATACATGCTAATTTCTGGCTGCACACTCTCCATCATCAATCTTATTTATAGAAAAAAAAAAATGTATCCAGGAGTATATCATAGTTTTTTAAAACACAAAAAATATTTTAAACAAAAGACATGAAGACAAATTTCACTCCAGCCCTGCCTAACAATGCGTTGTATTTTATTTCCCATTTATCATTAACATCTCTAAAAACATACAGACTGCTGAGTACTACTCAGTGTAAGAGGAAAAAGGTTGGCCCTAAGGATATTCACAGAGGTAGCATCTTATTGCGCAGATACATCCGTGAAACAGCACAGCAGGGCATCCAGTGACTGCTGACGAAGGAATTCTACTGGAAAGTCAAAACACAGACTTACATTTCTGGCAACCACCAAGAGGTGTCACAGCAAACACTCAACCACAATTGTCTATATACCAGTTACTTCTCTGGGAATCCCTAAGTTATCATGTATTATAAAATACTATTTTCCTGTACTATAAAATAGGAAGACATCAGGTGAAGATGTCTTGTACTTCTCCTGATTTTACTTCCCTCCTACCATTGACCAGGGCACAAATCAGGACATGGAGTGTGGTGGATTTTGTCAGATGCGGTATGCCTGTGCTGATGTTTGCATAACCACTTCTTTGGTTCCAGCACATATAATTAAAAGGCAGTTTCTAGACTAGCTCACTGCATAATCAATCTTAAGGGTGAACAGTCATGGCTTCCACCTCATGAAATTTTAAGTGCTGTCCTACAAAGGAAAATGCTATCCCACATGGCACTAAAGTTATCAATCCATGAAGGCAGATTTATTCACTGAAGTGTTGTACAGCCCTACCATTGCAGTGATCAAATAGAACAACTGAGGGGGTCAGAACTCAGCAAGGGAGACAAACAGACCTTCGAGAAATAGATTATAGCTGCTAAAGGAGAGAAAACACTAATTTGGATGCTTCCGTTATCAAAAGGTGAATAATTCACTGTGCAATTCTCAGCCTACCATAGTACAGTACTAGTTTATTTAACTGGCATGACACTTCATGAGAACAAGTGGCTAGTTAACTAGGTCATATTTGTCAAACAACCAGTTTAAAGGGAAAACCTGAAGAAATACAGTCTTTATCACACACGGAGTATACCTCTTGACACACATTCAGATGCTCCTTAACCTCAGCAGGGAGGGGGGAAATAAAGGAAAAAGCAGGAGCAACAATCAGGACAAGGCAGCTACAGCTCAAACCGAGCAGAGCAATGGAACTCCCTACACTGGGCAGCCTGATGGAGGCAGACAGTATGGACAGGAGACTTTCACTTGGCAGTGGGAGTATTCCTACCCAAAGCAACACTTGCATGCTCACAATTCCAGCCACAGACCAGCGGTGGGAAGAGGTAAGTGACAACTGCACCATTGCCCTGAAGATCACAGTGGGAAAGTAAAGCATTAACAGCCTTTAGTGAAGGAAGGATGCTCCCCTTTGCAGACACGCAGGCTCTGGCTCAGGAGTCCTTTCCACGTATAACCACTACAGTCTCTGCTGATGTATTTGACATCATTTGGTTCATACTCTGTGCAGCATATAAAAGAGAGGGAATCTGTAATTCCATGATTAGCACTGAACAACACAACAGTGAAGAAATCCTGCTTATATAATCAAAAAGATAAGTCTGATGCCGGTTAGAAAAGCTTTTTAAAAGCTCTTTTGTTGCTTCACATTATCAAGATCTGACATTCATCGTATCTTTCAAGCCAAAGTTTCTTTACTACTGATTAAAATGGATATTTATTGACATCAGCCTGGGGAATAATAGCTGAAGAGCCAACCATATTCCATTCTTCATCAACAATACTGCCAACTAAGTTGTTTCCAGAATCATCACTGTCAGTAATTACATGCTAAACAAAAAAAGCCCACCAAACACCTTCACAGCTGGTTTTCAAAGACCACATTGAACTTGTAGATAGAAAACTTTGCTTAGGCTTTAACCCTGCAGGAACAAATTTTATTTGAAAGTTTTGTTTATATGCACATACACACACACGAAGCTCAACAAGTTGCTGGTTTATGGGCCAAGAATTCTTCTTAACCCAATGGTTTCATCCAGGAGACTGACTAGAGGGTTATCATAAGTGTAGCCAGTACCTTTCAGGTTTATGTTTTAAGAGCAGTAAGTATCTAATCATCATATGTTCTAAAGATTTTTTTGTTGCAGATTATCTCCACACTAAGCAGAGCCAACCTTGATATTGCCATGAGCCTAAAAAAAAAAAAAGTGACCTCCATTTTTGATCTGGCTGACATCCATGAGGCAGCATTACTTGACTGAGGACAAGAAGAGGAAGTTGCAAACACATGCTACTTATATATCATATGAAATGGAGATCTGGAGAGACAAATGCCTCCACTCTTAGAATTCCTTTGACTTGAGTCAGCCGAGACATGTAGTCAACAGGAATTGTCCGCTTACCTCAACGCCCATATGTCTTTTGACTAGAATTAAAATGGAGAATCGAGCAGGTAAGGATATTAGGTGAGTGGGTACGAAAAGTTAGTAAGAAGTCTACAAAGTTTAGTGTGCTAAACCCTGTATTTCCTCTTGTTTATTTTCTTTCAAGAATTTCTGTGATTGTGTTGTTTTTCAGACTGCTACTTCTAAGGCCACAGTTTAAGTCATATTCAGTGGTGCTAATAAAATACATGAACAAAGTCTGACTTTTTAACAACTTCTGGAGTAAGGTCCTGTAGCTTAGTTTTTCTGAGTAACTGAAATAATGTAAAAAAGGAAAAAAAAGAAGTTTGTTTCCAGGAGCAGAACACCACAATTTGTGAAAGGTGCACCACTGCAGTTATAGGTTTCTGTTTGTAGTTGTGGCACAACTCAAATTATCTTAGCCGTAAGGTGCTGTCCTATGACTGGCTTAAATCAAACCAAAAATAGTAAGAAGCATTTCTAGCCCTCCCCACCTGAACCGGACATTCCCATCCTCTCCTCTGTGTCAATATGTGCAGCCACATAGAATGGGGATAAACCCACTTTTCTTAAGGATTAATTTCAGTCAGATCAGAGAGCTGACCAGACTCGTCACACAGCCCTGCAGTAATTAGCGCTGGCACAAACCACAGGTGGGAAGAGGCAGCCAAGGCAGACACCCCCAGCAGCCCCCTATCAGCTCGTCTGGTTTCACTGTCAGCACGATGGAACGACATGGCACAGGCTGTTTAGCAGAGCTGAAGAATGAAACCTCTCACTTCAAAAACGTGGAAATACAAACAGTCAATGGCTGACACACAACCTAATCGGGTCTTTTTTGAGTACAGTACCGGACCGATCAGGCATCCCAGGCAGTAAGAAATGCACAAAAAGCATTTTCCTGCTCTGTGAAAATTTGGAATTAAAAAAATGCATCCCAGAGGAATTCCTAAAACATATTTTATTTTGCCACCTTCACCTAAATTAATTCAAACCAGAACATTTATGACAACTGGTGAAAAATACAGAGGAACCTAGATGGTCCCTGGAGAAGAAAATCTACCAGAACTCTTGGCCACAGGCACACTTTCCTCCTTACCTCCTTCTAAACAAAAAAAAAAAAAATTTCATGCTATGGAAGAAAGCATTATGATTACAGATCTGTTTGTAATAGGAGAAGACTGATAAATAATATATAGAAAAATGTGAGCATGCATATTGTCTGCAAATGCTCTAATGCATTTCATAGCTAATTGGTAATAAATCAAGAGGTACTGCACTAACCTTCACAGTATCTTAAAAATAAATTTTTGAACCTAACCCTGCCTTTACTAAACCTTTTTAAATAAATAAAAAAATTAACTTAGATACTTTTGAGGCACATAAACCTTTTGTATAGGCTTGTACAAGCATAGTTGCCATCACACTGGCATTTTTCAATAGCAAATTTTTCACATTAGGCACAGTCATGGACATAAGACTGTATTTTAGTTTCGCTTTTCCTCAAATTACTTGAATTTTGAATTCAGATTGGCTTGCAGTACCAACACATCCAAAACAGTTAACTTTTTTTCCTCCCCACAAAACCCACAGCTGTGCAATGAACACAGAGGTTCAAATAAAACTGTTTTAGTCTCAGATTTTTCTTTTCTATTTCAAAAAACAAAACCAGAATCGACCAACTGCCATACCACCTGTATTTCTTTGTTTCTACCTATACTTCTCTATCATCTTTTCACTCTTTGGGAATATTTTTTAATGAATATTTGTCCTATTCTCCATAATCTTGTTCCTTCTGCTCCTATTTCTTTGTCACTGGTTGTCCTCCATCCTGCCATATCCACATTTCTCTGTGCCTCCTCTTTTGTTTTCCACCATCTATCTTCCTTTCCCACTGTGTTTCCACACTCATTCCTCTCTCATCTTCTCTCCCTTCCTCCTCATCACTAGTAAAACAGGTTTACTCATTCTTATGTCACCTAAAGGTTCTTCTTCTGTGTCTACTCTGTCTCCCACTTGTGGATGAAGGAGGTTTCTGCTGCCTCTATTGTTTTTTCTCCAACATGCAGGACATAATTCTGAAGACGACAGAAAAGATTTGATCCTCTCATTCATTTCTGTCCCCTACATGGCTGGCAGCCATTGCTGCACAAGACAGAGCCAGAGAGAAGCTGCTCCACCTTTGCGTTCAGAAGCCAGCTCATCACAGGCCAACAGCCAGCTTCCAACTGTCCAAGTGTGAAGTTCCTATGATCACAGATCATCTGCGTTGCCTTTCCTCTCAAAACCAGGTGACTCTAAGCCAAATTCTTTAATCTCAAAGGCACTAAAGGCTTGATATCCGTGAGTGGCTTTTGGGGAAAGTCACCGTGACAGTATTTCCACTTCAGCAGCGCACGTCTCGATAAGAAATGGTATACACTGCCTTAAAAAAAAAAAAAAAAAATCAAGTACGGACAATTATACCTTGTCTATTCAACGGGAGTTGCCAACCACTGAAAGTGGTTAACTGCAAGCACAGACAACGATAATTTACGCTCATCGTCATTCTGGAGGGTAACTTCATTTTCAAAACTGCAAGTATAGGCATGGATAAGCTGTGATCAGCATGCTTCAACCAGATTCAACACCAGCCAAGCCTTTGTCAGCAGTGGTAACCTTCCAAGCAGAGAGAAGGCATTAAGGGGGTCCACAACCATGGCCCAAAGACTAGCCGAATACCTTGGCACCTCTTAAGCCTCCTCCCACTTGAGCTTCAAAGTGTCCTATGAATATTAACTAATTAGAGTTCTCTTACGTGAAAGAGAATCAAGGGCTCAATTTACGTGCCAGCATAATATATCCAGCTTTAGGGTGACAGACCAGTTAGTTGAAGTATCAAAATTGCCAAATTTGGTATTAAAGGAAACCTGGCTTTCACAGCCGTAGGGCTAATTCAGACACACTAAACATCAGAATTCATTTTAGTTTTAAGCAAGGCTGAACAGAATGCATTTTGGTGAATTTCGAAATAGCTGATGGCCAGAACATCAGAGGCAGCTTATTAAGGGATACAATATTGTAGTGGGGGTGGTGGTTCAACGGATTTGGTGAGTACTCTGATTAATCACTCCCTGTCAATATCACTACCTACAGGTATTTCTGTGGTCACCAGCCCTGATTACAGCAGTTGAAAAATATGCCTTAACCTAAACCTAAGGCAATTAATCTGCAAGGAAGACAATCCATGTATGTTAAATTATGATTACTAAAGACAAGTTAGACCAACATTTTGAAGTGAGAACAAGGTGCCTTAAGTGAAAGACATGTAAAAAAATCTAACTTCAAGTGCTAGAACACACAGCTTGTGAATAATGTATTTCCTCGAGCACATACTAAGTCTTTCCACCGTTAAGTTATCCATAGTAGTTTGAATTAATTAGAGAACCTGATCTGAACAGTTTCTAAAATGATTTACTGGGTGGCCTCCACAAATATACATGGAGCTTCAAAAACCTTAGTCAGGTTTGCTTATAGACTAACACAATTATCCAAATAAACTTTGTATAGTATTTCATAGAGTATGTTACAACTTCAACTCTCCCCATGGCATAGGAAGGGCCACATAATATTTTAATTATTTTCTTCCACAAGGCAGGAAGCTCGTTGAGATTTTACAACCAAATATGCTTAGTTGGCTTTTTGCTTAATACAGCCCTTAGCCTGCAGGTTGCATCTAGTGCTAAAACAAATAAAGATCACAGAAGTTAGAAGTGCGTATTATGTCAATAAAATCTAAATCCCTAGTAATGCAGTAATTGTTCCATGCAGCATGTTTTCTAATGCTTTGTCTGGTCTTGTTCTAAACAATGGGGCTACCATCACTTTTCTTGGACTATTTATGGTCTGGAACAATCCAACAGCTTTTCCTACCTTAAACCAAAGTTTCCACTTTTTATGTCAGTCCAAAACATAAGCAGTTCTCACAAAAAAAAGCCTCCTCTGTCAAGCTTAGCATCTGCCTTCTAAAGAATATCAGATAGCCTTTACAGAAAGCTGAATACAAAGTTCGCTGATCGACTTATTTTAGACTCCAGTGAGTGACAACTCCCTTCTGTTTATCATTTGGGGACATGTCAGAGCCTATGCAGAAAAATTGTTAGACAGGATACACCAGGATCAAGTCAGTCTTAACTTAAAATAAATACAGTTCCTATCTACAGAAAGGGAGTCTCCTACTGAGGTTCGTTTATGGCTATCTGCTCATGTGGTAGGACTACTTCCCCCCGCCCCCCCCCTTCTTTCTTCCTTTACCACACGACCAGTATGATTGTTAGTACAATGTTTGACTCAATCTTGTAAATAAAATCCCAATTCCTAAACCCTGGCTTTGTTAAGGAAGAAAGAAAAAAAAAAGGGGGGGGGGAGGGGGGAGGACGAACAGACTCTCTTATCTGGAAGATAATTCCTATAAAGAAACCCTTTTAATGTCATCTGAACAGGTGACTAGCCTAACAGCGTCATTACCATCGAGAACCCTGCAAATTAAGCAGGGAAGCGGCCTATTATCTAGGTCACCTAGCCCACCCCTACCAAAGCTGAATTATTTCCAGCTGCTTACCAGAGCTTTATTCGGCTGCTTTTAGCAGTAAGTTTGCATATTAGGAGACATCAGCAACCCGC
>VXBL01004281.1:101296-138976 GCA_013400195.1 Aramus guarauna | reverse complement strand
AAGATGGCCGCCCGGCTTCCTCCGCGCCGAGCCCAGCTCCGACATGAACCGGAAGGGCCCGCCCCCCGCCCGGCCGCGCTGGGGAGGCCGGCGGCTTGTTGCTAGGGCCCGGGGCGGGGCGGCCGGCAGCGGCGACCGGGGCCGGCGGCGGGGCAGGGACGGGCCCTTCCTCGTGTGGTCGATCCCCCTCCCTGCCCTCCGGGGATCGGTCAGCGGGAGCCCTGCCCGCCTCCGGGGCCCGGCCTGGCGCCGCGCAGGCAGAGGGCTCGGCCGCCCTTCGCCCTCCCGGAGCAACGCCAGGGCGGGGGAGGGGGTGCTCTCTAAACAGGCCCTCGGGGAGCTGCGGGACCCCCGGTGCCGAGCCGGTGTGAGCCGGGACGGGCAGCTCAGGTGTTGGGGAGCACGGAGGGGATGAAGCCGCGGAGGGTGGCTGGAGAAATGGCAGCATCTCCTCCCTGGGGAGCCCGTCCTCAGCCTCACGCCTGGGGGCCCTGAGCCTGGTGTTAGCACATCTCAGGGAGTGCAGTCAGGCGCCCTGTGACCCGGCAGTGGCAGCACTGCCTTCTCATACCGACCTGGTGCCTGGTTCATTGGGTGGAGGAGGGTGGAAGCCTGGGCTGTCAGAACGTGCTTCATGTATCCAGTAGTTACTCTGCACGCTCGTTTTTAATTGTACAAGGAAGATCTCGGTGTATAGTCATGTGTAGAGCTAATTCTGAATTAAAAATGAGAAAGAGAAGTAACTTGTGTGTATTCAGTATATAGGTGGTTTAGAAACAAATCTATTCCTGTTTTTTACAGAGAAAATATGAACCTCTGTAGAAAGAAAAATGCTACATCTGGTGGGATTTGTAAGAACTTGGCATCTCTGGGGATCTGGCAGCCTAGCGATAACATTTTGTCTTTCTAAAGCATAGTTTATCTGACAAACTTTATGTCTCTCATAAATATTTACCAGCTTAGCCTTGAAATCCATCCTACAATGTAGGTAGTATTTTCCTCACTTTTAGAGACACGAGCAAGGAAGGATAGCCTTTGAACACAACCCAATAAATAAGTTGTCTGTTACTTCATCATCAGGACTACAAAATGCTGCACAACACCTAACCTGCAGAAAGAGAAACCCAGTAGACTTGCATGGCATCTTATCTTCCTTCCTCACTCTCAAGTTAAGCCTTGCTGTGTCAACAGCAGGAATTTTGGATTTGAATAGTCGCCTCTTGTGCAAACGATCTGTATTTCTGTGCATGCATATACGTCCGTGTATGTACATGCTCAGATGGTACATACTCGTAGGAGAGCTGCTCTCTCTGGGTCACAGGCAGGACCCTTTGCACGGAGGAGCGAGTGGGATTTGCCTCTGTCTGGCTTGCCAAGGTCACTCACGAAGCCTGAAGCAAAGCCAGGAAAAGTATCCAGATCTCCTGACTCTGCTTTTGCAACAGGGCTGCTGCTTCATCTTTTTGGTTGCCAGTAGAATACGTTCTTTACAATGTGTGTGTACAAAATTGTGATTGACTTACAACAGAGTCAGAAAAAGGGTAAAAACATCGACAGAGGTTTAGCTGGGTTGTTAACCAGACCAATGCTCTCCCCCTGCGCTCGTGGGGGCATGAGAAGGCTGAACTGACGCTGAGCTCAGTAATGCTGTTTGCCTGTCCCGAGCCTTGGCAAAACCAAGGTCTGTGTGGAAATTCTGTGCACAGGCATAAAGCGGTATTAAAGTAAGCTGAGCATTATGTTGTACGTACTTGCGTTGCCGTTCCACGGAAGCAGTAGTCACTCAGATAAAATCTGAACTGTGCAATGGTGGATAGTCAGGTGAAAATCCCAGGCCTGTTGATACAACAGGAGTTCTGCCGTCACCCTCAATGAAGCCCACATTTAATACTTGCAGTCCGAATTAAAAGGGACTGTGGAAAGGGTGCAGGGGGAAGGGGAGTTGTGGGGAAGTTTGTGTCGTTCATAGTCATGTTTCTGATTGGCAAAGTGATTTTGAAATAAGAACTTTTGAAGAAATGCTTGAAACCACAAAGATAACAACAGCTGATACTGCTGTTTTCGGCAACGTTGATTAGTGCGGGTTTTCCCATGTAGCAAAACTTGCACAGGGAATGACAAACTGCACAGCAGCTACTTTCTTTTGTATTTCCTTGTTGCTATATTCTGTTTCTCCCATTTAAACAGATGAGTTCGTTTCAAAGTAATTCGTTTTCTTATTAGAAATTGGGCCATAGTAAAAAAACTGATTGCGTGAGTTTCCTATTTCTTTGTTGTCCATAAATATTCTGCATGTTAGCAGGTACTACTTAAGCCGCATTCCCAAATCAAAAGGTGATTTTTTTCCTATCTAAAGGCTCTGAAAACTCAGAAAGCAGTCTGATAATCAAATCACGCTTTCTGGTTCTATCACTAGTGATAGCGACAGCACTTTCGTAAGTGGGACTTAGATGACAATGTTTGTAAGTTTTCCAGAATAGGCTGCAGCTTGCAGTGGCTACAGCACTAACAGTTGTTTTTGCCAGGAGAGTTGGAGAATATGAGTCAAAGACACACAGGAAGTGGATCTGCTAGTTAAGGTGCCTTTTTTATGTCACTCTTTTGGCTGTCACCACACACAGAAAACAAAAGAAAACAATATGATACAAAACAACATCACTGTGGTGAAGAATTTAGATTTATTTTTTTCTTCTGGACATGAAAAGTCACACTAAGAATCGTTTAACGCTGCACAGAGTAGACCCTCACTTTAATAGCATTTGCAATCAGAGCACAAAATGTTGGAATTGATTACAGTTGCTGGACAAAACGTTAAGGACTGATTTTAATGTATTCAAATGCACGGGTTTTGAGTCTTAATTCTGGAAGAAGGATTGCAAATGCAGAACTGACTAAGGTATTTTTATTCCACTCACCTCACTTTAAAGGCTGGAGGCTGAAAGACATCAGTTGGTAGAGGCAAGTAGAGAATCAGCTAATGTAATTGTTATAGCTGCCTCGTTGTGCGCTGAAGCTATGACGGTATACACCAGCTGGGAATCTGCCCAAATATTAAATCATTTTAGTTTATACAAAAATATCACTTTAGACTGATATTGTTAGCCCTGATGTGATTTTTGTGGTGTCTCTTTAAGCCTTTACAAAACACATTTTAAAATATGTTACATCCACAGGGATGTAACCAGTATTATTCATTCTTATTCTGACGCCTTTTTTTTTTTTTTCTTGTAGAAATTCTAAGATAATCCAATGCAGTGGAAGATTTCCAGGACTGTTTCATCATCAGTGTTGCCTTTAAAACAAATTGCTTGTGTTTGAAATCATTATTTGTATTTGTTTTTAAAATTTTAACTTCCACAGGATACATAATGTGTTTTATAGTAGGAAGAAGTGTGTGATTTTGAAAATGGTGATGACAAAGCTATTGACAGAAAAGGACGGATTACTATCTGCAGCCTGAATCAATAGTCTGTGCTAAATTATAATGAGGGCCAAGTGTGACTCACTGGAAGGCCAGGGCAACATGTGGGTTTGCCAGCAGAAAAAACAATGGAAAGAGAAAAGATCCTCCTCAACTTCATGTCCAGTAGAGAATGACTTATGAAAGGAGGGAGGAGATTTTGTGTGTGTTGACTTCTTCCTTTCATCCATCTCCATTTAACTTCCGAACTTGTCTTTCCATACAGGAGAAGAGCAAGTCCCTGGGGACAGCAGCGTGGCCGTGGCAGTGAAGTTGCTGTGCGTTCCTCAGGTAGCGCAGAGGTTCAGGCGCTGTGGGCTGTGACTGTGAGAAAACAGGAGCAAACAGTCGTGGTTCCTGGCCTGCACGCCTCATTTAATTCCACACCTGTGAGGGCAAGGACGCTGTGCTGTGCCTGCAGAGCCATATGGCATGGTGCATGAGACATGAACCTTCAGGATGGGATTGCTATCAAGTGCCTAAACTGCACTAATCCCACCACCGTTTGACACGAGTGTCTATACAGATCATAGGCTCTGGGACAGAATCATGCTGCTCTGGAGAGCCGGGTGAGAGCATTGCTCTCAGGAGTTGGCACAAGGTCAGTGTTCAGAAAAGTGAGAGAATTGAAAATATCTCCTTAGCTTTCTATAAACCTGATGTCTTGTGCATTACAAAGGACACGCAAAGGACAGGTAGCCAGTTGGTGATGCTAGCTCTGAATTTGACTCTGTATGTTTGAAGCTAAAATATGTATTTTATAACAAGCCTCTTCCATTCCTACTAGTGCATGACCCCAACAGAGCTGCATCTTAAACAGAAACCCTTTCGGATGCCTTGCCATCTGAGTCAGGCATGTTACTGTTCCTCCTACGCCATTTCCTGTGTGGTTGATACTGAATCAAAAACTCCATTCACAGTGATGGGAAAAGAATAGGTGACTGTAGCACACGTAATGTTTTCAAGCACAAATTAATAATTGGTGTGCCTGAGCGTTAGTGGGAAGTAATTGTTTTGTAACGGTGAGATAAATTCCAGGGTGTTTGGGCACAGGTTATCTAAAAATGGTATAGCCCACGCTTGTTTGAAAAGGAACATCTAAAATTGGCGACAGGCTAATTAATGGAAGGTACGCAACTCAACTGAAATTCCCAGGGCCCACGATAAGCCCCAACAGCAGGGCTGTGCTTGGAGAGACTTACTAAGGAGTTTCTTCTTTGCTTCCAACCCCAGAGCATCTAGCATCCAACCTGCAGCTCCCACTTGTAACAACCATTTGTAACTTCAGTGGTCAACAGAGCCTCTCAGCTGCCGTCTCTGTTGGTTATACCCTTCCCCACTCTTCTCTGAGAAGAGTCCTTTATTCTCCAGAGACCTCCAAGTGTGTCTGTGCAAACAGCTCAGTGTACACCCAAATCCACGTGTAAGTCCACATTGTTTATACGAGAGTGTGTGTGTGGGTCCAAGCTTGGGCTGAGCCTCAGCAGTCTCTGAAGGCACCATAGGTGAAGGCCCGAGTTCTTGCTCCTATGATCTCCAAAGCTTTGGCAGATCCAAGCCCTGATGTCCCTCAGTGTGGATTTCCCTGAAGTAACATGTTTGATGTAGATTGTATCTTTCATTTAAATATTGCCAGAGGCAAGGAATCCATGAGCAATCCAGGAAAACTGTCCATGTGATTGTTCCCCCTCAGCAATAGAAACCTTTGCTTCTGCTCTGGATATGCCCACTAATGACCGCTTCCAGCCATGGGATATCTCCTGCTTTTGTCTCATGGTTGATCAAACTTCTACTCCCATCCAGGACTCAGCTCAGCCCTCAGCTATCGCTTTAAGAGACGAAAGAGATTGAAATCTTGGGATCTGTCACCAAAGCCATCCCATTCCACTTGGTAAGCACAAGCGTGCATGTTTTCTCTGATTTGCCTCCACCTTATCTATTGGTTTGTGCTGCGGATACCAGACATGAACATGGTATTCCAGCAGTAACAACACGAAACCCAAATACAGACGTAATACAGCTTATTTTGCTGATGCCATGGCCAAAGAACCCATTTAGTCCTCTCGGATACTGTATCTCTGGAAACTCGTGTTCAGCTCTGACTCATATGCCCTTTTTGGTATCTCTGACCCTTCCCCTCCACACGCATATCTCCTATTTTGAAGCTATGCTTTATTATTCCTACAAGTATAATTTTTAACATTGGTTGTACTGAAATGTGTATCGTTCACCTGAACGCAATTTTGCAAACTGGTTTGCTCCGCACCAGTGACACATCCTTTAATTTCCACCTCTTCTCTGGTGTCATCTCCAGAGCTTATCAGTAATCCTCTCTGTTTCTTTACAGTCCTTGATAAAATAGTTGGTGCAGATGAAGAACCGATTGTGTAGGGTTACAGGGCCATATTGCGTTTTTTTGCCCTTAAAAAATTGTTGATAAGTAGCTGCCACCTTGAAAACTCACAGAACGCACTGCCTGTCCTAGGGTGGCAAAGGGCTAGAGGGAAGATTATCAACTTGGAGAAAAACCAGCTGATTAGCGGGGCAAAGGGAAGGGGTGCAAAGACTGAGGGCTCAGTAAATGGTTGGAGGGGGACACCGAGCCAAACATCCCTGGGTGGCACCCAGGGAGCAGTGCCTGCTGCCCATGGTGCCCCGAGCACCCTTCCAGGAACCCCATGGTGGTGGCTAAGGGATGATTAGTTAGACAACCATTTTATATGTGTCACGTTGGGTTTGTATTCCGGTTTCTTAATCAACATGTCCTGCTGCAAGGAGCTGAAGGCCTTAAAGAAGTCCAGGTGTTTTACACCAGCTTCGCTACATTTATCAGTCAATCTTGCAATCTCCTCAGTGAAAGATAAGAAGTCAGTTTGAAAGGGTCTCTTCCCATAAACTCCTGTTGATTGGCATTAATTATATTTCCCTCCCTTAATTCTTTGTTAATCTAGATCCATATGAGTCATTCCATTATACTGCTGGGACTCATGTCAGGAGACAGGCCTATAAATACATCTTTTTCTACCTTTCCTAACAACTTTCCCAACATCTGCTTTCCTTTGGAGCTTCCCCACTGCCCAGAAAGTTACTGGAGATCACACGCAGCTGTAGTGCTGTGCTTATGCCTCGAAGACATCCTTGATAATCACCCTGACAAAGCCAGCTGCATTATATTTTCTGCTATAACAAGGGGGTTTTGAACAATGAATTCACTACAAGCATAAACAACCTTTGCAAAAGCATGGGAAGAAATTTTTCATTTGCAAGTTTATATTAAGTTTCTATATCGCAACTAGTCCTATGGCTATAAAGGGTCTTTTTTAAATGCACAGGTGATTTAAAAAAAAAAAAAAAAAAAGATTTCTAGAAGACCAGCCTGAGGGATGCACGACACAGACAAGTTTTGTGTATGGTCCCCAGCATAGTGCTTCACAGTACCTTTGCTTTTCTAGTGCGAAATCACCTTTTGCCTTCTGTTCTCCTCAATGATAGCCACCCAGGAGATGAAGAAACAGCCCCACCATATTACTACTGTTACTGTAGATGTGTAGTGACATCATCACTTTGTTTGTTTGCTTGTTTCAGAACATCAAGTAAATGACAAATACATAATGTATTTGGACTTGTTTCATAGGAAAAGATGGGCTGCTGATTTGAAAATATCTGCTAGAAGGTCAACAGCTGCAGATTTAATTGGAAAAATATCGCATGAATGCTGTTGCCCCAATCGTGATTAGAATTCACATCACACAAGAACATAAAAACACCTTTGGAGAGAGAGAGGATGTTTTATCATGTAAGCACAAGACAATTTTCAAGATGCATAGAAGAAAAAATTACTTAGAGGGCATGTTTTAAAATCATCAAAAAATAAAAATCAGGAATTAGGACTATCATCATCTCAAACACACAAAAATAATAAAGTCAAGTCCTGTATTCATCTGCATCTGTATTTATCTGAACAGATATCTGAAGTTGCTGGTGAGGGCCAGGTTCCCCCCTGGCTGCTGCTCCCCAGCGGGGAAGATGTGCTCCCAGCTCTGGCTTTGGAGGAACAGGACATCTTCATCCCAAAATAGTTAGGGCACTAGTTCTGCTTATTCCTGGCCTTGCCAGTCACAGCCTTGCCTTTTTTGCACGGATGACAATAAACGTTTCGGGATTAGGTCTGCGGTCTGTATGAATCACATAGCTCTATGACTTGCTTGAAGTGCCCTGTGCTATATAAACCTCTTAAATGAATCGTCCCTTTTGGCAGCAAAGTCCGTGCATGCTGCAGGTATTCTCCGTGGAGAAAATTCAGCCTGCGGCATACAGCTGAAGAGTTTTCTCCATGTATAATGGAGTTTCCCTTTGAATAGCTTGCATCAATTTTCTTTTCACATGCTATACATCATCACATGATTTACAGGCAAACATCTAACTACATTACCATATTACCATTGTTTTTCTTCCCTTTTGCCCTTCCCTTTTTTAGCCTGGTACTTCTCCTGGGACTTGTTGGGCCAAAGTCTCCTTTCACCATTCAAAAAATACTGACGAAGCAGCCAGGAGCTGCTGGGAGCCAGGCAGGTGGGGAACCCCATGGGCCCTCTTGCCTGGGCAGTGCTGCTTTTGGGGGGCTCTGCACCCCCTCTACCCTTATTAAATGCCTCCTTTGCCACCTACCTTCTCCATGGCCTCTTTGCTAGTCTGGCAATGGAACGGTAAGTCTTGCTGGCAGGATTTGCCCTTGCAAATATAGAATCCCATTGAGCTAATAAATACTTCCCGTCATTGCCTAAGGTTGCCAACAGTAACATTCCCTTCCCCGTTTATAGGAGATGCTGAATGTGGCATTGGTACTATTAACACCTTTAATGCTTTGGTTTTCGTATTTTCTTTTGGTTCTGGTTTTACTTTCTTTTGGGACTACTGAAGCTTGAGCCACCTGAACTTTGGGAGTAAGTCTTTTAAATTTGTTTTAAAACTTTCACAATAATAATCAGCTTTCAAGCTGATTTTGAAAAGCAAGATAATATTGGAGAGAAATGTGGGGGTATGACTTTGAATGCTTTGGAAACCTTTTATACTTGCCCTTTTTTTCAGTAACAAGATGGAAAAAAAGAAGACAAACACCCATGAAAAAGAACCACCAATAATTTTTAGTATAAACCTTTTCTGAGACTTGTTGAGTAAAGGGAAGATTCCTCCCTCTAGAAGCCAGCAGAATGGAGAGGACTTTGCAGATCTTTAAAGATTCACTAAATCCTTGCTCCTTTTTTTCAAACAGTTCTTGCTGAAAGTACTTTTGTGTGTCTTCATCAGCAGATGAAATTGTTTCACCCTCAGTTAGCAGGGAGATGGGAGCAGTGCTGTTGGCTGCTGCCTTGCCCTGGGAAGGGAAGGGAAGGGAAGGGTGGTGGTAGAGAGGCTGGGGCTGGGTGGCTGCAGGAGGCTTTGGGGAGAAAGAGGAAGGGAACACATATGCAGGACATGAGGGAAGATCTGACAGACTGGAAAAGCACACGGATCTGACAGATGGGGAAAGAACTAGCGACTGGAGAAACACGCAGGCACTGACCCCGGGAGAATTTTCCTCTTGAGTAAATGTGCTCCTCTTACAAGGAGGAGCAAACTGGGAGTCCCCATTAGGTCCCATGCTGGGTATGATCCTGGATGGTTTGAGTTCTCATTTTCTAATACTACCTGGCTTCAGTGAATATTGCAGTTGGTTATTGGGAGGGATGAGCCTCTAGGACACCCTTTAAGAGGAGCAAAATCATTTTGCTTCCTGATGTGGCCTGCTAGGGTACTTGTCCCCAGGGGACATTGCTGAAGGTCAGAGCCATCACCTGCAGCCACCTGAGACCAAGCCTGGGCTCACCTGGGACCAAAGTCTGACTGCAATAAGTTGAGCAGGAATGTTTGGAGGACACTAAAGGCCTCCTTTAACAGGGCTGCCTGTTAGAGGAAAATGTGTTGTTTCCACAGGGCTATGTTTGCTCTATGTTTGCCATCCGCTGCCATGTCCCATAGCCCTCTCCATGGCATTGTGGCCTTAGACTTCAGGATTTCTCTTGGGGCTTCTCCAGGAAGACCCAGCACAGACTGGGAGAGGACTTGGGAAACAGGCTCTGTCCTTAGCAGATAGCAGCCCGGGGCAGATGCAGCCAATGCACCTCAGCAGCGCTGACAAATGCTACGTAAGCATCCATCCACACACACACATATATTTATATCCCTGTGTGTGTGCATACATATAACAGGAAACCACCTCCTGCTCCCTTCATAACAGACCCTCCCGGTATCTGTAACTGTGACACACACTCCCCTTGGGAATCCATGGAGGCTGTAATATATAACAGAGTGGGATTTATCACGTTTTCTAACACCTAGGGAAAAAGACTAATACTATTTTCTGAAGTACCGCATTGTTTTTGGGTTCAGCTATATTGCTTTTAATATTTTATGTATGTGATAGGATGTACTGCAATGAGAACACCCTTACATCTTTTTCTAGTAAGTGCGTCTTTCAAAACAAGGAAAGATGTCAAATGATGGAGAGGAGCTCTGGGTCTGGAAGGCACAAGAAAATGCATAAAAGATGAAGTCCTATTTATGTTTCTTGCACGCATGAAAAAAAACCCCAACCAAAAACCCAACCCACTTACATTAAAGAAACGCTATTCAAGCTACAAAGTCAATCAGCCGGCATGTGGCCTCTCTGTACTTGCACATTAGGATCTGAGCTTTAATTACAGGACCGCACGCTGCCTTTCCAGAGACCCCCGCGTACGGGACCTGCTCTGAGGGCACAGAGTTGCACGTGGGAGAGGAATCCCCTCTGCTTTGCTGCTGGAGGTGGCGAGGCTGCCGAGACGAGGGGGAAGGCGTCTCCCCAGGGGACTGCAGCCTGCAAAGCTGAATTCAACAGGGACTGCAAAACTCCTGGATGCTGAAGTCCGAGGGAAGTTTGTGCAATCAGCTGTAAAGGCAGCACGGAGAGAGGAAAACCTCAGAGCTGTTTGCCAGGATACGCTGACAGTGCGCGGCCGTGCTGTGTGGTTAGCTAGGTTAGAGCGAGTGCCTCTACCAGGAGCAATATAAATGCCTTCGTACAACGGAGTGGGCTAATTTCCCCTAATCTCAGCAGTTAAACTGCTTTAGGGCTCGCACAGGGCTGCTTCAGGTCTCTCTCCAAGCAGGATTTTTGCTTAGCTGTTGTTCTGCAGATGGGAACTGTCCATTTCGTGCGTGGGGATGAGCCTGGGTGGAGAGCCTTGAGGAAACAGTGAAATGAGAAGCAGTCTCCATTCGGCGTGTCCTCCCTGCAGTGGCTTGCTGTGTAACCTCAGCTTTCTAAAGGTCTCTTGCACATGTGCTCGCCTCTGCGTGGGCACTCTTGGGTCACAGTGAAACAAGCTGGAGGTCCCCAGCAGGCCCACCATCTCTTGGTGATGGGGCCAGCAGCAGAGCCAGAGTGTCGAGGCCACCAGGCAGAAGTGTGATGGGAGCTAACAAAGCATTTGTCACAGTGGAAGGCTGCCATGTACAATGTGTCGACCGATGTGAGATGTAGCACCAAAGTGTTTCAGCTGATGATGGAGGAGAAACGCAGATGAGAATATTTTGTTTATCCCAGGCGTTGCAGGTGATACATCCTAATGGGGAGAAGGGACTCCTCTTTCCTCATTCCATCCTATGTCCTCTGAGATCCACCTCCTCTTCTCCCCCAGCTCATTATACCAACTTCCCCCTCCTCATCCATCCCAACTCCATCTCAGACTTTTTCCCCTCTGTCCCCAGGATGTCCATGTCTCTTCTTTTACATCCTCAACCCAGAGCTTTCCTAAAAGGTCGAGGCCAAAACATGTCATCCCCTGCCTCACCCTTGCTAACCTACCTTGTCCGAGATCTCCTGGTGCGGCAGCCAGCCGGCACATCCAAGACCAGCCTGGGTGGTTAGAGCCTGGCAAAACGTAGGCAACTGAAGCAGGTTTTACAGTAAGAAATGCCGGGCTGTGCTGACAGCAGGCAGCGCTGCCAGTCGGTGGAGACATCCTGTGCCCAAGCAGCCCACGAGGCTGGCTGGCAAAGGCAGGGCATGTTCCTGCAGATTTAGTTCTGTCGTGGTTTAACCCCAGCCAGCAGCTAAGCCCCACGCAGCCGCTCGCTCACTTCCCCCCGGTGGGATGGGGGAGAGAATCGGAAGAGTAAAAGTGAGAAAACTCATGGGTTGAGGTAAAGACAGGTTCATAAGTAAAGCAAAAGCAGCACACTGAAGCAAAGCAAAACCAGGAATTCATTCCCCACTTCCCATCAGCAGGGAGGTGTGTTCAGCCATCTCCAGGAAAGCAGGGCTCCATCACGGGTAACGGTGACTTGGGAAGACAAGCACCATCACTCTGAATGTCCCCCCGCTTCCTTCTTCTTCCCCCAGCTCTCTATGCTGAGCATGACACCATATGGTACAGAACATCCCTTTGGTCACTGGGGTCAGCTGTCCCAGCTGTGTCCCCTCCCAACTCCTTGTGCACCCCCAGCCTACCCACTGGTGGGGTGGGTGAGAAGCAGAGAAGGCCTTGGCTCTGTGTAAGCACTGCTCAGCAGTAACTAAAACATCCCTGCGTTATCGACATGGGTTTCAGCACAAATCCAAACCACAGCCCCGTACCAGCTACTGTGAAGAAAATGAACTCTGTCCCAGCTAAAACCAGCACAAGTTCATCATGGCCATGGTGTTGTAGCCATTAGAATACAACTTGTGGATTCTTCTGCCTTATTAATCTGGAAAAATAATTGGCTTGCTTCTCGTGAGCATCTCTCAGTGTCACCAGTGCTGGGCTTCATGGTGAGCCATTTCTGGGAAATGGATCTGCAGTTGGGAACAGACACTTCTGCTGAAGCCAGTGTCTTCTGCTTTCCACCACGCAACGTTCTGGCTCTGAAACTCAGTTCAGTTGCCCTCTTTCCTGAGGAAGCTGAGTGCTTGCATGGTTTTGTGGGCTTGTAAGCATTTAATAACTTAATAATAGGTCACATTAATTCATCTTTTTGCTTTGCCTTTACTCTTCAGAAAGATGGAAGTTATTTTTTAAAAATAAAGCATTGCATATGCCATATGTGGGAAGTGGTGATTTCTAGCTATGGACTGAGGGGGCAAAATTGTATAATTTATAACTCTATCATAAATAATGAGTCTGATGTCTGTGTTACTGTGATTTTACACTAGTCTAAAAGTGGAGTCATGAAGCCGAGAGTCAGCCCCAATATGTTATCACTCCATTGCAGAGCTACTAAACATTGGGAACCAGGAACCAGATCCTTGGCTGAACAAGAAGAGTTTCATTAACGTTATTTTTCAGTTCAGCTAATGAGCCAGGCTGCAAATCCTTTGCATGATTCAAACCCAGCACTTTTGCACCAGAAGGTAGGCTGGGTTAGGTGTGGAGTCCTGGACAGAAATCAAGGACTGGCAAGATATCTGGAAAATATCTGCTCATCTGGACTGCCTTCACTGCAGCTACCCTGACTTGTCCCAACTGATGAGCTGGCCCTGAAGTCACAAGGCAGCACCCAAACCTGCAGCGTGCTGCTCAGTGCCTCTAATTTCTTTGAGACGCTAGTGTGAGGCAGGATGAGGCCCAAATCTCCTCGGCAGTGTGAGTTCAGAGGACCAGACGTTTTCTGCTGACTTGCCAACTTTCATTCTTCCTTCAGTACTCACATCTACAGCACCTCCACTGCCCTGGGGAGCTGAGATGTTTGCGCTTGATTCATGGCACACACGTGCATTGAAACACAGAATATGGGCAGGGTGAAGAAACAAACCAAACCACAGCAACACAAAATGCCAAAGTACAGCTGCCCAGATGCGACCTGTGTCCTTCCAGCAGCTGCAGACTGTGAATAAGGAGGGAAGGTGAGGCCAGCGTGAGGTCCTCTCTGCTCTACCAGCCCCTGCCGCGCTCTGTGCCGCTGGGGATGCTGCCCCAGGAGATGGAGAAATGTGGCAGGCTGGACCCTGCTGCGAGGAGCCTGGGGCAGCCTTCCTCCGCAGCACACAGACACACACGGTCCCCTTCAGAGCCTCTTGTGCCACAATGGAGCCACATGCCGTTTGCCCCTGAGGGCTTCTCCATCCTGACATCCTCGGGCTGCTCCGTCCGCACCCCGCTGCTGGGAATATCATCCCCACTCCCAGTGCTGCTGCCCGTGCATGCCTGCACCCCTCACTGCTGCACAGCGGGCTGCATCTCACCCTGCCTGCCCCTCCGCTGCAAGCTCCAGGAGCTCCTCCAAGGCCTGATCCTCCTCTTGTGCTAGAGAGACAGCTGGTATGTCCGCTGCCAGCAGCAATGTCCATCCTGATGTTTCCCTGCTCAAACAAGAGAAAACTCAGGCTCCTTCACTGTGGGAAGGTTTCCTGACAGAGGGAAGGAGATACCCCTTTCCTGCCCTCCTACCAACAAGCCCTTTCATTACAAGTGCTAGTAGACCTTTCGCTACCAGCACACAACAGGGAAAACCACAGGTTTGGATGCCAACCACTAATTTCTTAGTCCGATGAGTCTCGCATTTTTCATTTCCCTGGCAGTCCCTCTGGTTGCAGGACCAAGCCCGTGGCAGGACTCCTTCCTCCTCCTGTGCCGGAGGGATGGGGTGCTCCTTTGGCAGGTTGGCCTTTCCCCAGGAGGGGAGAGCCCGCAGGTCCCCGGGGCCGTGGTTCCCCATCCCCGCTGCAGCTCCCCGTTCCTGTGGCAGCTCCCCATCCCCTGGCCCGGCCACCGCGTGCTTTCCTGGTGAGGTTACACAACGGCTGTGGGGAACGGCGTGTTAGGACAAGGTGTGTGAGTCACCAAAGGTACCGGCATCTTATATAACCCTGGCAGACATTTTTGGAGTGTGCTTCAGCTGAAAGGGCTGTCAGGAGCCCTGACAAAAGTGACAGCCCGGGAGGAGCAGGACAGAAGAAAGCAAATACTGTTGTTCCTTTTCTCCCCCTCCTTACATTTCATCCTTCTGCCAAGACCTTCTCCAGATCCAGGAAGCCCTGGGCAGGCAGAGGACCAGGGCAGCCCTCATGTGTCCCATGGTGTGTGACAGCTCCTCCGGGATGGGCTTCACTGCTGTGTTTTGGGTCTGAATTTGGAATCTCCATAAACAGACTGAATTTACCTCCAAGCCCACTGTCCTCTGCTTCTGACCCAGGGCTTTGTCTCCTCCTCCATCAGCAGAGCCTGCATAATCCCACTTTTCCCTCTGTGGTCTTCTCTGTGCTGGTATCACAAGACTTTCTAGGATTTGTGCCATCCCATCTACACAAGCTGCTGGGGCTGTTGGGGTACAGCAACAGGAGGGCTGCACACCCGACCCACCGCTGACAACACGTGTCTGAAACCCCTTGTACAGGACCCACGTCAGGATCTCAGCAGGGTCTGCCTGGGGAGAAGAGCTTCGCTTGGCTCGCGGTCAATCCTGCACACTGGCAAAGAGGGTTGTGACACGAACCCAGCTGCCAGCCTGGGAGTGTGACACGCTCAGAGGTGTGGTTTAAGACAGCGTAGGTGAGGATCAGAAGAGTTTCCAAGTGATGGGGTAAATTTCTGATTGCTGCAACTTTGAACTGAATGCATCCTCCAGTTCCTGCATCAGGCCCCAAGTCTCACGACGCTGCCAACGGGTGAGCTTTCACTAGCAAAGCTCAGCCTTTCCTGGGCTGGCAACACTTCTCCACCAGCAGCAATTTAACCATTTGCATCGTGATTCCACCTCTCCCGGGGAGTGGGAAGCCCAAGTCCAAGTCCTGCCCCTGCTGAGGTTGAGTTGTGTTGGTGGAGGGAAACGGGTCACCCAGGGGGGTGGGAGAGGGACAAGAGCACAGGACAGGGCATTTCTTGTGTAGGGGAGAAACTGGCAAATGGGGGAATCTCTCTTTATGAATTGGATAATTTCTGCATAAACGAATCTTGAAGAAAGTCTTGGCTCCATGCCGGCGCATAAGGGGAACGCCGTCTGCAGCCGCTATGTAATGGGCTCCCCCAGATGGCTGAGGCTTTCTGCAGAGTGGCAGAGCGCAGCCAGGGATTGCCCCACCAGCAGCCAGGAATGACAACACGTGGGGCTGGGAAAACAAGGGCCGCAGCTCAGAGCTGGTCTTTGCTGAGCAGTGTCCACCATGGACGCCAGCACGGGGCTGGCATCTTTGCAGGGAAGCAGTGACTGCCCACCGACACAGCTCCCTCTCACCTCGCTGGGGTTTTCTCAGCATGGAAGAGGGTTTTGGGATTGAGCTCGGAGGCTGCATGAAACATGTAAGGGATGGGACAGATCCCCAGAGGGGCTTCCTCCAGGCGTGTGCTAGCTCAGGCTGCGGGACCCTGTGCAGCACCTTCTCCCCGTGATGCTCAGAGCCAGTGAGCAGCCCAAGAGCTGTCTCTCATGGGCAAGAAGTCCCTCTTCTTCCAGCCAAAAGAACCCAGTTGTCTCCCCTGTGGCTGGATGCCATGAACCCGAGCTGCATAGACCTCCTATCTCTGTATTTTACACAGGCCAACCCTGCAGGCGTTACTCATTTGGGAGAGCCCAGAGGGGTCCTAAAAGAGCCAGATGCTTCCACAGCTGGAGGGAAACGATGCACTTGGAGTGCAGCCATGGCTACAAAACAAAACCCGCATGCACACACGAGCCCTGAGCACCCCGGCTTCCCAGGCTGGCCTGAGCTTAGGAAGGAAGCCGGGCTGAGGACTGACAGCCTCAGCACAGTGGTGGTACTACCTGGCCAGGAGGTACCTGGGGCTCCGATGGCAAGGTGCCACCACATCACGTGTGGCCAGTTCCTGGGTCTCCTCCCCCAGGGAGCTGCTTGCTGGGCCGAGCAAACCCTGTGGCAGAGCTGGCCCTTTGGGGCTGTGCAAATTTTGACAGCCCAAGCGGCCTCCTGAAACGGGCCAGCCAGGTGCTGCTGCGAGAGGGCAGGGTGGGATGGCTCCGGAGTCAGGGCTTCCCTTCCCCGCGCAGCAGCTAATCTTAACTGGGTACATGAGTGTCAACAGGTGCCATGGAGGGAAGAGGGACGAGAGGATATTGGTGCAGCTGGAGGAAGTATTTATAGCTGCTTTTTAAAAAACCCCATATAGATCACAGCTCTGTTAACGTATGTAACACAATCGGGAACCTGAGCTTTTCGTGATTCCATGGCTGCAGGATTTCCTGTGGAATCCTCTACTGGCCGCAAAAACAAGCTAAAAATAAATGCATTAAAAATGAGAGACATACTGAAACATGTGCATGCCTGTGTTTCTGGCCAGTGAATTGGGTAGGGAAGGGGACAGTCCCCAGAAAACCCTCTGTAATAACTGGTCTGGTGGGTCTCGGTCTGCAGAGGGCTCCACGTGTGCACAGGTGAGAGCATCTACTGTTGACGGGGGTTTTAGGAGTCCCAAACATAAAAAGCAGTAGAAGTTATGAAAGGGGAGAAGCTCACTTCCCATCAAAAGCCCAGGAGATCCAAGTGCCTCATTAATTCATCCTCCTCTTACTGGGAGTTAACTTCTCCGAACACAGGAGAGTAGGTCAGATCTCCCTGGCTTTACACCCACTAGTGATTCAGCTAACTCTTGAGTTTTATTCTCCATTTTATCCAGGAGGTAAAGAGCAGAAGCAGATCTGGAGCCCCTCAGCTGGAAAGCAAATCTGGCGAGCCTGCCTCTCCCCTCTGCAGGCTGGTCCCCAGCTCCTTCCAGCAGCACCTTCCAGTCACTGTGCACCAGAACATCGTCATCCTGCTCAGAGCTCCATCGAAGCAGACCTGCGTGTTGAGCACTCCCGAGTATTTCAGAAAAAGATGCGGAAGTAATGTTTTCCATGCGCTGAGAGATGGACAGGACAACCAGTTCATCTTTTGCAGCTACCTGGCTGCCTGTCAGGCTGGCGAGCAAAAAGCAGGGAGAGGGTTTGGGCCCTGGCCTGGATGCTCATGGGCCAACCCTCATGGCAGCCCCATGACAGAGCATCCATCACTGCTATGCAGGGTCTCCCAAACCCTCATGGGCACAATCTCCTGCCACTGTCACCTCCCTACAGCCAGGCCCTGGACACCAGCTCCATTTGAAATCACGGCTGTGATAGGATGCACTCCAGCTCCTGGAGAGCCTGGAGAGGACGACAGCATCACCTGGCAGCTCAGCTTCTCACCTTCCCTTGGGCTCTCCCCCTCCTCTGGAAGAGGGCAAGGACACCAAGACACCTTCTCCCCTCCAGTGGGTAAACCCATCACCTTGGTGCTACTGTCTGACACCTGCATTCAGTGTGTAGGATCACCCATTAACAGGATACATCGTTAATTAAGACAGCACCATTGCTCCTCAGAGCCACAGTGTCCCTTGGAAGGAGAGGAGGGAGATTCCCTGCAGCTGAACTGAGCCCGGGCTTCATACCCTCTAGTTACTCCAGGCTGTCGTGATTCAGTTGGAACTTGCAGCAAACACCCTGCAGGCAGCAGAGCGAAGGAAGGTGGCTCTTTCTGGAGATTAATTCAGCCGCTGCCTTTGTTCCCGTGCTGTCACACCACATAGCAGCTGCTTACCCCGCACACTCCCGTAACCGGACTTTTGGCAGCAGCGCGTGCTCCTGCCTGCCACCAGCCCGTGCTTTTCCTGGTATCGCTCTAAATGGAGGCGGCTCTGTCCCCTATCCCGTCGCAGAGCTGCCTCCTGCCACTAGCACAAAGGCAAAAGCATCACCTACAGCGCGGGGAGAGGGGAGATGTTCTGGTCACCGCTGTGACCGCATATCAAAGCCTTTCTCTCGCTAGGAGGGCACGGGATGTAATTAGTAAGAAGGTGCCTTAGCCTAGCTGCTTTGGCATATGGTCCCTTCCCCCAGCGCTCTGCTATTAGCTGCCAGAGATGAAAAGCTGCGATGTGCAGAGAGAGAACTGGAGGTGTCAAAGATGTCACCTGCAAGCTGCTCTTTACAGGGATGGGATGGGATGGGGATGGGTGAGAGCAGCCAGCTGGAGGGAACGGAGCAGCCTCATAACGCAGGGGATGGCAGTCAGGGCTGGGGCTGCTTGGCCTTCTCCCACCCCGTGTCCACTCCACATCCCCACCTCCTGCCCCACGCTGTGGGGGGGGATGAGCCTCCAGCATTTTGGGGATGCCTCTGTGCTTGGGAAGGAGGGGGCCTGCCACAGCATGAGCGCTGGGGAGCACAACATGGGTTTCCTGCAGTTCACCAGAAACACTCCCTTCCCAACGGGGCATCTTGTGCAGAACAAGCTACAGATTTAAGGGCTGATCCCTGGTTTTAATTTTTGGAGTGATTTTTAAGCAGCACCAAGGGAAGGGAGGCAACTCAGTGAGAGAGAAATAGTTTTACCCTTTCTGTACTGGTGGGGAAGATGATCTACAGGTCTATTGTTGTCTACTTCTGTTCAATGTTTGGAGGTCAGATCCTGTCTGCTTGGATATTTCTCAATATCCAAGCTACAGAAGAGTAGGATAAAGTCCTTCACATCAGGACAGCGTTGTGTCTCATATACTTTAACCTCTCTGGCTCATCATGATATATGCCCTGTCACAGCACGTGCACCCATTCAAAGCACTTCTGCAAAGCTGCTTTTCCTGGCTTTTTGCTTCGACAGGTTTTCTTTGCACAGCTTCCCTAGCTGTTCTTTCCTCACTGCATCCAGGAAAAAAATCATCTGTCTTTTCCTGGAAGGCCCTTTACAGCCTTTTCACATCAAACCTGCGGTGCCAGCTAGCGACTGGTCACTCCTTTGCTGGATATTTGCCATGTTTCCCAGAGAATTCTCTTCCTCCTTCCTCCTAGAGAGGTATTTCTACCTTGCAGAAAGGTTCTGCAAATGTCTCCTCATCTTCCTTTCAAGCCTTCTTTAAAAACCTTCCATTAAACTTTAAACGGGAGACAAAGCAAATTGTGGTACCCCACAAAGTTCCACCCACTGCTGCAGCTGTGACCCTCCAGTGGGCCTGAACCATCACCCGGCCCCATGGCTGCTGGATACCCCATGGATACATGGCTTTTCCGCACGGACACAGCCCATTTCGGTTTTTCCCCTCCTGCAGGTGAAGCGAGAGGAGGCTGAGCCACCCCTCATCTGTCTTCAGGCCGGTGCTGAGACATGGAGACTCCAAGGAAATGGCAGTTTCCAGAAATGGGAGCCTGTCTCCTTATCTTTTCTCCCTGTTGTGGACCAGAGGGTGGTCCCAGTGAGGGCTGGCAGGTCCCAGCTGCTGAGACCAGCCAGGGAGAGTGGATCCGGCACCCCACTTCTCCTAGACTGGGAGTGCAAACCTGCCCAGGCTTATCCCCTGCTGAGGGCAACCCCTGCTTTCCCAGTAGCAAAAATAAGAAGAATCTGCCCCCAAACACCCTCCAACCCTGGGTCGATATACTCAGAATAGAAAAACGAGCACTCAAAAAACCACAATGCTATTAATACAGATGGGAGGGGAAAAATATTATTTTTCAGAGCTGTATTTTGCGGTGTTTGAATAAGAAAGACCTACTCCGAATCACTGTATGGCTGTGGAGGCAGCCACTTCAGCTGGTCCTCTCCCCATCCCAGCTGGGAGGGCTAGACGCAATCCAGTCCTCACAGGACTGCAAGGCTGGGGGTTTTTCCTGTAAATCATGATAGTCCCCAGCCCTCTCTCCAGCCTCCATTAAATCCATTTTCCTATGAAACTGGAAACCTTGATTAACAACCTGCTAGGGGACACAAATCCCTGGGGTCTTTCTGTGCTCCCAGGAGGCTGTCCCTGCTCTGGGGTATACGTACGCTTCATTTTTGCTCTGCAAAAGAGAAAAAAGACTGAGCTGTCTTCAAGCAAGACANAAAAAAAAAGCAGTTTCTTTGGAAGTCATTTTCTCTTAAGAAGTTCTGCCTGCATTTTTTATTAATAATACAACACCCTGGATGTGTCAAAAAAAATATGAGAATACATTTCCTGGTGGGGAGCTCCAGCCTCGTGGAGCCAAGTGGTGCAGCCGGGTTGTCATTTGCTTCTTGGAATTTCATTTCCTAATCAACACGTCTGTGAAATGAGTATATTTTCAAAGCTTAGTTTCCAGAGCTGCTGGGATCAAAGCCTGGGGAGGTGAGGGGAGAGTGGGGAGGGGGAAACCTGCCGCCTCCATCAGCAGCGCAGCATGGAGAAAATACTTGCCTGGGAAAGCCTAAACAAGGGGTGGTTTAATGCCCCAACCTGGGTTTAATGTTCCAGAGCCAAACAAGAAAATAGGGACGCAGAGACCCAGCTTTCATCACACTCCACCTTTGGGGGAAAAAAAAGAAATCCACTTCTTGGAAATGCGGGGACCCCCTTGAGATTTGCAGGGTCTGGCTGGTTCCTCCTGGGATGGGAGCACTGCGGAGTGCCACAGGGCGCGCAGAAGGGAAGGGGGGCTGCAGGGACCCTCCTTGTCCTGCTGCGGGTGACGTGAGCGGCACTGCCTTCACACTGTTCCCGCAAATGGCACCCGTCGCCCGGGATGACGACTTGTCCGGCTTTTTGACTTCAGTGCCCAACTGGTCCCACCTCCTGGAGAGACTGGAGGCCAAGCAGCCTTTCCCCAGGCACCTGATCTCACAGCTATCAAGCAAGAGGAGCTCAAATACATGAAAATTTCTCAAATCTGAGTCAGACAATCTGGTTTTTACTTCCTTGACACTTGCAAGGCCATAAATTCACTTGTCTGGCAGTCCAGCTCTCCCAGAAGACACAGGCTATGCTTGTGTCTGAAGAAGTTAGGAAAACATGGGGAAAAAAAATCTTTCAAAAAACCCCCTGCTGTCTTCATTTATCATGAAAAATTATTTTTTTCCCATTTTCAAGAAAAGACATCACCCCCAAATTTTCCCTTTTCTCCATGATAATCTTTACCCTGCTCACTGTCTGTAGAGATGCCAGTTGGAGCTTGCCTGATGCTCAGCAGCTACTCGTACTGTGAAACCACTACATTGAGGAGCATCCATTTGGTTCCTAGGCATGAAGGAGATACCCACCCATGTCTCCCAGAGATACCCATTGCCCTTGGGCGAGCAGAGTCCAGCAGGGATGCTGGCGGGAAAGGTTGTGTGAATCAACCAGAGGTGCTAAGGTTGTGCATGGAGCTGTCAGCTACATGGCTTTGCACCCACTGGTGAATTGCAGCTGTTTATTGGGTGGCAGCTTGGTCAACCCCTCTGCCAGGCATGGGCAGGTACAGCATCCCGCGGGGAGAGGCGAATCCCCTGGAGCTGGTTTGGCTCTCCCCATAGGACGGTGCGCCTGCCCGTGCCCGGCAGAGCTACGTGGATGCAGCCGGACACTGATGGTGAGTTTTTGGACTGGTCTCTGCCAGAGCCAGGGGTGTGCTCTGCACAGGCAGATGAGTCACCCTCCATCAACCCATCACACCACCCCTGGCCACCTCACTCGCTGCCTGAGGAAAGCCAAGATACTCAACCCTGCTGTCCAGCAGCAGCTTCAGGCAGGATCATGTAGGGACCTCTCTCCTCCCACACGGCTGATGCTCTTGCTATCATGCTTTTAATTTATGTTTTGCTGTGTGCAACGTGATTGCAGAAAAATAACATCACAGGCGAGCGGGGGAAAAAACAGATGCTCAGATTCATCCCCTTGGACCACTGGGCAGGAGCTGGACGGTGTCGCCAGGCCATTAGTTGTATTTTCTCTGCAGCTCCCTGCGGCTGTGGGTACCCCTCGTGCTAACACAGCTCTTTGGGGGTGTTTAATTACAGGGTCCCAGGTACCAGGACTGCAGCTGGAGGGGGAAACGTGGGACAGCAGGGTGCTGCGCGGTGAGTCTCTGCTGCATGAGAAGGGACCATCTCCCTCCCAGTGCCTCTGCCCCACGGCCATAACCCACACTGGAGGAGGGAGGCTGAACCCCCTAAGAGCAGCAGCAGGACAGGGTGGGCACCCGTGCGGGCAAAGCAGCACCCCGTCTCCATGTGCAGGATCCCCTCACACACGGTATTTGGGCAAGCGCAGCTGGTGAAATGGCTTGTTCACAAGATGCGTTACCTGGAGACAGATTCAGGAGCTGCATCCTCTGCACTGCAGCATTTGCTCCGCCGTGTGTGGAGATGTTGTAGTTGTTCCTGCAGGCAAAAGCGCTGCCAACGGCAAGCAGGATACGTACAGCCTGAATATGTCCTCCAGTGCAAAGGACATAATTTTGCCCTCAGAGCACATGACCTGAGATTATATGGACCAGGGCTTTAAGAGCATCGTGCGTAATACAGGCTGGAGCGTGTCAGCAAGTCCTCCCCGGCTGTAACACTGACATACTGTATACCTTCTGGAAGAAAACACCTCCTGATTTATAGACTGTGTGTGATGGAGAGGCAGCTGCAGCTCTCCGTCTCTCTCTCAAATGCTTTCTTGGCAGTAGTTTTGGGAGGGGATTATTTCCACCATTATTTCCACCGCCCTCACCTCCACCCACCGCCCGCCCCATCACACGGCTCCCCACTGTTTCCTTCCAGAGAGGCATCTCCTCCCGCGCCAGCCCCCGGCCACCCTAGGGCGGAGGGTGCCAGGGCCCCCGCCGGGCCACCTCCCAGTCCTGGGCTCCCCACATCTGGTGGGGCCCTGTGCCAGGCGTGACCCCGCTTTCCACAGGGGCTGCCGGCAGGGGCGGGGGTGAGGCCGGGAACCCGCTGTTATCCAACACAGAGAATTTTGCGCTTATTCCCCCAAAATGTGCAGAAGGAGGTGCAAGCTCAGAGGGGTACTGGGAGAGAGGAGACCGATCCTGACAGATCTGTAGCCATAAAATGTTCAGGAGTGTGAAAATTGGGGGGGGAGGGATTNNNTTTTTTTTTTTTTTTCCTTATTTTCTTTTCCATTTTTTCCGTTTCCCTCCGTCCCCCCCGTACTGGCAGCCGCCGCCGCTGAGGCGCTTTAGGCCGAGGCCGGGCGGTGCCGCCGGCGCACGGGCGCCCCCTGGCGGCCGCTCGGGGTCAGCGCAGCGGGCGGGGCCGCGGCCTGTGCCGGTGCCCGCGGCGGTGCCTGAGGGGCGGCCGCCGGGCTGCGCGGGGTCCCTGCCGGGAAACCCGCGGTCTGACCCCGCGTCTCGCAGGCGCTGGGTGAAGGGGTCCCTGCCGTAGCCCGTGCCTGGTCCCAGCTCCCCCAGCCCGCTCCTGCGCTCCCCGCAGGGCGAAAGGCCTCGCCATGGCTCCGTGGGCCGTTCCTGCACCCCGTGCCAAGCGTCACGGCGTGTGGCGCGGTGCTCAGGGCCACAGGTGACACCCAGGCTGGGTGCGGGTCAAAAATCTGTCCCTGTTCCCTTTCCATCGCCCGCCCGTCTGCCTGGGCAGTGTCCTACAACACCCCGCGGGAGAGGCTGTGCTGGCACGGGCTCGCTTGTGCCCATGCGTTTGGGGGAACAGCGTCAGTCCCAGCTGAGACCCCCAGCCAGGTTCTCCTGTGCCTGCGGGACATGTATGGAAATGGGTCTCTGCTGCTGTCAAGAAACAAAATTTGGGGAGGGAAAGCGGGTCATGGAAAATTCCCCGCACTGGTGGCTTCTTTGATACCCAGGTACCTCCGCAGGGCACAGACCCCTCCGTGATGGCAACCCTCTGACAGCTACAGGGCGTCTCCATTACAGACACCAAAATCCCCCACCACTGACCAGCTCCGGACCAAGGCAGAGACTTTTTGACCCCAAGGCACAGCAAGTCTCACGGAGTAAGGAAAGGCAGAGTAGGCCATGAAGAGACATGCCCCCCAGTAGCACCTCACAGGTTACCAAGTCAGGCCCCAAACAGCAGCTGGCTGCTTTGATCCGGGGCTGCACATGGGTTCATGGGAATGGGGAGGACAGAGAAAGGTGCCTGTCATCCCCGATCACCCTTCCGAACTGCTAGGTGCAGGGCAGGTTGGGTCATGAGCGCAGCCGCTCCTTCTCCATCCAGCACGCGTCTGCAGGTTTTCCTGCTGAACAGGTTTTCTGGTATTAGCGATACCACTGCTTCTTTCTGCCATCCAGTCCCACCCCTCACTGAGAAAAAAAAAACAACAAAGGCAGTGATGATATAAAAGACTATGTAAAAAAAAGAAGCTGCAGCAGTTAGTGCCTTGTGCTTGTGAAGCACCGCAGCTCCCTGGTGCACATCACCCAACGCCTCCAGAAGAGGCTCTCATGACAGACAGGTTCCTCCTCTCCCACTTCTCCTCCCACCAGGAACACTCAGTTCCCCCTTGATGATTCAGATAAAACTACCTCCTTGTCCGGGACAAGGCTGTTGGCATTACCAAACAGTAAGGCATCACCCGTTGCTTCCCACTCCTCCACCACCCATGTACCACGGCCACCTCCGTCTCCCAGCTTCCCACTTGCTGACCTGGGCCAGGATGCAGCCAGCTGTGCCCGTGGTGCTGAGCCCAGCTTCCCTCATGCCTGCCTCCCAGCCCGCATGTTCCTGCCCTCCCCAACGGACTGGTCCCATGCAGGAGTTTCAACCAGGCACCCAAACGTGGCCATGCACAACTGAAAGCATCTCCAGATCCATGCAAGTGAGGAGGTCCACCAAGACTGGCTAGTGGGGAGAGGCTGGCAGTGCAGCTCTGGGGACTCCATGAGCACCTCTTTCTTCCCATGGCATTTGTTTTGCCAAAGTCAAATGCATTGCTCCTCTCTTCTGCCATCAGGATTGACCAGGAGCTGGCTAGGGGGACTCACCACACTGCAGTGTCAGGAGCACACAGAAAATTAGTTCTGCCTACATGTAAGCACTTTTTATGGTGTTTTTTCCACCTCTGGACTCTTGACTTCAGCAAGTCATGCTACTTGCTAAAAATTTGGGTCCTCCATTTGACCGCAAGGTGAAGGTGATGTTCGTTGGTGACCTCCACTGGGAAGCATCCGGCCTGCGTTCCTTGCAGAAAGGTTTTCCTTCCCTTTCTCTGTACTGCTCCACCTAAGCGTGGACTTTGTTCTGGAGGTGGTGTGCTCCTGACAGCAGCTTGAGTGGATGTAGTTACCATCTTGGTCTCACCTCATGGGACCTGGCTGACATAATTCGTCTCATTTAAACCAGTTGTTCTGATTTTACGAAAAGTCCACCAATAGTAGATGACTTTCCTTAAACTTGCCCCTTCTGCTTTCTGGATCTTACACAGAAGTCTTCCAGCAGAATAAATGGAAACTAAAATCTAGCCATCCCATTCATGGAAAAGGCACGGAGAATGCTAACCCCTGGATTAAATGTCAGGTGATAAATAAGAATCTAAAGGAGATTATTTAAAACCTGTGACTTCCCCAGCTGTGCTCCTGTTTCCCCCCAAGTGTGCTTGCCCACCGACTAACCACACCAAGCCCCACAGCTCCTCTGGCTCATGATACAGAACATGGGCACAGGCTGAAGGAACAACGGAGGCAGGAGGTGGAAGCCTTTAAATCCAGCTTTCCCAGCATCAGAGACCATGTGAAAAACCCCAGTCTCTTTATTTAGTCTTTTCCTTCTTTATTTAGTCTTTTCCTATGTGAACTACTCTGTTCACAATTTGTATACCTGTAACTTTGTCCATAAGAGTGATTATTAATTAATAAATTATTAACAATTCCCCGACAACCCAGGGATGGGATTCTCCTGGGGAAATGTACTTTCCTCATGTTTCTTTTAAAGATGCCAGATGTCTACCTTTAATTGCACAGCTACAAAGCCAAACTCCATTGATGTCAGTGCTGTTAGTGGGTTTTATTAATACCAGGTAGATATAAAAATCAGTATCAAGCAAAAAATTCAGAGAGAATAATACAACATCCCCCCAAACCTCCCATTGAGGAGTTCCTGGTGCCAATACTTCCCTTATCTGCAATGTACGGCTGAAGTGCCTATGACCCTAAGCTCAGACCAAAGCTCTCCTTTCTTGCATTAATCTCTTCCCCTCTTGAGAAAAAAAACACACTGTGCAGAAAATGTATCTAACACCACGGTAATGAGATAAGATTAGCAGTGGAAAAAACAGCACTCTCCAGCTCCAGCCTCAGAAGACGTCAGGATCCTGGGAGCATGAACAGACTCTGCAACCTCTTCCCCCACCTCGCAGGTGCAGGGCTGCCTGTGTTCAAGGTCAGCTCCAATACGGTGCTGCTGAAACCTTGGAGCTGAGCGATGCTGAAAGAGCAGCGTGAGAAAGAGCTGGGAGAAGTCCAGTCTGGGGCCTCCCCACCTTGACATTTTGGCTGGAGCTCTCGTAAAGCTCGTGTACCTGCATGGGCGTGCCTGCACCCAGCCACAGGCCTTGCTGATCCCGGCTTTGCTTTACTAATCTGGCTTCCTGGCTTCCCCCTGGACCTGCCGTGTCACAATGGCTTTGTACAGCCATCACTGGAAGCTAACGGCATCCCATTCACAGAAAGCCAGGATGCAGCTTTTTGCTGAAGCTAAATTACTTAGCTCTTTGGTAAGCTAAAGAGCCCTAGCTATTTAGTAAGCACCAACTTTGAAGCACATGCAAGTAGAAAAACGGATGTCCAGAAAAGGTGGTTTAACATTTGTTGGATTTCCCTGACACTCATCACAACAGGAGGAACCCTGTTCCCTCTGAATCACTGACAATGATTGGGTGAACCCCTGTTCCTTGGGTTCCTAACCCAAGATATCAAAGATTTTTTTATTTTTCCTCTGAAAAACAGTAAGGAGTTGCAGAATTTTATTGAATTCAAAACAGCATCAGCTGAGTGCTGGGGCCGCATCCTTGATGGATGTCAACTGGAACAGTTCTAAGGAAGCTGTGGAGGTAGCCCTGTGCTATGCTAGTCCGCACTTGGTGAAGAAGTGACATCACAGGAAAGAAAGCAGGTCAACGGCACCAGAACAGCTCCTCAGCAATTCCAGGTCTGGAGACAGATTCTGACACCTCCATGGTAGCAAGATTTTGGTCTTCAAAATGAGAAACATAGGCAACGCCAGCAGCGTGTCAAGCATGTCAGTAATCCCAATGGCTCCGAGAACGTTATAAGACTTAAGCTGGAAGTTAAATGTACAAACAGTATTTCACAGATAAGGCTTTGAATAGCATTGTTTTCTAGCTGCGTTTTATTGTCTTCTGGGGTTTCTGTTCCACATCTTCACGGTTCAGTGGTGTTATCGAATGCCAAGGAGTCAATCCTCAGCAACAGTCCTCTGAAGCTCTTTCAGAGTAATTAGTGTGAGAAGAAAATAGCTGCCACAGTTCGGAAGACTAAGTGGTGGGTCAGCTGCTTCTGTTCCATCTCTCCTTTCCATTTCCGTTCATTGGTTTCACTGGGAGCCCAGAATTGCTGTGATCTTTATTACTACCCTGTAGTAGCTCTCAAATGAAGGGACAGCTTCATTATAGACCGCTGCATTAACTACTTTTCAGTGGTACCTCTTCTTTTCAAACATCAAGGTTCAGAACTTGCACAACTGGAATACACCCACATGCTAAACATTATTTGAGTTATAAATTGACTCTTCTAACTCCATGGTACATCTGGCCAGCAACAAATCAACAAGCTGTTTGACTTGGGTGGAGATTAGGATCTTTCGGCAAGGAATCTCAACCCAAAGAACAGGGAAGATCTTAGCAGGGAGGGATGATAACCTCGTGGTAATGCCTCATGCAAGTGACCCCACGGAGCAGAGGTTTTAAACCCAGTTTAAAAAGCTGACCTCTTTGGGAGCATCATATCGCAGCTGTGCCAGCTGAGGCAGCTGCTACCACAGCAAGGGGAAATAAAGTGTTCAGCATGTTACCGTGCCTACTGCAATTTCTTCAAATCACTTTCCCCTTATCTTTAGTCACTGCCTCACTACAAGCCTGAGCTGTACGTTCTCAGGAGCAAAGAGCATCCTTTTACATAATACACGCCATATCATATCCAGCTGAGCAAGGCCCTGGCCTCTAATGACAACTTTTAGGCTTTCCCAAAAGTAAAACCAGGCAGTTTTAGTTCTTATACATACCACAACACTCAGGATTTCAGACCCCAGTTGAAGCTGCTGAGGTCCTTTCGTCTGCTTGCGATGTTGCCCCAAGCAAAGCAGTCAGCTAAGAAGCTCCCCGTTGTGCTGGATGGAGAGAAGCTACTGATGAAGGCTACTGAGCTGCCGTAAAGCTCCCAATCGCAGGCTCCTGGAGGGAGACGGAGGTTTGTAAAGCCAGGACTGACAGAGCTGCTGCTAGACCTTCTGCCTGCCAAATCACAGCATTCACGCTGAGGTTTTTAAACAGAGAGACTGTACGGTATGAAGTGAGGGAAATCACCCAACACTTACTGTTTCCTTTCCAGGTGCCAGGAGTGTCTCTGAAGTTTGGAGCAGATTGTATCTAAACACCAAGTTGCCTTTTGAAGATATACTTGTTACTTTTAACCAGATAGCAGCAGCAATAAATATAAAAGACTCAGGAAACTTCTAAATCAGACTCCTTCCTTCCCTAAGAAATGATAACAAAACAAACGCTCATTTTTATTAGCCAGTGGAATCCTCAGTTACCAGTCTGAGATGGAAAATGCAATATGTATGTGCAAATAAGGTGAGAAGTGTAACTCAGTGCCAGGAATTTCATAGTTAGTGGTGGCCTCGGTGCTTCTAGAAGTCTGAGTATTGGGGTACAACTTTACAATACACTTAATCTGACCCACCTGTAGGCTACTATAGACAAGAACACTTTCATTCCCTGCACGCTCCCACCATGTTCACCCCAAATCTACCATCATGTAGCTTTCCTATGACATCATCAGTTCACTGATCCTACAGAAAACTGTGGGGTTGGGGTTTTTTTGTGAATTTATTTCCTAGTTTCCTTACTGGAGGGAACAAGCCTGTCTTGCTAGTCACCAGGTCTTGGAGTGGAAAAAAAAGAGATTATCCCCTCTGGTGGCAGCCTGCATTTGCGATAAAGTCTGCTGTAGAATGAAACTAACTACACCCTACGTGAAACTTCACCATGTCACAACTGGTAGCAGCCAGCACCATACAACATGTACTTCAGACAGAAATATTTTGCTATCAACCTGGATCCGCTAAGCTGCATCTGCAGACCACCTGCATGGCCCAATCCCTCAGTTTAGTGAGCCGCACTGCCCTGAATTAGCTCAGAACTGGGCTTGGAGAATCAGGAAAGGGCACTGCCCAGACTGTGGAAAACCCTCTGGTGCAGCTAAGGGACCACAGCATTTCTCACCACTGCAGCTGTGACACACTCCTGGGAAAGTGCAAGGCTTCTCATTATTCCCTCTGCAAGCAGGAATTCTCCTCAGGAAGGCAAAGCCAACTCAAACCCTGCCCAAGGAACCTGCTTTATGTACAAGCACCCACCTCCCACTGCAACACACGACTACCAGGGAGGCACAAGTCAGGAAGAGAAGTCTTACACCCTCGACACCAACGTGACTGCAAGATAGTGGTGAATGATTTCATTTTCTGGATGTTGCTAATACCTCGTCTGTTGATACAAGCGAGCAGGAAGCCCAGGGCTGAATGAAACCTTGCCTCTAACTAGCTAGTGATTTAACCCTTCCCTGGCACACCCCCAAAGTCCTAGGCTTTTGCTTAAAAAAAAAAAAAAGTTCCACAGAATAGTACCTTGCTACCCACACGGACTAAAAAAGTCCCCAGTTTTCTCCAGCAATACCAGCTCTGTAACAGCAACACCATATTCAGCTGGGATTTTTTCAGAGGATCTCAGCCTTCTAGGCTCTGCTTCCAGCTTGGCAGGCCAACACCAGTGCTCGCAGCAGCTGCGTGAGGGAGGTGTGCGCCTGCATGCAGAAGTTTCTTCTAGAGATGTTACACAGAGGTTAGTAATTCATCTTCCAGGTTCCCAACAGGGGTAACAACTGACAGTTACTTTTGACATACAAACCCAGTTTAAACAGAAAGAACAAATTTTCTTCTAGAGAAGCCAGGATTAAACTTGTATTTAAATTAAAAATCATATTTTTGTACTACTGCAATCAACACCCATCTAAAATAACTTTCAAATGTTTCATGGCTTCACCCCATCTTTCTAATGCTGTTTACCACATCTGGAAGTGCTCAGTGACAGCTTGATGCCAGGGCCACCTGCAATAGAACAGTAAGTTCAAACCTACACCCCACTGTTCTGGAGAGGAAAAGCTGCAGCTCGCATCACCACTACTGTAACCAGCAAATAAAATCTACCTCTTCATCTAAGTTCTGCTAAAACAATTACAAAAAGCAGCTCACTGTGCACTGGAACCTTGACCTCTCAAAACTTGCAATGCTAAACCTCCCAACAATGAAAAATAATATTGTAATTCTCTTGTCACTCTTGGTTTTCCAGAGCAAAAGACTATGAAGGGCAACTCCCTCTGCCCCCCCAACCTCCACTCCTGCCACTCACACGTTTATAGACCAGGCTTCTCTTTGTACTCTAACAGAATGAGGTGCCTCCGCATTGGCAGGTGGGATCTACAGAACTCACTTCCAGAGCTAGGCAGGTCAGCTCCAGGGAACAGATCCTGCCCTCCTCACTCCTGATCCCAGTGGGAGTAGAGCAGGGTGTCAGTTGTCTCTGCTATGGTGACGTGGCCACAGCCAGGTGTTGGGCAGCAGTGCCTAACTACAGACCCATCTGCTTCCCTCAACTCTAGGCAAAGCACCAAAAGCTGTTTAATGGCACTGTTGAAAGCCTCAGAAACAAAACCAAACCAAGGCACCCCAAACGTACATAGTTAGCACCTGTGGCAATTTTTGTCAAAAAACCTGCAAGAATCAGAATCCAGACAGTTGCCTTTTGGTTTAAGCAGCTGGCACCTGCACACCGCAGATTACCCAATCTTCAGTGTTCCAACAGCCTCTAAGCTAAGGCACTTGTCTCATTCAAGGAAGTGTTGTCATTTTGTCTCAAGCTTTGCATGTTTCACCAAAGTGCATAAATACTTGGAAAACAAGGGAGTTCAGGGTCACAAATGAAGATTGACCAAAACCAAATCCTTTATTTCCACAACTGTATAAATGTGCTCCAAGTATGTGTCCAACACAAGTTAGAAAATCAAAGTAAACATGCCAGTTGCAAACTAGATCAGTTCACCGACATGCTGACTCCTTGGTATTAGGCTTAGTTACACAAGACCAGTCACAGTAAAAAGATACATTTTAGAGTACAAAGAGTAGCAGAATGTTAAGCCATTTCAGCTTGTGCACATACAAGTCACACTTCTGGCAGAAAATGCAGAGAAGTTTGCATTATTATGCTGGAAGCTATGTTGCATCACTTTAAATGGCATCGATATCAATATCGTCATCTTTATTGTTTGCAGGCTTCACAGTTTCAACTTTAGGTACACTGGCAGTTGTAGAGTACACCACCTGTGGAAACAAGACACTTTTACTACAGCACCTACTGCCATTAAGCACTAGATTAACATCAGGATTTGCAACACGCACCCATTCAACAGCCCTCCTGCCTGTCACCATGAGCTGTTGACAACACTGCTCAGCATCTCCCAGTACCAGGGTTAGTATTGTACAGGGAACCTGAGTTCAGGCATGCTGAAACTACAACTACACCTTAACCTGTCTTTAGAAGGCAGAGGAGTGCATGTGTGGCTTTTGGAAGCAGGATCTCATATCCAGGAACAAGGAACTACTGATAGGAGAAGAGAACACCCCCATTAAAAAAAAAAAGGTCCCAGCTAGTCAGCCAGAGTATAGCTAACAGATTTTACCCAGGCCTGAACTGTGAGGAAAACTGCCATGTCTTTAATCAGATTTTCTACCAAACATACACCCACTAACTCTTCTAAAACACAAGGCTTTACACACAACACCTTGTCAATATTCCACTACATGAACTACTACAGTACAAGAGACTGTACCATTCCACAATGATGGTCTATGGCTATACACTGCACCTGTACCATTCCAGAAGTGGTCTTAAGTAGACAAGTGACAATGTGGAGCAAAATGCTCAAAGCTTTAGAAACAAGGTGTTCCTCCCATTCCCAACATGCACAGTAATACAGCAAGTAAGCCAATTCATAGCACATCAGGATGAAGTACAAGACTTAAGTGTGCAGGAACAGTGCAACCTTGGAGTTGTTTAGGGTAAATGAGCTTTTCCTACCTCTATGTTTTCATCTTCATCCTCTTCTTCATTACCGGAAGATTCTTCTTCGGCTTCCTTTAGCCATTTAATAAATGGTTCTGCTTTGACACGGATTTCTTTGGCAAGCTCCTTTGAAACATATTTCTTTGAGGCCTGAAAGACACAAGTACACGCACTTTGTTGAACACTGAAAGAGTTTACATCGGATCACACCCAAATACAGAAAGAGCCTAACTTGGAACTCTAAGCTCACCCCATTGACTTGCACAGCCCACTTTTGAAAGGGAGGTGTCTCCCAGACAAGAGCTTAGCTCAGATGAATTGTTTAAAGACATCCACACCAGAATGGAGAAACTGGATGCAGTATGCTACATTCAGGTACTTAGCTGGTGTAAGTGTGTGAAATACTAGCCCTTACCTTTTCTGCCCAGCCAAGGATGACTTCTTCTTCCAGAAGATCTGCATCATACATTTCCTTCAAAATATGTGGTATTTTGGAAATAAGCTGAGACTGATGCATGGCTACCACACACTCAAAGCCATGGAGAAGGTACCTCTGAGCCTTCTTGTTGTTGTGGCAGAACTAGAATTGTAATAAAAAGGAAAAGCTATTAACTTCTCTTCCTCTCCAGAAAGACTTGCTGCTTCTGCTCTCAACTGAGCAACAGCAAAATTTACAAACAGCTCATACTATCCCTCCCAGCATTTTCCCTAGCTAAGTAGTAGTGGTTTAAACACAAAACACCCCCCCCCACCACCACACACTGAACAACCTACAAAAAAACACCTTCTCCACAGTACCAAGCAATCCAGAACCAAGCCACCAAACAGTTGTAACAAAAGCCCAACACAACAGTTGTTACACTGGCCGCAAAGAGACTGCTTACACGAAGGAAGTGACGCCTGTATTTCCTTATCTGTTCACGAATCTTTTCGTCAAAAAGGACTTCAGTGAGAACTAGTGGGCCCATAGCCTTTACATCCAGTCTCTCTGCTTCTGCTACAATGTCTTTGTCAGAAGTATCAATGACACCTTCTTCCTTCTTTTTCTACAAGAGAGAAACAGGTAGAGATGTTTCAGAGCTATTGAGGTCTGTGTCAATGCTCTATTGCACTGCCTCCTTCCCCACCACTGGTGAAGCTTAAGCGGCTTGCTCTTAGTCTCCTTACCAACATTTTGTACGACTACAGCAGAGTGCCAATGAAGCAAACCACCAGAGAATATTCACCTTCACAAAATCAAACAGTATGTTGACTCTCTCCTCCACTGTTCTTTCCAGGTCTTCACTAAGTGTGAGGTTCTTTGCATGGTCACTGATTTCATCCATTCTACGCCTCTGGGCTTCTTCTGTTGTGTCTTCACCCCAGTCATCATCATCCTCCTCCTCCTAACAAAACCAAACCAAGAGATTGATACATCCAGCTTAGTTAACAGGCGAGTCATTTCCAGATACAGACTCAAGAGCATTTTTATAAACATGTATTTTTCATTTTTCCCTAAAGAAAGGGTTAGGGTTATACTATGATTGACAAGTCAAAGAATATGGAGAAAGGGCAGAGGTAGGAAAGAAGTAACGAAGCTAGACATGTTTGTAACCATAGGGTTACTTAAGTGTGGCATTTCACCACTCCATCTAGTACAGTCACAATATATTATTTTCCAGGGACCTGAATTATAAAGGGTACACAGCCTTCACTTAGCCAGGGGCACATATATTGCTACTGAAGAGTTGATGAAGGTCCTATAGAGGGGAGACGGGGATACTTCTATTACAGCAGTGAAGTTCTGGGTACAGTAAGAACTTTTTGGTGCAATGTTGATTTACAAGGAATACCAGTGATTTAAAGTTTTAAATCAGAGTAAGACACCACACACCCTCATCTCCCCACTTTCCCTTCTACTTACCACAACCTGTGGAGGAGTAATCTCCTCTGGTGGTGGGGGTGGAAGTGTCTCATTGCTGGACACAGAACCATTCTCTTTGTCCTTGCCTTTTCTATTCTTCTTCTCCTTTTCTTTCTTTCCTGTACCAGTGTCACCACTTTCTGCAAGTGAATTTTAAAGTTTTAGCTTTCTCCAGTTCGTAGAATAAAGTCCCTGCACTACTGCACCTCCACCAAATCCGTATTTTGAAGACATAAGTTTGTCCAAGTCTATATAACAGGTGACCTCACAAAGCAGAGACTCCTGGAATAGGTTAGACTTTTCTAATCTAGCAAGCTTAAATTGCAGCAGGCAACTAGATGCTTACTACAGAGTGTTGCTTGCACAGAACAAGTACATTACAGTTAGCATTTACTACCTTTTTACTTCATGCTGACTTAAAGGCAAAACCACAATGAGCTCCTGCTGACTAGTTCTCCTCCTCCTCCATTTTGTCCTGCATAGCCAAACGCAACTCTTCAAATACTTCTACTTGGGAAGGATACAGGATCACAAGGGAAGAGACTGCTCGTATGGGAACTATGAATGCAACTAGTTCATCCTGACTAACATACCTACTCTGAACTGTAAAAAGGCTCCACCATACTCCTAGTTAGATACGAGCTATTTGTTTTTTTCTACTTAATCAATAGCATGCATGCTGAAAAAGTTCCCTTTACTCCCACCAAATAAGGAAATACACTTACCAGGTGGATTTTTGAGAATGAACGTGCAGAGTTTATGGTTTGTGTCAAGCATGCCTCGATAGCCACAGGCTTTGCAAGAGTTACCTATAGTTTGTTTCTTAGGATTGACATGCTGTAAAAAAACCCAAGAGCTTCCAGTTAACACACCACTTACAGAACAATTACACATTAAAGCCTAAACCTGATATTTACATTATCATCTCCACAGGATTAAGCCAGAGGTTTAAATGCTTCCTATTACCCCCAACAGAGCAAGTTGAGAAGTAGCAATTTAGCTCAAGAAAGTTTTGAGCAGTTATAAATATAAAACCTTCCAAAAAGGAAGTGTGTATATACTGCATTCTCTTCATAGATATTTGAGCCAGCTATTAACTATGCATCACTTCCATAAACATCTAACAAGGTGTTTCCATAGTGCTACCATTAATATGGATGGAGAGCACTCACCAGATCAGTTTCAGGATTCTCACACTCAGGACAGAGAACAAATTTTTTAATGAATCCATCCAACATGTCTTGCAGCTTATTCGCCTCATGAGATCCATTGACAATGTAACGGTCATTCTTAACATCAAACTGGGTCTGTGCTCCCAGCTCACAACCAAAAAATTTGGTAGGATCTGTAAAGAAAGTATAGTCACCACTGTCCTTGTATCTTCACTGTGATTTTTAACAGCAAGTAAATTGGCTACTGTGTCTTTCTGTTCATTATTTCATCCCAAGATGTTTCTTACAAATCTTGAAAGAATGGTATTAATGCTTTATTAGCTACTTAACACTACCACTTCAAACAAAAAATATTGCTGCGTCACTCCAGACTACTTACACGTTGGAGGCCGATTAAGCGCCTTTGCAACGTCAACCATGTTGACTATAACCGTCTTTATTCCATTTCCTTTGCCCTCCACCTAAAGAAAAGAAGTGTTTTAAAAATTAAGTGACTGCAACAGCCAAACCCAGCATGTATTCCCCACTTCACTACATCAAATCAAAGTTCTGCTTTGAAGCATGTCCTCTTAGAAGAGCTAACTAATGTGTCTGGACAGAAAAGGAGCAGACATCCTTTGTCCTCTGGCTAAAGATTATCATTACCTCACACCTCTCTTCCTCCTCTATCAAGAGAGGAAGTTGTGTAACACACTACCTAGTTACCACTAACAGCTCATAGGTTACCTTGGCAATCAGACGGGGCATTTTGTAGCGATAGAACTGATCTGAAACACTGCGGTTGACGTTGACAGACATTTTGCCTTATTAGTAGCTTTATCAATAAGATGAAGAGATCTTTGATTGCAGTTTTTTGGTATCTTCTGTCTGGAGAAGACGGGATGACATAAACGACTGCAAGAGTTCTCGGTCTCTGACATGAAAAAATTTTCGCCACTGAGGCTGTAAGGTTCTTGCTTGTATGCTATGTTTCCCCAATACAGGTACCAGTGGCTGCGCAACAGCTCTGCAAGTGTTAATAAACAGAAAAGACGTGAAGTTCATCTTAATGTCCTCCAATAAGATCTCACTACAGAAGTATGTAAGGGACTACATTTAGCATGAAAAAAAAAAAGTACGTTTTTTATACTATGGCTTTTTTCAGCTTGTGGAACTAAAAACAATAGCCTTGAATTGTACTGCTAAGTAACTTTTCCTCAACTACACCACAGAGCTTTCCACCCTCTTCTTTCTTACTACCCAAAAATCACTGAGCAGCTTAATACTATTTTCTGTACAATCAGCTCCTGAAGGAGTGCTGTGATCAATAAGGAAGGGAAAGGAACACTGCTAGATTTATTATGGAGACCAATGGCTCTTGCACCAAGAGGGTCATGTGATATGTTTCAGGCTGCAGGACAGAGTAAAATGCGTGAAAGATCTGGAAAACAGTTTCAAATTCCACATCATAGCATGAACCTATCACGTAAACCGAAGTCTGTCAGAATGTTGAGAAATATCAGCAAGATGAAGCAGCAGCAATCTGTAGCCCAATATAATTTTTTTACATGGCTTACCAGTTTTTTGGATCGGAGTGGAAAAGAGTTGAAAATTAGGTAATTCTCCCTCTCACTTATGGATTCTCATAGCAGCTTCTGTTGAGTTTTGACTTAACAATAAGCCTGATAAAGTCTGACATAAGTTGCTTCACTGTAGAAAGCCTAGCAATGCAGAGGTACAGAGCAGTGCAGTAGCTTTTCCAGTTGATTTTTTTCTTAGGGGAAGGAGGGAGGGGGAAGGAAGGGGAAGGAGGATGAATCCTATTATTAAAGTTGCCTTAAGCAGTATTTACATATTTAAATTAACATGTGCCTCTATAATCAGATCTAAGAGTACTTAAGCCACAACTGCTTGACTACACAGGCAACCCTGACTACAGCATAGCTATTTTGACACGTCATCGTGTTGTTATCATTAATGACAGAAGCGCTGACACATTAAAATAGCCTTCTCTGTATTTACACGTAAGTGCGTGTCTACTGGTTCCACACGGTCTGAGTCCCTCTGGTCAGGCTTATAATTTCTTTACAGAAG
>VXBL01004281.1:0-98906 GCA_013400195.1 Aramus guarauna | reverse complement strand
GGACACCCCATCCCAAGCCCCCCCCCCCCCCCCATATGCTATGCAGAGAAAAAAAAGCGGGAAGGCAGATAGACTCCCTACTTCAAAGCACCGTCTCCCCGCCCCACTCAGCCCTGTGATGAGTCATAAATGCAGCAATTAAGAACTGAGTCNATTCCCAGGACCCAAACCCTCCTCTCAATCCCGGCTGCCCATTCGCCCTAGCCCAGTGGTAAAGCTCACCGTTTTCGTCCAATAAAGACATAAACCCAACGCTGCTCGCCCCGGGCTGCGACGAAGCCGAGTATGCGAGGAGAACAGGGCCGTGGGGGCGCTTATATCCAGACGGAGAGGGAGGCGGAGGCGGACGCCGCAGCCTCCGGGTCCCGGCGTCCTGGGGCGGGCGGTATCAGCAGCGACAGCAGTGCCGGACAATCTGCGGGCAAGACACAATNCGACAGCAGTCCCGGACAATCGCCGGGCAAGACACAATGTGAGGCATCGTTAGCGGCGGCACCTGTGAGGAGAGGGGGGAGGGGGGGGGAGAAAAGGGAGGGGGGGAGGGAGAGGCGGCGGCCGACGCGCAGCTCAGGCAGAGGGGGGCGGCTGATGGGACCCCAGCAATGGCTGCCCCGTACTCACCTCTAGAATGTTCTCGCTCTGACTGAACAACGCCAAAGCTGGGATCAATCAGCCAGCGGCCTGCCCCGCCTCCCAGCCCTTCCATTGGCTCACCGCTCGCCTTGGGACGAGGCTATTGGCTGAAGCCCCTCCATGCTCCTCACCCACTGGCGGCGACCGCTATCAATCAAAGCACCCCTGGCTTGGCCTGCCTGCCTCCCTCCCTCTCTGCCCTCCCCCCGCCAGTGCCCCAAAGGACATCGCGTCTATCTCGACCGAGTCTCGCGATAGAGCGCGGGACGGGGCGGGAGCTGCTGAGGGCTGAGTCAGTGCTGCAGGGCGGGGGGCGGCCGGCTGGTTTACTTCGGCCTTCCGTTCCTCCCGTCTGCGTGCACAGGGAGCCCTCGCTCGCCCCCCTTTGCTGCGGCCAGCGCCGCTTCGCGCCCTGCGACGGGGAGGAGCCCCTCGGCTTCCCCTCAGGGCCGCCATCCCTCCTGGGGAAGCGAGCGGGACGCCCCAGCCCCCGCGGCCGGGAAGGGCTCCTCGCGTTTGGGCTGCGCCGCGCAGGCCAGTAGTGCCGGGCGCTGCGGGAAGGGCCCGAGTCCCGCTGCCCGCCCTCCTTTTCCACAGGCGGGTGGCGCGGAGCAGGCCTGGGGGAGGCCGGTGGTGCCCCTCGGCCCGCCGCGCTCCGCTCTCCGCGGCCGGGGCTGGAGAGAGGCGTGCCGGGCCGCGCTTCGGGTGGAAGCAAAGCCTGTAATACTGTGGGAGTGAAAATTTGGGTGGATTTTGGCTCGTAATAGACTGGCAATGACCGAAGGCTTGACATCACAGCAACTACATTACAAATAGTTTAAAGCAATTAAGTTGCTGAGTAAGTTGTGTTTTTCCTGTACAGCCTGCTTTCAGGGTGCAGGAAAGACCCTGTTATTTAACGTCAGTGTCATACTCAGCTTTGGGTACTTAAGGTGCTGGGGCTACCTTACAAAGGATGATGTAATCACCACACGCGTATACTCTCCATTAATGGAAAACGTTGCCAAATGTTTGGATTTACATTCACTTTAAAAGCAGAAAACTTTGGTCCGTTCTTCCCTGTACTCTGTTCTTTCCCATCTTCACGCTTCCAGTATCACAGGAATTACGTATTTTGGATGGTTTAGCATGTGAATAATGTTCAAGTGGCAAAGAACTTTTTTTGGCTTTATCAATTGAGTGATGAACCATCTCTCTCACCCCTGTAAGTACTCCTCAGCAGAACAATACTCCTCAGTGTCTCATTCGATAATGTTGTAAAGCTGCTTGATGGCTACGTGGGTGTAGAGGGAACGAACATAAGACTAGTAGTGACATTAAATAAACTCATACACTCTTAAATCGCTTCCTGCCTGAAGTTAGGTTTGAAATGGAGGTTTCCCGGCTGACTTTGACAACATGTTGATGTGGCCAAAGGAAACACCTCTCTTGTTGAACCTTCAAGTACATGGTGAACATTTTTGGTGTGATGCAAAAGAACTGCATTCAAATAATGAAGGTGACAGATAAATGATGGTTTGGGTTTTTTTAGAAATAAAACCTGGGCTATCGTTACGAACACTTCCAGTGATACACAATAATAAAAATCTTACTCCCTCAGCTGGAGCAACCTGAGATAAATGTGCACGTCTCAGCGCTTTCTAACAAGACCCTTGCACGTGATGGCTGCTGCCCTAGTTATACATCTCTTTTCAGCCTATGGAATAGCAAGTGTTTGTAGCCAGGAAACCATCCTGTAAAATGTCATGCGAGTCTGTCTTGGACTTCACTATCTGCATTTGAAAAAGTTAAAAAGTTCTTCAGGAGATGTTAAATGTCTCCGTGATAAATACACAACAATCCTTTTTAAAACATGAGAAAGAGGGCTAGGGCAAAATAAGGAAGCATGTCCAAAATAATGTGAGGCTTGGCAGTTACTGTGAGGGGAAAAAAATCATCAAAATGTGGGAGGCAAGAAAAGCACAGCAGGAACGCCTTTGCTGTGAAAATATGCAGCATGTATAACTTGCTAAATGCCTCCTGCCTGTGGCTTTAATTCCATGCTACAACACCTATGAGGTTAATAAATTACAAGTGTTAAAGCAGGCTGCTGCCAACACCACTTTATTGAGCAGCAAAAGAGAAAAGAGACCCTGGATTTGGTGCTATTTGACATAAGGAATAACTCTGAACAGTTATGATTAGTAGCATGAAGAAGGATTTTTATAAATATATATAGAGAGTATATAAATTGACCTCATTAAGTTAAAGAGTTACCTTTTAAGATAGTATGCCTTCTGCAAAAAGCAGGTCCCATCCAGATGAAGTCATATGATACTCTCCTGGATTATACAAAGCAGACTGAAATTGTGGATTCTTGTAGTTAATGACATTTTAAATGGCACTAGTAAGTGAGGTTTTGGAAGTGGATTTCTGTTTGAGAATAGGAAGTTTTCCACAGTGGATCTTAGGGTGCATTTCCTTATCACAGGAATACTTTATTATCGTTCAGTTCAACCTTGAACAATTCAAGTTTGTTCTATGTTGCCTTAGTCAGTTTTTTATTAAAAATAACAGAGTCAATGCCTCTGGTAATGCAGCAGAATCAGAATTCTATTGAAAACCTTAATATAGGTCTATATTTAAAATGTAAATCTTCAAAAATGGGTGTTATTATTGTGTGTGTTTATATTCTCTGATAGAGAACTTTATGTCCTGTCTGTATTTTATTCTTCAGCAAGTTTGTCATCTATCAACGATGTGGTTGGCCATAAACATAACCCTACTTCAATACCCGCTTGGTAACCTTGGCCTTGAGGATTGTTTTTTCTGTGCTGTAAGCCGTACATGTTATCTCCCAGTGTCTGGCTCAGAGCTGTTATTTTGTCTAGTGCAGGCAGGAACTCTCAGCAGCTGAGTAAGTGATTCCTTGTTATGCCGTCTTCATGTCTTTGGCTGTAATTTCAGTCATTTCAGAAGACGGAAGGAGAGCCAAGATTATGTATAGTTACACTGAACCCTGAATAGCAATAGACTTTCTTCTTCCTATCTTGGAAATGTGTAGAGAAAGTTTAATTATTTACATGCCAGGTTTGAATATGCAAGCTTTGGGGAAGCATGAGCCCAAAATCTGTTGAGATTGACACTGGACACTGATCAGTAGCAAGGGCAGAGGTTAATTCCGCTTTTGCTGTTCAGGAGTTTGACATTCATTGCTGTCTGGAAGCTCACTGTTCATCTTGGGGAGACTCACTTTGTGAAATACCTTCTTTTCCATGCTCTGTAACTTTATCGTTCTTGTTAGCTATTATTAGTAGTAGTTCAGGAATTAGTCAAGAGAGAAAAAAAGGAGAGCAAGTGATAGATACACATATAGCCATTATTTATGGTAATTATTTTTGTTGCCTCTATTACTACACAGAAATGCTAAAATCTGCCAGCTAGTGTTTGGGTCTGAGTGCCCTGAGAGGGCTCAGTGTTCAGCTGAGAGTGTGAGGCAGGCTCTGCCCCAAATCTGTTGTTACCGTCTCAATAGTCACGGTCAGGCTCCCTCCTGCCCTCCCTCTCCCAGCAAGTGTCTGCCTGTAAAAGGGAGGCATCTCAGCAAGGAGAAGCAACCAGCTTTCTCTGCAGCATATAAACTAGCGTTTGATAGCTGTAAATGTTAGGGGAAAAGGATGCTTTTTCTGTACCCCAGGGTTTCCTATCAGGACACAACGTGGGGATGAATACAGGCTGGCTGGGCAGGGGAGCAGTGCTAAGGGGATGCTGGGCCTGGCTCTCCTGTTAGTGGTGCTCAATATGGGTCCCACACACTGGGTTATCTGCCGAGGCAGCGCTGCCCGGCTCTGCCAGCACTATATCCAACATGAAGTACATTCACCATGTTGCATTAAACAAAGTAGAGGGTGGCTTCCCAGAGCATCATCAAATCTAATGGGCCTGTTTTCTCTTTGGCTTCCATAAGGCTAAGGTGGACAGAGAGTATCCTGGCTCCGTCTGGATGTATGTTTGCTGGGGTACCCTTTCCAAAATAACAATAGTAACGTATCTTAGACCAACTGGTACATCTGGAAGAATTAGCAAGCTTCCTGAACAGTTGAGTAGTACCCATCCACATGGGCTGAGAGAAGGGCTGAAGGCTGACATGTGCATCGCTGAAGTTTAAGTAATGCCCATCTTCAGCAATGTGTTAGAAAAGCGGCTGTTTGGGCTGTCGGGCTGCATGTACTCAATGGCCATTTGAGTGGTCTCACTGTGTTTGCTAGGATACCATGGATTTTCATCATGGTATTTATTTTTTAACAGGAACATGTTGATTTGCTTTGCATGTGTTTTTTTTTCTGTGCTGGTGATTTTTCAATAGTGTACCTTTACCTTTGGCATTGCACTTGGCTGGTTCTTTGTCTGTGGGAGGACTCTGCTGGGAATTTTACAGGCAGTGGTTGTTTGGATGAAAGGACAAAATAAAACATCCTTTTGAGCAAATAAAACCAGGCTGGCTGTATTTAGAAGCAAATAAACAAAGGCAAACTCACAGAAATGAATAAAGAGTGCAGATGGGGTGGAAGTTCAGTCAGGAGGTGAATTCAGCACAGCACAGTTTGGAGGTCTGTGAAAGAGGGATGCCCCTGGTTTGCAGAGTTGTCTTTTCTCTGTGTGTCTCAGCAGTAGGTAGAAGTGTTGGTGATAGGAATCGGAGGAGCCAGGTTTCCCCAGTTTGTCCAGGTAGCAGCTTTGGCTGTGGGCCTAACTGGCAACCACTAGCTTTATCCAGCAGTTGCATGCTTGTGGTTGGCAAATCTGCCTGCTACATTTATATGATTGCTGAAAGCAGTGGATGTGGAAGATAAGGAGTCCCTGGGGAATATCGCTTCCAGCTGAGAACACGCTGTCAAAGCTGCCTGCCTGTTCATTATGCCCATTAGCAACTGCTACATTTACATTTCCCTGCTAGTTGTCATAGCCAGGCTTCAGACATCAAAATCAGTCTGCTTGTACATTAAGTTAAATCTCTCTTCCAGTATCCTTTTAGTGATTTACGTTTTTATTTCCATTTCATTAAAGAAATTGCTCAGGTCCTCTGCAGCTGTTGTGCTTTGCCAACACCTCCACATATACATCCTCTCCCATCCTTTTTCTTTGGCCTCTGATGGTCTGGCAACCGGTGCTGTGATTATCAGTATTAATTTCCCAGCAGATGTTAACTCTAAGTAGTAAAAAAGAGTAACGACTGCTTAGAGTTACCTATTGGCTTTTTACTTTTCCTAAGAGGAAGGTGCGGTAGCCCCTGGTTTTGAGACCCTCTCTCCAGAACCTCCTCCCAGTCTGGGGAGACCATGGAGATCTTGAGTGCTCTCACAGCCCTGCTCCCGTGGGCAGAAACATGTGGCTGCTGAGCTAGTTTCTAGGGGTCTGTGCTGCTGGTTACAGCATGTTTTGATCTTCTCTTCTGCTCATTTGAGCATGGAGGAGTTTCTTTGCATTAAAATAATATGAGGGCATTGCAGGGAGAGTTGGGGTTTACGGGCAGTGCTGAGGCCCAGCTAGGGATTACGCTTGTGCTTCTGCTGGCAGATCTAGTAGAGGAGAAGGTATCCCTGATGCTTGTGCTGAAAGCAAAGGGAAAGTCTGTTTTGAAGGCAGAGGTGAATCTTCATATTTTCCAGACCTAAACCTTTGAAGGTGCTGCTTGGCTGGGAGGGCAGAGAGATAGGCATATGGCAGTTTTGTCTCCAAAGTCTGATTTTATATCCTTTACAGAGTTGCCTCTCTTGCAATGTTGGAGGTATTTTGCAGAGCACTACAGGTTTTGTAATGGATAATGTTGAATTTGTAGCTTGTAATTCAGAATTTGCTACTTGTTTGGTAGGTTTTGCCTTGAGCTTGAGTACAGCTGGTGTGGGCTTCTTAATAAAAATACAGGGATTACCTTTTGTAATGAAGCAAATAATACATGATTGTGACACAGTGCCAAAGTCTTTGAATGCTCTGATGGTTTGCAGCTCAAGTATTTGTATTACTAAAGTAAATTATTTGCCAAACTGGAAAAAAAATAAAATAATAAAAAAAAAAGAGTTGTACTTAAAATAAGAAAATAGAGACTGAAACTTTCTCCTATGGGTTGCACATGCCAAGTGTTATGTATGCTTAGGATATTACATAGACTAGTAGCAATCTTAAAATAGCTGATAACATGCATGGGTTCCAAGAGTAGTGTCATGAATTAAGCCTGGTTTTGGTCTATGGGGATTCTGTGATGGCTAATAAAAGCTGACTGGAAGCACTAATAACATCTCACTACCCATCTACCCATGTCTTACGTACCTGAATGTCAGTGTGGTTGGAATGACCCACTGGGTTCAGGAACAGGTGGATGGGGCTGAAGAGACAGGCAGCTGCACATACATGCCAATATTGCATAAATCTTGCTTGTTTAAGAAATGAGGCTAAAAATACCCTTGAATGTGAATCCAGGTCAAACACGGTGTTGACTGTAAAGTCTAGCATGATTTTATTAATCTAATGTAGATTTTCCTTTTTGAGAAGAACCCAGAATACACACTGAAGGCAGAACTTTTTTACAAGGATATCACCGCCTTGACCTGTTTTCAAAATCAGTTTTTGAAAGGTCTTAAGACACACAGTTGGGTCAATGCATGCTCAAATGCATAGTGGAGGCTGAATTTTGCCTTGAAGCTCAAGGATGTTGTTTTAAGACTCTTTAAGAAGCAAATCTTGTCCTCATTGATTTTTTTTTTTCTTTTAACTTTTTACTTGAGATAGTTTTAGGAAATAATCTTTCCTGAAACAGATGTTTTCATAGAGCTGAAGGGATCTAAAATAAATACTAATAACATGACTTGTGGCTACCACAATCATCTGGGAAATTATGGTACGAACAGCTGGATTACACTAGGTGGTAGCTGTGAACTTTTCGGCACTGTAACTCTTCCAGAACTTGATTTTAGGATTCCAAAATGATCATGTGCATATATCCCTTGGGAGTCTAATTTATACTTTGTTCACTAGTGTCCTTAACATGCCTTTTTGTTAAGTTTAGCCTTATTTGCACAAGTAATTTTAAGCACAGTAGCATTTTTGCTTCAGTGCCTGATGTAGACACGGGGCATCTGAATAAGCTGTAACTTGTGGTTGTGCAGTTCTCCATGTATTTTCTATCTGGTACGTCTTCTCCGCACTAAAGAACACAAAGTAGGACTTATTAAAGTTGCTCACAACCACTCCACACTCTAAAAGACGAGATACTCAAGAAGAATACACTGGCTGTTTTCAGTGTTGTTTTGCTGCATCTCACCTGCAGTTTGTTTTTAATCATTCTCATGAATGATTTACTGTTCCCTTTCTATCATGTTACTTTTTCATTGTTGTCTCCAGCAGGCAAAAAGCTTTCAAAGGGTTCTTTAGGGTTTAATATATTGTTTGTCTTAGATATTGGACATGACTTATTCAGAAATGTGTAATAAATACGCAGCTCCTCTTGTTTCTGATTGCACAGTCAACAGATTAATGGATGACTAGGTGATGGATGAATTCTCTGTTCTAGATGAAGTTAGGGAGGGTATGTGGGTGATTTCAAAGGCCATATGTAAATGCTTGTGAGTTCATTCAAGCCCATGGGGATGCACCTTTTTATACCAGTAGATAATGTGCTAGTTTAACTCAGAGACTACTTCTGGGATGCCTTTCCTGGTAATGGCTTTGTGCACTTACCCCTGCTTATGGCATACAGATATAATACTTCTGTTTTCCAACATGGATGGTAATAAATGGTTATTTTTAGTTTGTAGATATCCAGTTCTTTTGATTAATGGCACCTACTGTGGCTAAAGAAGACTCTTGTTTCCCCAATTTTTTTTTTTGCTAGTGCACTGAGACAAGGAGTGCTGCAACAAGGGGTTTTGATAGTTTAGTCTATCTGCTGCGAGGCTAAGTCTCCATGCGAGTCTATGTGCTCTGGAGGATGTTTACTAGTACATGTTTGATAAAACTTCTTTTCAATTTATAGATAACAAATTGTGAATCTCCGTGCCACTGCTGCTCCCCCAGAGATTTGCAGTGAACAGCTGAATCATCCAGATGAAGCCTGAAATGTTTCCCCTCGCAGATGTGAGGGAGTCCCACCATTTCCTCTGCAGAGAGTCCTGAGCTACTGCATTCTGTGCCCTCCAAAATGTTCGGGTGGGCAGGAGGGTGAACGATTTGGCCCCTGCACCTTGTCCAGCAGCGTGCTAATTCTAGTGCATGGGGTGGCATATGCTGTGACGTGTGCGGGCAGATCGCTCACAGCTTGCTCAATTCCTGGAGCAGCAGGGAAGCGGGCAAAGTTGCGGCGGGCTGCCAAGTCACAGCCTGCTACCTAGGTTGCTTGAGAGTCAGCACAAACCTCCTTATCCCCTGCTATGGAGTAAACCACTCTGTAATGTCTTCTCTTAGCCTAGCAAAGGTCTTAAAGAGGCAGCTCTGCAACTTTGGATCATGGCAGATTTGCCTGATTTTTGCCTGTTTACTTGTTGTGCTCCAGATCTGCAAACAGGGTTGTGTTTGCCATAGTGATTCCAACCTATGTATTTCTGCTGAGAGATCTTTGGAAGGCGTAATCAGTGTTGGGGAGGTCCGTCTGCCTACATCCGTGGACTCTGCACAGGGCTATTGCACAAGAGGCTGTGCAATGTATTCTTTCAAAAAATGTGCTAGTGAGAACAAGTGAATCAAAGGAGAGTTCTTAGCCCTGGGTTTCCCATAGCTCTTTCAAGGAGTGCTGACTAATGGCTGCTTCTCAACAAGTTAATAAAAATCTCAGATAAAATTAAGTCAAATTCTTAAACCTTTACTCAGGACCAGCTAAGCTTCAGTCATTCACTCTTGAAAGCTTGGCATGCATCACTTGCATGGGAAAGCTGTGCCAGAGCTGGGAAAAGCCCTGTATATCTTAACTTTTGTCCTGTGTCTTATGCCTTGCCCATTTCCCACTTACACGAACTGTGTTTAAAGCTTTTTAGAGAGACTGTCATTGTGCACAGTCCATGCTAAGGCATTAAGGACAGATAGGATTCTGTTCTTAAATCCTGCTTTGAAAATCTCTTCATAATATGTCCCTAAACACACACCCCCTCCCCCCCTTTGTTTTTTTGGATTTGTCCTTTGGCTGTGGCTGGACGCACAGTCATGGGCCAGAATCAAACTGGCTGAGTACCAACGCAGAGCGATTTGCAGCTCCATATAAGTGATTTCAGTTCGTTTTGGCCGTATCTCCACAGCATTTCCCAGAGCCAGTCATCTGTGCTTCAGCTGATCGGGGTGCAAACTGAACTCTGGCTTGCCTGGCCAAGCTTGCCAAGAAAAACATTAGCTAAGCAGAAACAGCTTGTAGCTGGGGGCAAAGGTGAGTGTGCATTAACTATCCACATCTTGATACAGAAAGGATGCAGCTACAAGCAAAATGAGAAAGGGGACCATGCAGACAGACAGACAGACAGCCGCCTGAGGTGACCCAGGAGTGTGTGCCACACTGCTCGCTGAGAAAGGCCTCTTGTCTCCCTGCATTATGCCTGCCTGACATGCAAAACAACCCACCTATATGGCCTTAATGACCTTAATGACATTTTTCTGTTTCTTGGCATTGCTTTGTTTTGCTCGGAAAGACCTTGAATATGTTGGACAACTGTGTGTATCTCAGCCCCAGCCACGCAGAGGTATTTGTACAGCTGGCTTTGCAGTTCCCCTCTCCCTAATGTGCAGGCTAAGGGATAGAGAGTCTGAATGCTGGGGCAGCTTTCTAAAAAGAGAATTCACTGCTGAATCACAGCTGGGAGACAAGAGAAAGAGACTGAAGTTCTTCCTCTGTCTCTAGGAAGGAGCAGGAAGCAGAGGTGGGGAGGAGACCTTTAACCTTCAGCACTGGCTGGTGTGGGTTTCTGATCCCATGTCATACAACATGACAGTATTTGTGTTGGTCCCCTCTTCCCTTTTAGATTAGAGCTTGACCAGTGTGACCTGCATTTCCAGACCTTGTTTTCAACATAGCTGGTGCAAGTCTTGTTCTGGCAGAAACCCCGCTGTGTCCATGAGTAGACAGAATAGCGTTTCTTACTGCTTTAACGAGGGATGGTCTTATCAGAGTTCTTGGACTTCACCTGGATATGCACAATCCCTTCTTGTTCTGACAAGACTTTATCACTTCGGTAAATTCTGTCTGTAACACCACCTCCCCCCACCCGTGGGATTTAGATAACATGATAAAATGGACTTGACTTCCAGTTGAAACTGGTTTTCTTTTCAGACTGTCTTTCATATCTTTTTCTGCACTGGCCTTGAAGCCCTAAGACTGAACATGAGAGATACCAGTTCTGTGTTTCTCTGAATTTTGGAGCAATCAAAAGATTGGATTTATGAATTGACCTCCATATCTACCAAATGCCTCTTTGGCAAAATAGTTTTCCTGAGTGACAAGCCCTGACTCTGGATTCAGCTCAGTTCTGCTTGGTGGGACTGGTTTGTGGAAGATGTAGCTTTGTCCTCCTGCAGTGTGTTCAGGCCATGCAACCCTTAGGTATTGGCATGAGGTGGTACAGTCCTTTAGCCGTCCTGGCTGCTGTCAGCAAGAGGCAATTTTAGCAACAGGGAATGCCTGGAGTGTAATGCTTGTTTCTTTTAGTTACCTTTTGCTTTAGCATCCAGCAGGAACAACCTCTGAGCCCACTGGCATGACAGTAGCTTTGGTTGCTTTTGGAAATTTGGGACTATGTGGGCTCAGAACCTCTCCCTTTGCATGGGAAGGCTGAGATAAGCCCCACCTTTTGAGCTCCAATCCTGTGTCTTAATTGAATCTTTCCCATTTCCCATCAACTGTGGAGCTTTAAAAGTTAAACAGCAAGCCTCTTCTCCTCAGACCTTGTTCTTTCTTTGTTGGTCTCATGTCCGTTCTCCTTCCAACTCCCTAAGGGGAAAACCAAATGCCATTTGCAGTTCACTGCTACGTATTACATTTATTGCCTCGGTCTTGCTCCCTCTCAGAGCATGAACCCAGCCGACCAACTTCTTATCAGTTTGACAGGCTGTGACTGTTGTCCTGGTGACCGGCGTAGTTGCACTATCATCATGTACAGAAGGCAGCGAAGGGATGCCTTGACCTGTGGGTGTAGCTGTGCGTGCGCATGATATACCACTAAGTCACTGAGATATATGAAGATAAGGTTCAAGACTTCATCTACGTATGTGAAAGGTGAAGCAAAAACAAAATGGAGAAGCATGCAAAGTTAATAGCTGTAAAAGAAGAAATGGGAATGTGTGTAGGAGTTGCAAATGCTCAGCTCTTCTCAGCATCTGATCTGTGTACCAGTCATCTAGTGTGTTTGTATTTGAGAGGTGCTTGCTTGCCAGCCTGCTGTCTCTGCCTTTCTGTCTTTTTCTACCCACTCCTCCATTTCTTAGGTTTATGGACATGAGAAAGAATAATGTTAGTAACACTTCTGAGTCACGTTTTCCATCCAGACGCACCATGCTTAATCCATTCACATGCACATTCCTGAACAATGTCAACTCCAATTCACTAATTATTCATGTGAATTGATCAGACTGATTTTGTGGTGCCCTGGCACAGATTATCTCCTAGGTGCTAACAGAAAGCTTTGCTTTGAACAGTGTACAATCCAACTGGAAGACAAGGAACAACAGATGGAAAGAGTTGGGTAAGGGAGCACAAAGAAACAGTGAGACATCATTACTCAGCACATAGGCAACGGTGTCAGCACACCAGCTGCCTCTGCACTTGGACAGCTTTTGCAGGCTATGCAGCACATTCTTGTTTTAGCATTGGCTGGTTTGCTTAGATATTGTCAGCTTTCAGCCGTCGAAGACAATGTGGGATGGGGTAACCTAGATAAAACCAGACCCTGGCTAGTATAGGCTATATGTTAGTTAGGGTATAAGAACGTATTCAGGTCTTTTACCTTTGAGAGGCTTGTCACAAGCCTGCTGGTTTCTGTGCTGAGTGGGGATGGCTTAGACCTGCTGGGGTCCGAGGGGCTCATGCACCCTGTGTTACACGGGCAGTGGCATGGTGGTGTAGCCATGGTTGCTATGGGGAGGAAGTGTCTGGTTAATCTCCAACCCAGTTAATCTTCTGTGGCTAATTGGGAGTTGAATATGGTTGGTTTGCTGTGAAAGCTGGCCTTTCTGAACCAGGCATAGCTCCACAGACTTCAACAGAATCCTGCGCTAGACCCAAAATCGTGGGAAGGTATGTCTGATCTGCTGCCTGTCTTGTTTTGCTTGCATATCTATGCCCTTAGCATTGCCCTTGCCTGTGTTTGCTTATCTGCGACCTCCAGAGGCCTTGCAGCAGGTTGGTGCTCCACTAGACCTGCCCACCCTCTGCTTACATCTGTGTATCTCCAAACAGCCTGCGTAGGGGTGGAATTCTGTGAGAAGCATTGGGATGGGGAGCTGATGCAGCAGATCTGTCTCCCAGGAAGGTCTCTAAGGCGATGCTTCAGGGCAGGCTGTGTTTCAGGGGTGGTCAGTAGGGAGAAGGGATGTGCTTGTGAACAACATGAGTCATCTCCCATCGGGAAGTGCCACATCTCCAGGCTGAAGGATCATAGCCCGGATGACTAATGAGGAGAGGTTTAAGGATGTTGTGGGATGGAGCTTCTGTCATGTAAAATTCATGGTGCTAGCAGGCCATCTTAAATAAAACATTACCTTCCCTGAAAAAGACACAAAGTCTTCATTTCATGCTTGTTAGAAAAAAAAAAAAAAGAACAGATGTTTAAAGAATGAGGGAATTCAGCACTGTCTTGTGTGTGCCAGCCTGATGTGACCTTGAGTCTGTTCTCAGAGCAGCTTTGCACTGGAATGACGCATGCATGTTGGCTGTGAGGAAACGTACCAGTGAGAGGAACATCGCTTCGGTTAAAGGAGGAGAAGACTTGTGCTTTCTGATTACCAGAACAGAGGAGATGCATTTCTCACCTCTGCGATGGCTTCAGTTTCTGGGGTGGCTCCATGAGCTTCGGTGACACAGTGCATGGTGCTGGTGGGCAACAGAGCAGGCCTGCAGCAGCTCTTTTGTTACGGGACAGCTGATAACCTGGTTCCTGTTACACTTCTCCTGCTTTTTGTTTGCCTGCCCAGCTGTGCCTATTGTCCTGCACTCATTAGTACTTCTTCTGTTACCGGGATCAGTCTGTTTTCCTTGAGCTGCTCGTAACTCTCCTAGGTGGTGTGTATACGGAAATTTCTAAGGGACTTGTGAAAGTCCCCACGCACCTTGAGGTATTAAGGCACGATTATGTTGCCCTTCCTTTGTAACATGAGTTCTTCCTCCTATGGGAAGCCTGATAAATGAAGAAGAAGCTATTGTTTGTTGTTGTTACAAAAGGCTCTTGAGATAAATGGGAATCTGGCACCAACAACTAACTGCGTAATTTCAGGAGGGTAACTGAAAAGACTGGAAAGCAGTTTTTGCTACTAATGAGTGCAGTGAATAATTGCTGCCTTTGGTTCTTTTTCAAGGCAGTATTAGTTTGCTGGTTTTAACAATAAGATAGAGAATGCATGTGTCACTGACTGAAAAAGTACATTTTATTTTTGTATGAATTGATCCCAAAAAAGAAAATTCAGTGCAACATCACATGCCGTATGTTGCAGGTGATAGGTAGCAGAAGTAACTCATGTGCGAGTCTTATGTGGGGGACAGAAAATAAAAGTGGAAAGTTTGAAGTATAAGAAGCCATCTTCATGATGTTTATCCCAAACCACTGGTTTTCCTGGAAGCAACGTTAGCATCATGTTGTGTACCAGTGTTAGATGATGACACAGCGAAGCATGGCTAATCGTCCAGCCAGCTTGTATCACCTAGACCATTCTAGCAAGTTTGCACGATGTGTCCCATGTTCTTAAAACACTCTTGAGCATCCCTGTATGCAATTTTCACTCACCACCCCTGAAACACAGAGCTGAGTTCCCAAGCTGTAAGATGACCTAGCGAGATGTCTGTCTGTCTCTATTCATTTGTACTGTTTCCATTTGCAGGAAAACCTACAGTTGCCTGCCCTGTGTGGAGGACGTAGCTTGTGTAGCTTATCTGCAGTGCATACCTAATGCTCTGTGACAGCGTGGTCTTTGCTAGAGAAAGAAATGTTATTTGTGGATTGGAAGATGAGTTGGGTCTGGTCCAGTTGTCTTCCTCTCTGCGTATGTTGTTTCTTTTGATGTTTTTGTTTCTTTTTTTGGGGAGCCACCTAGATGGTTCCATCAATTAGCTCAGGGAGGCAGGCTGCCTGGGGTGGGAGCTCCAGGGCTTGAAATCAATTAGAAAGGACAGGTGAAAACAGCTTTTCCGAACTGTGAGTGTCCGCCAAAGAGGCAATTGAGACCCTCAAAGGGCCCCAGTTCCTGGGGCAGCAGTTCCTGGGTAGAGGCAGAAAAGGCGTCAGCAAGCTCCAGGCCCTCCCAGCCAGATCAACCCCTTCCTTTTCCGCCGTGGCAGGAGAAGCCTGTCCTCACGCTTTCATCCTTTCAGCAAAATCCGATGTTGTTTGCACAGTTTTAAAGCCAAAAGCCAGCAGGGTCTGCCAGCCATGCAGAAGCCCTGGGCTAGTGACAGTGTCCTGGGGAGGTGGGCAAGCAGGATTCCCATGTGGAGCTCCCCTCTTGTCAAGATGAGCCAGGTGCAGCAAACAACTTTTGCTGGGACTCTTGCCAGATATGCAACCCAAAAAGGACAGGACTCATCAGCCGTACAACTGACCATGTGACCTCACAGATGATATACATCTGAATTTTTTCATGTTAGTGGAAAGTCAGAAGACCTGCGGGCTTAGGGACTAGTTTCTGACACAGTTTTTGGGGGTTAATTTCTGGAAATTTAGGCTACAGTTCATCTGCTCTGAAATGCATACATTGACATCCATGCTACTCATTCTGAATTCCTTCTGTTGATGGAGAGAGAGTTGATGGAGAGGCAGTGCTGGTATGCTGCTCGACTGGCCTGTTTTAGACATCTGCATTCACTTGAGAGACAGGGCACTGCCTATGCCTGGGCCTTTTTTCCGGTTATGAAAGCGGTCTGGATTATCAGCAGAGACGTAGACTTCTTCACACTGGCCATGCAAGGTTAGTAAAAGGATTCACATCCCCAGAACTTGAATCGCCTGTTAACTCCCGCACTGGGCAAAGACTCTGGATTCCCCAAGCAGGCCAGATGAAAACCAGGCAGGTAGAGACCTGGACACAGAGGGTCCCTGTTAGGTACCAGCCATAGGGGCCCTCTCCCCCTTGAGGGGATCCACCCTGGCTTGGTTGTCTGATGGATCTCGCTTGGGGTTGTGACCACTAATCTGCTGAATGAAAAGCTGGTACAGGATTTTGTTGCCTTGAGTTAATTTGTGCCAAGGAGATAAGATGAGGTCTCAGAAAATAAACTTGAATCTCTGGACAAGTTTTCTGTTGCTGAACTTGGCTATCCTGCTAACTTACGTCTAGCTGCTGAGATCTTGGGTCTACCCTTGCAGGAGTTATGAAGATCTAATTGCAGTGTTTTCTATCATCCTTCAAACTCTGCCTGATTCCCCACCTCCCATAACCCCCTGGCAATTTTCTGCTCCATATCCTTGTCCCTTGTTCTCTGCATCACTCTGTTGCCTTTTCACAGCCTCCTCGTGCTCTTGTGTGCTTTGGTTTGCTCATGGCTGCATGTGCTTTGTTTCATTGACCTGCAAGGTCTCTTGATTGAGTCTGACTTCACTTTTTAAAAAAAGAGGCCCGAGATCTCAGTAACCCACCCAAAGAACTGAAAAAACTAAACCACTCCAAACAAGACAGACAGGAAAATATACAGTGGATCTGTCTGTGCTCTCATAAGTAAAAGTCAGACAATCACATGGTTTTCTAAAAATAACACCCATAGCGAGTGTTTCGGTAGGAATAATACTGACCTAGTTTGCATGTTACCCACATGCAAAGAATAACTTGGTGAGGAAAACTCAATTGCCTGATGTGGTATTTGCATTTGCTGAACCAGATGTGAATTGAGAGGTGGTTAATTAGATTTTACATTCTCCTCTCGATGTCCCCTCTGGAGGTTTCAGGGAAGAGGGGAAGGGGGGGATGCTCGCTGACAGCATGGCCCACTGCAGTCGTTCACCCTCTGTGTGGGCTGGACGTGTGGGTTGCGCCTGAGTGGTGCAGTCAGTGAGGGTCCGCATGAGCAGAAGTCCTCTTCTGTAGATTCAGTCTGGCATGTTCGTGTCTGGAGAAAGGGCAGAATCTCTCTGTGATCAGAGGACATGAATGTAAGTATGTGAATTTAGCTTTCTGTCTCCATCTGTGAGGCAGATCAAAACATTTTGGTATCAAAGGAAACCTCCCTTGACTACCCAGCTCCTGCCCACCCCAAGGACTCGGTCTCTGCTCTTGTCCTTGTCCCTGTGGCCAGCACTGCAGCACAGTCCTGGGGTGGGAGCTTTACTTGGTGGGCCTGAGAGTGTCTTGCTCCTGCCTGCCAGCTCCATCTCTTCCCACCTGGGGAGATGCTCCTTGGGTGCTGGCCTGGACCTGGACCTGCTTGCTCCTTGTGGGGAGCTCAGCGTCAGTGACAGCAGCCATCAAGGGCTGGCATCAAGCTGGCATCCCTCACAGTGATGGACACCTTCAGGGTCCCCTGAATACCATTCTGGTGAGAATCATTGGTTAATATGAAAGGTTACTGGGCCCAGCTCATGGAGGAACCTGCTAGGATCTTGGGGAGATGAGGAATGTGATTGTAGACAAAATGGATCAGTAGCAGAGGCAGGAAGCAAAGGTCTTGGAGATCCTTACTCCAGGGCTGACCAACCTTTCTGTCCCTCTGAGACACATACCACCATCATTACATTGCCGAGAGCCACAGGACATGCTTTCCATCTCTTGCAGAACTGGCGGATGGAGAAATGTCCATCAATAGGACATGGCATTGCCTCGTCAAGGCCTCCCTATAGCTTCCCAGGGGTGATGGATGTGCACCGTGCCCGCATCTGGATCCCATCGCGACCCGGCAGTGTAGAGCTCAGCAGACCTCACTGGCTTATTTCCTCTTGGCGTGACGTGAACCAGCAGTCCTTGATCCAGCACAGCCTCGCTGCCGGCAGCCCAGGGCTGCCTCCGAGCTGCCGGAAAGCTGTGGGTGGCTCAGGAGCGGCAAGCTGGCCACCCTGCCGTGCGGTCGTGTCCTCCACGGCTTTGGCACATCTCAGCCTCTCCATGGAGCCGTGGCTGCCTGGCCTGCCGCCTGTGCTGAGATGAGGGCTGCAGTCCTTTCCAGACCCTGAAATGAGAGCAGTAGTGTGTCAGGAAGTGCTTTGTGTGGATATGGATAAAGCTTTTTTACAACTAACAGATGCCATCAGTTTCCCTTAAGATTATACATTTTTCCCCCCTCTCTTATGATAAGCGATACATGAGTTTCTGACTCTGAACAGCCTCGATGCTGGGAAATGCTCTCATTCAGGCAGAGAATCTAGGTCAGCTGTTCATAAGAATAGATCAAGCCTTCATTGAACGCAGTGGACAGGCCTTCATCAGGACAGGGTTTTCTCCTGGCTTGTTTTGTTCATAATGAGCTCTGAAAGTTCACAGGCATTTTGTGGACAGCAGCTATAGCTTCCTGCCAGCAGGCTGGATGCAGGCATTTGGTGCGTCACAGGGGAAAATCAATAATATGAAATATTAATTGTGATTTTTAAATTTATTTTTTTAACCTAAGGTGGGACACTCAATAATGGAGATCTGTACCTATGTTCAAGAGGATCTGATTCATGAGATGATACGTTATGAAGATGGGGCTTAATTTTTTTCTCTGATTCCACACCTATAAATAACTGCTCTTACATATGGCATCTAATTATTTAATTGTATATGCAGATTAGATAGTCATTTACATGCTGTCATTAATGACAGCAACTAATAGCACTGGCAGTTATTTCCAGGCACATATGGTAATGCCAAAGGTTTTAAATATCAGTCAGTACCTGCCATACATATCAATATCCCTCCCCATCTCTTCCCTTCAAAAAATGTTAGAATAAATTAATATCACAAGGTACATCTGCTTCTTCTTGGAACTAGTTGTACCATGGCAGATCTGTTGTGTTATGTGTTTTGTGTAAGACTAGAGTCCAGCTTGGAGTTCTTGATTTCTCTGTGTGTGACAACCACCCAAGACTGGGCAGCAAGAGGAAAGAAAATGTTAACATGCTTTTTCTTAGTTATATTTACACATGCAAAGAGTGAGGGGAGGTGATTGCAGACATGAAGGACTCAGGTCTCACTTGTATAAAGTGGGATCCATAGATCCAGAAGATGTTTTGCAGCTCTTTGGCTTTCCCTTTGTATAGACCTACATGGTTACCCAGGATAAGGTTAGTAGGAATCAGGGCTAGGGAGTGCCCAGTACATCTTCTTATCCTCATCAACAAAATCAGTGCAGTTGTCTGTCTTCTTGATGCAAAACAGGAGCATGAAAACTTATATTTTGCTGCCATTTTACCCATTTTGCCCCTCTAAGGTAACTGGGAAGAGTGTGGTAACAGCCAAGGAGACCTCAGTGAACACGTAACCATTATTGGGCTCAGAAGGTCCCCATTAAACCTGGTGCAGAAAATACCATTAGACCCCCATTCATTCAAACAAACAAGCTCCAAGGCAGCTGCCTTAAAATCCAACAATTCTGTGCTGCATCAAGATCCGCTATACTAAACTGGTTTGCAGTTTGTGCGATTTTCAGACGTTATTGACTCCAAGGCATTTGTTGTGATGTAGCCATGGAGCATACAAACGCCACTCCACACCACTATTTCCTGCTCACTAAACAGATGTAAACAGTTAAGAGGCTGAGTATTCTCTTGGAAATGAAAAGGAAGAGTAATTTACTTAAATCTTTTGTTGGAATGTGGCCTTAATGCTCTTCTATTAATTGAGAGTCTTGGCTCTTGATGGCCAGTAAATAACATGTGCTGGCGATCTAAGGTCCTAGCAGTACAGATAACCTGCTTGTTCACAATGGGGAAAAAAAAAAGTCTAGTTCCTTTTTTAATTTGCTTGGTGATTTAGAAACATCCTTACAAATTACCTAATTTTGGTTGCTTAAGGACCACATCTTTCTCCTTTACAGGGAAAAACTTGCTGTGAGCGATGAATGCTGGCAGGGTGGTTGTGAGGAAGGCGGCAGAGGAACACAGCCAACGTGCTGACAGTCGGTGCTGTGCAGCTCTCGGTCTCTGAATCTTTATATAGTGTTCCCTCCACTTTGCTGAGAAGTGGGAAGCAACAGAAAGATGAGATACATCCTGATACTGGCAGCAGATGAATGCATTACAAATACTCTTCCCTTTCCTTTTCCTTGCCTGTACCTGATGCCTCCCCCCCATGTTTTGCCCGCCTCTTGCTGTGTCGGTATTTCTTTCATTCCTGTAAGAGAATGGGTCAGAAAATGTTGAAGACTCTCAGGGAGCTTCCACATCATGTAGCAGTGCTGAATTTTCTAGTGCCATTCCTTCTTTAAAAGCTTTTCTGGTTTTGGAAGAAAATACAGTGGTGCAATGTAAATGTTTTATCACCATTTATTTGGAAGGCCAGCTTTATTCCTCCTGAACTCACACTGATAAAAATTCAGTGCTTCTCTTTGTGCTCATGCAGAGTTCCTCCCCAGAGTATTTTTCTGAAACACTTTCAGAGGATGATTAGCTCTCTCCTAGGACCCTTTCGGGTTCCTCTTGCTGTAGCAACCCCCTCACTGTAGCTAGCTAGCTCAAGTGTTTAGAGGTTGCAAAAATCTTTTAAAACTGACCTTTTTACAGTGTGACATGGCATCTTGTTTGATATCCTGAGCTTTACCAGGTCCAGTTGCTAAACCAGCTCCCTGCTCACTGTGGGGTGGGAATGGAGTTCTCACTAGACTGTCCAGAAGTGACAACGGGAGATGCTAGGTGCTGAGTGTTTCTGAAAATGTGATTTATTTGTGTGTCTATACAAAAGCCAATCTCTTTTCTCTCACCTCCTCTCCTAAATAGCCTGTCTGCTGTGTCAGAGTGTTCAGCAATGAGGATAAGGGCCTTGAGTTGTGTTGTAAGTATGTCCCATCCCATATAACAACTCCTTTGGCAGTGCAGGTGCGTGGGCTGTTCCTGCCTTAGTTTGCAGCCAGAGATACCTACTGTGAATGTCGAGTGGAGAAACGGTTCAGTTTTGATCTTGAGTTAATATTTAAATGTGCCCAGCTCCTATCTGCAAGGTCTCCCGGAAGCCAATCTGTAGTTATGAGTTTTAGCCTCCAGATGGTGTCTGACAGATGTGCCCATGGAGCTGGGTCACTATGGTGGGGGTGAAACACGGGAGACTGGAAATGACACAGTCACTGGCCTCTTGCGGCAGCAGGGAAAACATGCAAATGATGTAACGTGGATTTTTGGTCCCAAATCTCTGCATATGCTGCTCCGTGCAGGGCTGTGGGTACAGATGTGTGTAGGAAGTTCCCTGCAAAGTTGAACCTAAAGTTTTTACTGCTGGAAAGAATCTATGTAAAAACGCACAGAGGAATCCTGTCAATCTAAGCCAAATGAAAAGACTCAAATAAAAGAATTTTAGGCTTGTCTGTCCAAATGGAGATGGAATATTCATAATACATGCTTTCAAGAAATAAATCCTCTGGATAAAATCATGAATCATCTTGACAAGAGATGGTGGTGGTTGAGGTAATGCATTCTCACCACCCCAGCAAACAATATCCATAATTTATTTTTAAAAAAAGCCTTTCCAACCCAAGGATATCAACCAGCATTTAAGTTGTAGTTTTCCTCTGGCAGACCTGCCCCTGGAGCCTTCCTTGGATGACTCTTCAGGTAGCTCTTAGGATTAGAAACCAAGCTGCTGGGTGGCTGCTCTTTAGGGATGTGACCAGACTGACAGCCTGTAGCACTGCAGTGGTTTCTGTGGCAGAAACGCTTCCCTGAGCTGCTGCGAAGAGACCATGTGGGACCTGGGCTTTCCGAGCACTGAAGTAATGAGGGTGGATCCTGACTAATAGGAGACTAGGTGTGAAAAACTACCCTGGGATATTCTTCTGTGTTTTCCTGATCCCTTTTGAGGCAGGGAGGCCAGGTTGCCTGCCCTTCAAACCCCTTTGAGGTGCAGTATACATTGCAGTTTGGTATGGGCTATATATTGTTTATACAGAGGTACATGTGGTAGGAGAACATGCTCAGACACTATCCCTTCTTCACCTGCTGCCCTTGCAGGACTCCTGAAGCCCTGGGAAAACACAGATTTGGTCAGCCAATCTCACTTAGTGGCCCTGATGTTTTCCTTGCCGACTGCTTTCCCTGGTGACTTCTTGTCTATGGAGAAACTGGAAAATAAAAAGCCTTCAAACCTTTACAGAAACTTTACATCCCGCCCAGGCCACCCTGTAGCAAGCAGCAGGGGGCTTCTACCAAACCAGGGTGCATGGGGCGAGGAGATGGAGCCCGTCAGCTCCGTCCCTCTCTGACCCGGGTCTGTGGGACTCCTCCTCTGCCCGGGTCGCTGCAGGTGCCAGTGCCACGCTGAGGGCTGCAGTTTGCTTTGAGATATTTTATTATCCCAGTGTTTGGTTGAACCTAACCACCTATTTTTGTGATCTGGAGAAACTCTTTTTTTTTTTAACCAGTCTGTATTGTGTGCTATGTACTCTGTCTGGTGGGTAATTTTTTCTTGCTCTTCCACTGATGCTGAAGGAAAATAGAAGGAAGTTGCGATGACTGCAGTATCCTCAGTCCTTGCTGCAGGGCAAAATCAGGGAGTGGAAATTCTCAGCTTGGTCCCAGTTTCTTTACTGAAGACTAAGCTGCTATTTCAATAAACATTGCTTTATTCTTCTCTTACTACATGGATAGAATATTTTTAATGCAGGGATTTTTAGGGTTACTTTGAACATCCCTATTGCTCGGATTTCTACAGTTCATCTTTAAAATTTTTGGGGTTTTTGATTTATTTACTTATTACTACTACTGTTGTTGTTGTCAAAAGGGGAAACATCTTCCTTAAAGCAATGCTTGTTTCATTCTGAAAAAAAACCCCAGAATTAGGCAAAATCCCCAGGAATTAGCTAAAAATGTTCCAAAGGAACAGCAAAGTAGGTTACTAATTAAGTGAAAATTGAGGTCAGTTTTGGAATGGGGTCCTCACAATCAGGAGGAAGACAGAGGCAGCACAAATTGTACATCAAGTCCAAATGTGTTCTGTTTCAGTATTCAGGGCAGGGGAAGGGGCAGGATTCAGTTCTTCGGGGAACTTATTCTTAGGCCTTCAGTATGGTTTCTGAAACTGCTGGGACCATGCAGCCTGTCTGTCTGTCAATCCATCTGTCTGTCCGCTCCTAATAAACTGAATTCCTCCAGTTTCAGACAAATCCAGAGCAGGAGAGAAGTCTCAGATTAACTTAATGGGCAGCCTGGTCTAGTGGAGGGTGTCCCTGCCCATGGCAGAGGAGTTGGAACTAGATGATCTTTAAGGTCCCTCCCAACCCAGCCCATTCTATGATTCTATAATTCTATGATTCTGCAAGACATCATGAAAACCAGCGGCTGAGCAGAGAAGAGCTACTCAAGCGAACACACTCAGTAAGAGAAAGGAATAAGGTTTCTTCTTTCCCTTTTGGTCCAACCGTGGCTGTCTAGCAGCAGCAGTGGCTCCAAATTAGCTCCAAACTTGCAGATCTTTTGCCTGTTTGGGGTAACACAGATGTCAGGAAGGTGAGGGGGTGCAGCCTGGGGTGACGATGCACCGTAGGGAAGCAGCTTCATTTCAACTGTTGCTGTGGGAAAGGTTGCTTGTATTAAATATTTGTGCTGCTTTATTTACTCTCACACACACATGGGTTAGCTGCAGAGTAAATAGAATTTGGTGAGCAACAGAGACAAGGAAACCATGTCTGTGTACCTTCAGACTGAGCTGCTGGGTGGACTCTCTGATGTCTAATAAAGGCTGAGTTCATGCCATATTTTGTTCCTCAGCAGGAACAGTGAAGGTCTCAGTCATGTATTTCCATGAAATGTATGAGGATGTACTATTTTGTGCCAGCCACCCTCTGTCAGTTTGATTAAAACTAGCTCTAAAATTGGTTGAAACTGACTTAAAACCCACTCAAGTGCATTAGGGCAGGGGATCAGATGAACACAGAGATGCATGTAACCTGTGGCTGCGTTGTCTCATTTCTTTAGGAAACGGCGTTATCCTTAGAAAATAAGAATATAAGCTTTCCACAGAATGATGAACAGCTAATTTTGCGCAAATAACAGTCATCTCTTGCATTTGACCATCATGGCAATGCCAGTTGCAATGTCAAACTGAAGGGGAAGGTTTTTTTTTTCTTTATTTGTTTGTTTGTTTTCTCTCTCTCCAAAAATCCTACCTTGCTTATAATACAGACTGGCTGTTCTTTGGTTGCTGATGAAATCAAAGACGGTGTGTGTGGGTGGAGGAACACATTGTCAGACTACAGCATAGTTTCACAAAGTGCTTTTGCATGGATTTATAACCTGGGGGACCACCCTGTTTCTGTGCCATGAACTGCATGTTTTATCACTGCAATCAATGTTCTTTTCTGCCATCTTTCATGCCTTTGGTTCAGAGTGGTGGAGAGTGCCAGCATGTTCTGGAAACAGAGAAGGAGGTGAAAAAAAAAATCCAAGCTCTCTCTCTCCAGATGCTGCAGATCCAGCTTGCCTGTTAGAACTCCAGTGTATTTCATATAACAGATGCTGCTGAGCACAAAGTTGCCATTGTATGTGCCTGACTGTGTTCATGTGGAGTCCCTGCAAAGCAAGCAGGGGCATCATTGCATTGCTGGAATTGGAATATTAATGTAATTGGACTCTTGCAAAGTCATTTCATTTGAAGTGCTAATAGTCTGACTTCATCCGATTAGGATCCAGACCAAAGAGCTATTGTTGAAGTCAGGCACACAATCCACTTATTATGAAGAGATTTTATCTATATAGGCAAAAGAAATGGGAAGCAGCAAGATAAAGCTTTAAGTCAACAGAGAAACAATATAAAAATTTATCCAAGATATTTGTTTGTTTAGTGAAAGATCCCAAAGACAAAGGAGTTACAGTTTTTCTGAGATAGAAAGACAGAGTATCAGTGATGTGGGGAGGCTGTGGGCTTTTCCAGGAGCTCCAGGCAATGTGGGAAAGTCCTAAATGCTGGGGATGTTTCCAGAAAACAAATTGCTCCTCTTTTTCAGTGAGCATAGCAAGGGTCAGGGCAGAAGGGAGAAGGACCCCAACAGAGAACATCACATGGTAGATAAATAGAGGCATTGAAACACCAGGAAGGAGAAGTTGGAGGGGCAGGCTTCCAAGAAGTGGCTTTTGAGGAAGAAGAAGGTCATTTGGTACACCTGACAAAGAAGATTGTTCAGAAGCAGAACTGTGCTTGTTACGGTGGTATATCCTTGTGGTTTCCTACTGCTCTTCTTTCTGCTTGGAAGGACTCCCCTTGGGTGGGCAGTTCAGGAGCCCATGGAAGGGGAGGTGAGATGTAGCAGTGCCCTGACTCCCCTGCTCAAAATGATGACTTTGGACAGCAAACAATCCCTTTGCATTATGTTGACGCTTGATGAAAGACTTTTGTTCCAGTTTGATCTTGACACTTTTCAGCTCCTCTACTGTAAAGGTGTAGGTTCCCTGGGGCCTATGCTTGTCTAGGCATAAAACCATTCATGGAAGCACTGCAGTAGAGGATGTTCCTAGAGGTGGATTCAAATCACCCTCATGTTTCAGGTGGAGAAGGACTCATGCTCAGGGAGTGTATGGATAGGACAAGGGCTAATGGCTTTAAACTAAAAAAGAGTAGATTTAGATTAGCTATAAGGAAAGAAATACTTCATTGTGAGGGTGGTGAAGCACTGGAACAGGTTGCTCAGAGAAGCTGTGGATGCCCCCTCCCTGGAAGAGTTCAAGGCCAGGTTGGATGGGGCTTTGGGCAGCCTGGTCTAGTGGAGGGTGTCCCTGCCCATGGCAGGGGGATTGGACCTAGATGATCTTTGAGGTCCCTTCCAACCCAAACCATTCTATGGTTCTATGATTCTATGCAGAACTTTGGCCTGAGCAGTAAAATAGCATTAGAGACAGAGGGGAGAGACCTGTGCACCCTATATGTGCTGTTAAGGCACACAGATAAAGAAAAGCAGGCTGCTGGTGGCCTTTTGGCAGCTCTTCTGGGGCATGTCCTCTCTTTGTACAGTACATTCCAGCTGAGTGACACCATCCTTCAACCCTTGCCTTTTGGAAAGTAATTGTGGGCTGAGGTATCCAGAGTGGGTAAATGGTGGTTGCTCCCACTGCAGCAGGAGGGATGGGGCTCCACCTCGTGCTGCTGACACGGGCTCAGCACCCACAGTCAGAAAGGCCATCCCCAACTTGCTGTCCCTTCATAGGGTGCTCACAGCTGCCTGCTCCCCTAGGCAACTCCCTGCTTTGCCCATACACACATCACCCTGGTTTGTGAACCAGGTAAAGGTAGAAGAGATGAGTCATCTGGTTTGTGGGTGCTGCGGTGCTCTGATGGGGTGTGCCCTGAGGGCACTCCCATCTTGGAGCATCTACCATGGCTTTGATTGAGTGGATCGAGTGGGCCGTGGAGCAAGAAATGGTCCTAGCCTCAGGAAGGCTATCCATCTCTGCTCAGTCACTCCGCACTTTCCACAGGCTCATGTTGTATTCCCTTGAAAGAAGCTTTCTGGGAAAATACGGCAATTCCCATATATCATGTTGCCCCAGTTTAGGGCACGATCTGCAATTGTAGTGTGTTCAAAATCTGTATACTGCAGAGAATCTTGCCTGCAGGACTGGCACTTTGACATCCAATTTCCTTCCACAGAGAAGTCTGGAGAAATTATTTTTGTTAGAGCTGGTCCTGTTGGAAAAATGCTGATGAAGTGAAACATAAACACATTGTGTTGGAATTTGCATGGGAAAATATTGCTGAGGGGTTTCAGCACGCCTGGAATGCATCTCTTCAGTACTAATGCTCTCACTCTGTCTTGTATTCATATATAGTGCAGCTATAATATTCCAAAGGAAACATTTTAATGATGAGTGAAAAATTAAAGTAAAAATAGAGTGTACATAAAGCCTCTCAATTTTTCAACTTTTTTCACAACCTGGGAAAACACTGTGTTTTGCAACCTCAGTATTTCCCACTGGCAACAGCTCAAATGTATGACCACTGCTGGAATTTCTGTTTGTCCTTCCAAATGAAATGTATTTATTTCCTCCTTCCTATCGTTACTAATGAATAAAAAAGCTCCATGATAACATGTTGGTGGAATTAAGCACGGAGTAAAAGAGCCAGAACAACATAACATTTACTTGGTTTCCAAGTAGGAAACTAGTGGAATTTTACTGTCACGAAAATGTAGAAAATCTTGGAAGAAACTGCAGGCATTAAACCCAGAAAAATGAATGCACATATTTGGATTAATCTAGATGCTGTGTGGAAAAAATTTCCCCTTAAATTCATACTCCCCAAAATAATTCTTGAATAGTGTGTGCTTTTGAATCAATGCAGCTCGTAATGGCTAATACAAGACTGTCCTCAGCTGATGAAAAAGTTCTTGATTTCATTTTTATCATAACAGAATGGAGAAATAAAAACTAGCTTGTAACTATCTAGCAAAGAGACCGAGGTAAGGACAGCACTTCAGATGATCTCCAAGTGTAGTGTCTTTCTCACAGCAGTACAGGGACTTTTTAAAAATCTATTTTAAACATGAGCTCCTGGAGTTAAATTACATTTTCTGTGTAGGAATTTGTTCCGAGGTTTATGGTCAGACCCTTTGACAGCCCTGGATTTACTAATGCGGTCCTTGCACTGAGCGGCACATGTCTCCTTTCTCTTTGCTGTGGGCATTGGCTGGTGAATAGACCTATATATGTGCATACACACACACACACACACACACACACTCTTATGGTGGATTGCTGTAATGTTATGCCATTTATATATATGCGTGTATAAATATAAAACAATATATAATAGCGTGTATAGTTGCTGGAACATTGCACAATCCAGAAGGCTGAGATTGCTCTTATCTCCTCTGCTAAAACATGAAAACTAACACCCGTTCTGCAGGGCTTGACTTCCCTTTTGGCTAACCCTGGGCTTTCTGGGAGGTGGGGAAAAATTTGGCTCCAAATCCAGGCATGATCTCCTTGCCAAAGAAGAACTCAGGTGCAGCCAGGGTGTGTGGTATGGGTGGAAAGTAAGGTGTGCTTCATAGAAGCTATTAATAATGAACTCCCTTAAACTGATAGGATTGTCATCAAAATAACTGGCAGCACACAGGGATGGTTTAGTCATTTAGAAAACGTCGAAAATCCCGCTGGCTTTCCCCCAGTGCTCGTGGTTAGATTGTGTATATGGTTTTTGACATTATTTGCCTAGAAGAGAGAGAGATTACATAAGAGCGCTGGCAGCCTATAAAAATGTCCTAACTCAGCACGCGCAGAACCAGATTAGACTTCTTAGAAGGCAGCTGAAGCCTGTAGCCATATCANAGAAGAGATCTGGGGAGAAATACCTTCTTTGGGAGACAGCTGCTAAGATCACCTTGCATAGAAGTGTTTCTAACGTTTTTTTTTTTTCTGATAGTATTCCCAGTTGGACAGAAAGCATCTGAATCTGCTGGGATCATGAGGAAGATGAAGTATTCCTGGAGAGCCTTCATGGGAAGAGGCAGCAAGTGGGAGAAAATGGCCGGGGAAAATGCAAAGATGCTGCCCAAGGCCACGCATGAGGAGAGGAAGAAGGAGGAAGCGAAGAGGAGAGGGAAACTGAAAACCATGGCAGGCAAATTGCTAAAGGCTGTGGCTAGTGGGAAAGAGGCAGTGGAGGAGAAGGCTGGTGGTGAGGATGTGGCAGGGAATTTGCTGAAGATGGCCACCAGTAGGAAGGAAGCAGAGGGTGAGATGCCTGCAGGTAACCTTGAAGTTATCTCTGTGTCCAGTCTTGGACCTTCTCTGCCTCTCCCAGCCCTGCGGGCTTTTGTTTTCATTAGCTGCTGGAGTAGGTGCTTTACACTTTCCTCATCCCCATCCTTCACCTGAGTTCTTGTCCTTTCTGAACTCTACACTTGTTCCTCTGGAAGATTGTGTATTTCGCTTTCCTGTTGCATCATGAGTATTTTTCTTTGCTATTCTTATTTTATCCCTGCAAAGACTCCTGATGTGTCTTGTGAGAAAGATGATGTACGTGTGACTCACACCCTGTTGGGTGCGAGTGTGCTGTTCTTCCACAGAGGGGGAAGGAGAAGTAGGTTGTACTTGAGCTAATTGTACTAAGAAAACATTTCCTACATGTTGCCTGTGTTGAGGCAGGACGAGTGCAGCTGCTAGACCCCTCTGAGCAGCTTGCCCAGTGCTTTGCTGATGATCCCTGCATCAACCCTTCTCCATTTTTTGTCACTTTCCTCCCTCCAGTCCCGTTTGATTTAATTCTTACTACAGAGATGAGTTGTTTTCATAGAGGAAAGTTAGGATACAGGTGAGAGACAATGGAAGCTCATACTTTTTCATTCTTCACTCTACACCCAAATCTGAAATGATTTCAGAGTCCCGCTGCTTCTGGCCTTGCTTAACTTTCCCTGGGTTCTCATCAAGTTTGATATTTCCTCTGGGCTCCGCTCCAGATACCTTTGGGCTAATCTTGTTAACCTGTTGTTGCTCAGTTTGGTCATCTGTAAAATGCACAGGAAAAAACCCTGCAGCTCTGTGCAGCTGTTGTGAGATTATATTTAACTCTTAGTGGTGGGCTGGGTGTGATGAATAAGATACTTTGGAAGCAAGCAGTGATGAAAAACTTCTCCTTCCAGCTTCTGAACTTTAAAGATTTTGTAACTGCGTTGGTAGGGTGTCTGTTGATTACGGCAGTGGCTCAGTCACCACAGCTTCTTGCAGACATGGAAGTCATGGGGAGTTACGTGAATCGCCATTGCTGAGACACTGCGGATGGGTAGCCCACCTTCTGGTTTTCACCTTTGTGTGACATAGCATGCGTAGGCCTTTGGCCTAGGTAAAAAGCCCTGGCAAAGAGAGGGCCCTGGACCACACTGAGCAGCCTTGTCTAAGATGATAGCTTGCTGGCAGGGGTGACACCCTCTGCGTAGCCATGCCAGACTGCGAATGGGAGGGAGGGACGTTACACGAGAGTTTGCAGCACTTTGGTCCTGCCAGGGTTTCTGTAGAGAAGACAGAGGATTCCTTCTAGACTTGACTTTCAGCTGCTGGGTCTTTCCAAAGATGGGCTTTCTTTAATGCTTTTCTTCTGGAGAAAAGGTACATTCCTTTAGGAAAGACTGTAATTAATGAACCTGCATTGCCTACATGAGGAGGTCTACTGGGATGATGACAGAAAGCTGCAGAAGACTAGTCTGCAGGCTTAGTTAGCCTGGAGGAGAAAGGACAAAAGAAAGAAAGAGGAAAGAAAGTGCTTGCCCTGAGGAAACTGAGAAGTGCTAGTGCTAGACCTTAGGTGAGGTGATCTTGAGTAGATCCTGAGGAATTTTGGGATACATATAAAATACATACTTCAGTACTCAGATATTAAAGTGGTGGGTCCTATAGAGGAGTGAAGAAACATCAAGTTGTCTTGTTACTCTCTATTGCAGAGGAAACCATCTGTGGATTCATTGAGCAAGGGAAATTTTTTGAAGCTTGTGATCATATTTATGATCTGGAGCATTCTGGAAACGACGGTGTGGGAAAGTCTGAATCGCTTTATACGCTGCTGGCTGAACGAATGTGGACTGTGGTGGGAGAAGCGCTCAGTGAAACTGGAGGGATGTTCCTGGAGCCGTTGCAGTCAGTAGGGGAATCACTGAAGTGGGAGAAGCAGAAGGAAGCGGAGTGGCTTGGCAGCGACCAAGAGATGGAGTCTGTTTCCACCTGGAGTCCAAACTTCTGGAGGAAAGATCTGGAGGAAAAACTAATACAGTACATGATGGCCCAGATTCCCCCCTTTGGTTCTTCTAGTAACACAGACCAAACTGCATTAAAACAGCATCTGAGTCAGCTGGAAATGACGTTTCTCCCCAGCCTGGAGCACAGAAGTGGTTTCTTCAAGGAAGCAGGGCTGCTTGTCACCTACGCCCGCTGCTGTCATGCCTCTTTGTCTTCTCACCTTTCCACCCTTACTGACAGTGACCATTTCACCTTCAACCAATGTCTTTTAGTTTATGAATGGGGCCTTAAAATGTACAAAAGGTATGTTTGAAGGACTTCTTTTTCTCTACATTTTTTCTATGTCTCTCTTCTTCCGTTTGGAGCACAATCTGTGCTTCCTGTTAACGCAGTGATGGACTCTTGCTGACTTTAGACTTGCCCACTACCGGTTTTATCTTCCGTACTCTCAGAATCAGAGCCTGTTTTCATGACAGTACTGCCTCTTTCTAAATCCTTAGTATCAGGCTCAGGGGTAGGCACGTATTTCTCCACTGGACATGCACAGCGTGCTGCTTTCCTGAACAATTTCTTTTCTTGTATTAAGCCTTCTTTAGCAAGGTCCATAATACTCTGATTACTCCAGAATAATTTTCTTTTGCCTTTATGTCAGCATTATGCTCTGTGGACATCTCTTGTCATCTCCTTGGTTCTCTTGCCGCTTTATCTGGCTCATAGTTTGGCCAGTTGTTTCCATATTTCCTGCATTAGTGTTCAGATCACAGGAAAAACACATAGCAGATCATTAAATTCCTGCCTGACTTTGGGAAAACAGATGTGGTTTTCCCCATGATCTGAAGGGCGGCACATCTGGGACCTTTTTCACCCAATGTGAATTCAAAGCCTGTGGTTGTCATCAAAGCCTGAAGCTTTCTTGTGATTTCTTTTTGTATCACAGCGGTAGATGAGGTGTTTGATTCTGTGTCCATGGTTACTTTGCTACTTGACAGCTCCAATCTACTTATGTCTTAATAGTTTTCAGCCCTTTCGGGTTATTTGGTTGCTTCCATCTAAGCCTAGAGCTTCTCCGTTCCTTATATTAATTATACTTATAAACCTCTGATTAGCTCATAAACAGTTCATCAGGTGGGCTCTTCCCCCCACCAGCTCCCGAAGAAGGGAGGCCGGGTAGTGGGTACATGTTGGTGCACGCTGTCCTCAGACACATGGGAGACACGTGGCTGGGATGCATCCCTTCTACTGCTCCTTTTCTGGGTTTAAAATGGTAAAACTTTGGTTTTAGATAAGAGTAATGGATTGATGAAATATTGAAAACTTACATGAAATTGGAGGTTAATAATTACGTGATGTAAATGTATAATGAAAAGCTCAAAGATAGGAAAAAATGTACGTGTTATGCAAACGCTGGATTCCTTCAAGAAAAAAAAAAAGCAAGAGCAGCCTGTGCCTGTATTACGGTCAGAAGGTAGTGAAGAAAGTGGGAATGAGAAGAGCAGAGATGCCAGACTTAACTATTTGAATTTTCCTCTCTGAATACAGTTACAACCTTAATGAAAGCTCCTGCGTAGATGCAATTGTCCTGGTATATAGCAGCTGCTTTTTATTCCATTCAGAGAGAATATGCAACACTTGTGAAGTTGTGCATCCATGGAAGTGTGTTTGGGTGACTCTGCCCAAGCCTGAGAAGGAATTCAGCAGCAGGACTGAGGGAAGAGGAGTGGGAAATGCCAAGCAAAAAGTGTAATTTGGGCAGCAAATATAGAAAGAAGGAAAAGAAACAGCATGCAAGAATAGCTGGCAAAAGGGCTTGATAAAGATTGTTTACCATGTTGTGGCTGCCCTGACACTGCAAACACTGCTGGGTGCTTGCAGGGCACCCCGCTTGCTTAGTCTGAGGCCGTGGTGCCAAGCAAGGGGTGCCAGGCAGGCTGTGGACCAGCGGGAAGCTGCTCCTCTGGCTGAGCTCTTGTTTCTGTATGCAGCGGCAGCGAGACAAGTCTGAGACCTAGGCAGACCCCCCAGCACAGCCTTTCCCTTGGTGTGCAGCGTCTCGTGCAGATTATTTTGAAGACTGAGGAAAAGTTACTTGAAGTCGCCCGGGTAAGAACTCTGGAGTTTTACCCCAATCTGCCTCTTTTATTCCCATGGTTTTAAAATATGGAATGCCCTTGTTAACTTAGCTGCTCCCTTGCTAGCTGAGCCAGCTCTGCTCAGGTGTGCGTAAGCCCCAAGGTCTCCATCTTGGCTGTGTTTCGTTGCAGAGCCCAGCTGTGAAGATCCATGACTGTCTTCTGCCAAAGGGATGCTGCCCTGTCCTTGCTCCTTAGCAAAGAGATGCTGGGGCATTTGCAAATCTCTCTTCATCCTGTTGTGGCACCTTCATAGTGCTGCAATCTACTCTGCTCAGAAGCCAATGTATCTGGAGGAAAGGGAGGCTATGGGTGAAATCCACTTCCTTATTGAGGGCCATTTCAAGATGCTGTTCATCTGCTCTCTAGCTGTTAATGAGCCCATAATGTGCAACAGTTGGGTTTTTTTATAGCCCCTTTGCCTCAGCTGTGCAGATATTGAGGCTGCTGGCTTTGTCTGTATGTGGAGCCCTCACAGCCCTCTCCAGCCTGCTGGACTGACACTGCTGAGGTTATAGCAAAGATTATTTCCAGAGCCCAGCACAAGAAATCACGCAGCTGGTACACACCCAGCACAGCCCTCCTCTAAGGCTGGAGCAGAGCATGCTGCGTTGCGAGATCCCACTGGTAACCTCAGCTCCAGGGCTGTCAGATCTCTTTCTTTTCTCATTTGAAGAGTGCTGTCTCAGCAAGTGGTATACAAACAAAGCAGGGAAGGTGCATTGTAGCAATGGGGAATTCCAGAGGAAACCACGCTATTTGGAAAACTCAGTGGGGCCTTTTAGATTCGGCTAAAGCCAAAATGCAGCAGCAGGAGTTATCACACTCATCTCTCTTGCTTTCCCTTTTCCGCCAGCCACTGGGGAGCAGAGGAGGGAAAATTCCATGGCAAACTGCTGAATCACCCCAGGGAAAGTACTCTAAATTGCAGAGATTTTCCTCAAGATCTATTCCCTGAAGGAGAACACAAAGGTAGTCAAAAATATGGGAGTAGAGGTGCCAGCTGATGACGACATGCTTAAAACCTACCGATTTCAGTGTTTAAGCATCTCCTGGGGCTGTTTCTAATCATTACCCTGGGGAAGACCACATGTTCTTAAGGTCTGTTTTTAGCACATATTTCAATGAAGGAAATGACTTTACTCAGGGTAGTGCTAGTGAGGTTATCTTAGAGCATGTCACTGAGTCATTGACAAGCCCTCAAAGATGCTGACTAACAGTCATGGAGAATTTAACTTTTTTTTTTTTTAGTTCCCTTCAGTGTAATAGCTGGGGAAAGCGTTTGTTTAACCACAAGCTTTCTGCTTTCCTGATACACCATGCGCTGAGCAGGCTCACCTAGATCTGGCAGTGGTCACAAGCTGTTGTGCCATGCTGCCCTGAATTGGCTGCATTTTTTCATGCCACCTTGGATCTGGAAGCATCGCAGCTCTACATGGTGCTGCATTGCACATAGAGAACAGAGCTGGAATTGCTGGAAAGTGTGGTACCGGCAGCATCCCAGTTCACTTCAAACTTGGCCAGTTTAGGACCACCTCCAGGTTCAAGCTAATTAGCTTAAGTGGGCTTGAGCTGACTCCGTATGGAAAAATTATGGATGTCTCTTCACTCAGCTCAGTGGCATAGCTTATAAAACTTGCTTTATCCCTCTATTTCTTTTTCTAGGATACTCCAGCCCTGTATATTCCAAATATACAGGAAGCTGCTGTTGAGCAAATATCCTGTCAGTTATTTCTGAGCAACTGTAATATATAAGTGTGACTGTAAATCACGTGGTGTGGGTTTTGCCACTTCAATGGATGACTAAATTTTTCTAAATGAAAAAAGACGGACCAGAATAAGCCAAGGGCTGCTATGAATGGCTTGTCACTGGGCGTACCAGCCTGATATCTGTGCAAACTAAAAGCACTTTAAACAGAATTGAGTGATGAGAACTCTGCCCACATCTGAAGGTTCTGACAACGGAGACGCCATGTGGGGTTGAAAAACCACTTCCCACCAAACACCACTGTGGGGAACTCAGCCAGCTCTGCAGGTGGCATTCCCTCAGCCCGGACATGTCTCGGGCAAGGGGACTTTATGCCTTTTGAGGTTGCAAGGTTGGTGAACTGGAAATGATGGTGCCGTTGATTGGGTTGTCGATGCGTCACGCCTGCCCTTGCTGTACCGGGGAATTTGACATGAGTGCAAGGTAAACCTTCCAGCATGACACCAGGGTTCATTCTGATACTGAGAGGTGGAAAATGAACTTTCCATCCCCTGCTCCTGCAGCTTCAGCTCAAAACCGGCTCTTTGTCCAAAAACAGAGATTGCAGGACCAGACAGCACACCTGGACAAAAGCTCACGGCAGGTTTACACTGACCTGCAAAGGATCATTTGGGTCTGTGTCTTCTTCCCTCCCTCCTTCTATTTTTTCAAGTAGACAGAAGGAGAACTGAGAAGTGTATGTGCTTTGGAGAATTTGGGTCAAGAATTTGCTGCTGCCCAAACAAATAAGGCTGGGTGGTTGTTCTGCCTGCCGGTGTGTTGGTGCTCTCCCACCCACGTTAAGCATCTTAGCCAATTTTGACTGCACTTGATAATGAGGTAGAGGTCTCAAAGACGTTAAATTCTTGCATGTTTTGAAAGAACAGCCAGACAAATTGTAGGGACCCAAGTTATAACTCAGGCCCTTGTGTTTTCTGAGATGAAGTGTTTGGGTGAGCAGTCAGTGCCGATGGGCTGGCCATCCATGGATCTGAAGCTTTACAACATGAGGTGCTATGTCTCGGTCAGACAGGGAGGATCAAGGAGGGAAGTGGGCCTGTTTGTTACAGCAGAAATTCTGGTCCTCTCCGTCTTGGAGCTTTGGTGCCTGAGGTGCTGGTGTCACCACAAGAGCTACAAACGCACAAGCTCATGCGAATTCAGCCACATCGTCTGATCCAAAGCAACTAAGTACTGTGGCTCAACACGTTATTGCTTTGCAGTTGCTAACTAAATGCATGCTTTGTCCCGTTGGGAACAAGACCTTCGTGTTGGCTTAAGCCGACACATTTTACTGTGCAGCTGGGGCAGGCTAGAAGTATTTGTGCAGCTCGGCTGGGATGTGTTATCTCAGCACATCATGTTCACACAATTGCTCACAGTCAGGTGATGGCGCTCGGGAGGAAAGGAATTTTTCTTGGGTTGTTTACAACTGCTTATTTGTCTTTAATTAACACTTTTCAATGAGTATGGCAGAGCAGTTGTTTTGAATATACTTTTGATGGAATTCTTTGGTGACAGCCACAAATTTCGTAATTTATCAGCCAGAAAAGAACAAAGACAAAAATGGAAGATCAGACTTTACATTCTTTCTAATTCCTTGGAGGAAGATGCAGAAATTAAAGAATAAATAAGCGAGCCAGGCTTTTGAGTTTAAAGCTTCTATAAAGGTCAGATCATGTTTTAAGCAATGAGCCCTTTCTTTGCAGTGTTAGTTTTGTTTTTACAGCCCATTCAAACTAACATAAGCCAGCCAAGTCTTGGGAAATTTCCCATCGTACAGCTTCATGGGGCTCATCTGATCGTGACAGTAGCTCTAAACACTAACCCAGCTCCTCTTTGCCCTCACAAGTCCTTGGCTCAAATGAGGGAATGCTTTTAATTAATGCTGGCTGGTTTCTGCGGGTGCTGGTTGGAGCTAGGAAGGGTGGAAAATCTCAGCTACAGTAGTTGGCAGCACAACGTTGTGTCTAAGCGTTGTTTTGCTGTGTGGGTGCCTTCATTTGAGCTAAGCTAACTAGGGAAGACTGTAGATAACCCGAGCTGACACTGGGATGAAAGGAAGCTGCAAATCATTTAAACTCAAACAAACAATGTAGAACAAAACAGAACAATGTTATTAGGTCAGCTGGAAAATAGCCATGCTTTTGGTTAAAGGAGACGGCCAAAAAAATAAAGGCAGAAATTCATCTAGTCCAAATGCATAATGAGAGGCTGGGAAGCCTAACTCATTATGAATGCCATTGTATCTCAACGGTTCTTTTTTCTTTTCTTTTAATATTTAGAAGGAAGTAGGGACAGCCCTGAAAGAAGCCTTTGCTATTGGGAAACCCCCTTGTGCAGATGCTGCAGTCATTCAGGTAAACCAGGGGGGAACGGGAAAGTGCTCGTCCTTCGGGGCAGTCGTGGTTTTGCACACAAGCATACAGCTACTTGGCAAGACGTAGTTTTGCATGTCTTGGGCTAAGCTTGGTGTGTTACAAGCTTGAAATTAGCTGCCATGCTTAAACTGCATCTGTTTGCTCCCACACCTGTTTTTCTCTTGTGCATATGTGAAGAAAACTAAACTAACTAAAAAAAGGATGAGCCTGAGATTAGCTGATTCAAGCTGAAGTTGCATTTTCATATATGCACCTGGATTTTCATATAACCTTTTGGAAAGTCGCGGTGTATGTTAACCAGTCTGCTCTATGTGAGTTCTGCAGAATGCCCTTGTAAAAGCGGCGAGGGTTGCTGAGCCGTGGCAGATCCCCGCATCTGGCAGTGCAAACGCAGGCAGCTTGCTCCCTGCTTCTGTGCTGGGTACAGCTGCAGCTGGTGCCCCAAGGACAGGTTAGGCAGCGCGAGGGACTACTGCGAAGCACGGGGAAGCCGAGCGCTCGAGGGGCGTTGCAAAAGAACAGTCTGCTGACTTATGTGCAGTACATACCATGGCCAGAGGGTGTTCGGATCAAGACCCACAGAAGGCTTAAAATAGACGTGTTTACATGTGGACTCACGTGATGCTAGAGATCAGAGGCAGGTCATGGGCCATCGTGACTGTACCTTTCTTCTCCTGCTCCCCTCTGCACTGCCACCACCCCCAGTGGCAGTCCTGTTTCGGGTCACCAGAGAGGGAAGTGGCCCTATGGTGCTTTCTGGTGGCAGACAGCCTCGGGCACCCATCAGAGGCTGGTGGTAGGCATCACAGATCAACAGTAGCCAACCTTGTTTGTGAGGATACAGCTTTAGCTGGCAAAAAATGGCTTTTCCAGCCTAAGTCAGACCCAGGCGCTGAGAGCAGAGCTCACGGAGGGGACTGCTCCCTCACCTTGCCCTGTGCTTGCTGGAGCAGTGATGTACTCGGTGATGTACCTGTGCTAGGGTGGCCTTTAGCTACCCAGCTGGCTTTTTTTTTCCCTGCTTCTGGTTGAAAGAGCAGAGATTTCTAAGAAAGACCAGGCCAAAGTCTGGTTTGAACGCTGTGGTCCTCATATCTGCAACATCTGGCCATGTTTCTGCATGAGTGGTTTCGCTCTGTTGTGTATGTAACTGACAGGTTTGAATGCTCTGGGGTAGGTGATGGAAAAGCCTGGATAAATAGGCAAGCCTTATGAAATTACCGCCTCCTCAATTTTCTCAGACTGACCCTTAAAGATCAGATAGAAAATGAACAAGGTGTCATGGAAACTCATCAGCCATGGTTTCCTGACACTTTGGGGTGGCATGTTTTATCCCGTCCCTTTGGGTGAACTTTCACATCTGTCGCGAGCAGTGGAAAAACCCATTCACAGTGTGAGTCACCCTTTGTCTCTGGCTGACGCTTCCCAGAGCACTGGGAGAGCACAGCCTATGAGTCCATCTGTCTCCTTTTATCCATCTGGCTCTCCTCCCCTTGCAAGCTTTTGTTTCCACAGAGCAACTAATGGACAGCATTAAGTTGCCACCTGCTCAAGCCTGCCCGATTCGGGGTGGATTTTTAGCTGTCTGGCACAGCCCACCTCCTGCAGACACCTGGGCCACCCAACGGGGGTCAGTGGGGCGAGACAGGCGCCGTGGGGTTGAACACACATTGCCGTGTCAGGCGTGAGCGGTGGTGGCTGGGAAGATGACACCCGTCTTCTTCAGACGTCCCTGGCAGAGACCCTGGCAGAGGCGCAGGGCACGCCGTTAGAGCTGCCTAACGTTTTTTTTAGCGGCTGTGCCCAAATTTATCTGTGAGGGTGAGTCACGTAGAAGGGCAGGTGCTCCTGCAGACGGCAGGTCATTGCATGAGCTGAGCTGCTGGTCTGGACATTGCTAGCAGAGAACGTCTGTAGGGACAAGCTTTCCCCCCAAGCGCAGGGCTTGGCTCCAGCCCGTTGACCGCAGTGAAAGCAGCGGTAGCAAAGGTGTAGGATCAGGCATTAAAATCGTGTCCTAAAAACATTTTAATTCCACAAGGACTCTCAAAACCAAAACAGAAGTTGTTGCCTAAAAGGCAGAGGGATTTCCAGCAGGGTGAGGGATGGGATGTATTCCTCTTCACTGCTTAGGGAACAAATGGCTTTGGCCAGCTCTCCTCTCACGCCTTGAAATCCACAGATATTAACGGAGAAGACAGAGGCTGCCTGGCGTGTCAGTGAAAGCCTGAGCGAGAAGGTGGAAGCCGTGTACCTGGAGGAGTGCCTGAGGTTCCTGGAGAGGTAGGAAGGATGCTGCTTTCCTCCTTGGCAACATCCTCAGTGCTCAAAAGAAAGAAATCCTGATGCAGCGACTGGCGAAGCTGTGTTCACCAGGATCTGCCATTGCTTCTCTTCATGGCGGTTTCCCATCAAGCTGTTACTGAAGAGACAGTGCTTCACTGTTGTTTATAGGCCCAGCATTTGCTGTTGGACTAAAGCTGAGGGAACAAAGTGCACCTGGACTTGCCTAAGCAGGTTAAAGCCTTGGGGGATGTTTATTCTTGAGAGGCTCAGACCTTAAAAACAACCAGAAAGAGGGGCAGGCACATGGCCAGCGCCCAGGTTTGGCCCTTCCTACCCTGGCTGTGCTTCCCAGGCACGGTGCTTTCTGCTGGCTCCAGGGGAGGGTGAGGAGCTCTGCTCTGTCCTGCTTCTCAGAGGATGAATGTCTTCCTCTCGTCTTCTGCCCCCTCACCACTTCTTTTGGCTCCCTTTATCTGCTTTTTGTTCTTGGGCATCTCTCCCCCTGTGTATCCCCTGCAGCAGAAAAGGCCAGTGCTGCTGGTTGTAGGTGAATATTTCAGAAGGAGGTTTGATTTAAGATCCTTGACCCTTCATGTTATGAGAGGAAAGAAATTCCTATAAAATGGAGTTGTCCAGGAGCCATTTGTGAGACTGAGGCTGCGATGAAGCAGTCGATAGACTTTGTGGGTTATTTATCATACACACTGAGGCTTTATTCTGCAGCTTTATCAGCAAAGCCCGAGTTGCTTCCCAGAAGCAAGTGTTGCAGCAACAGCAATGGTAAAATGAACCTCCTGCCTCTCCATCCCTAGCAGTGGCACCCAGGCAGCTCAAGGGCCTTCCCTGTGCCATTCCTGTGCTCTCCTTCCTCGCCAGCTGGGCAGGACAGAGACCGTCTTTGGGGTTTCATGCCTTGGGGGATGAAACTGTGCATGCTGAAAAGACAATCACAGAATATTTCTCCCATTTACTGCTGGGCTAATGCTGTCAGATGCATGATGGAGCATGCCAGCTTAAAGATATGTCTTCCTGTTTTAATTTAGCTATGAAAATGAAGTAAGAAGCTTTCTCCAGCTCGATGGCTGCCCAGGGATCTGCAGCAGCTTACGAATCCTGGAGAACTGCTGCATTCTCAGGTTAGAAACCAGACCCTAGTGGCATGGGAAGCCAAATGAATTTTCTGCTGTCTGATCTTCTTCTAACTCTGCTGTGGTATCAGCCTTGCCTCCAGCTGGATCTGGTCATCCAACCCCATGCACACTAACCCTTAAGCATGGAGGGAGCCAGCTGTGGTCAGCAAGACCCCTTCAGAGCTGCCCTGGCTGCCCAGCGAGAGGGCGGCGGGTGGGGACTGTGCCCAGGACTGCTGGGTTGGCATCACGGTACTGGTGCTTCTTGCCTGCTCCCAGGCGCTGCAGGCGCAGGGGCCATAGCCTGTGGTCCACCATCGCGCTCTTCCTGGTGCCCGTGACACTGAGCAGGAGGCAGGCAGCAATGCTGTGTCGCATGTGGGGATGTTATTCTGGCCAACTCTGCTGTGTGTTGCGATGTGGCTCCTTTCCCTGGCCTGGTTCTTCTTAATTAGGAAAGCCTCATAAATGTTGCACTGAGATGCATGTGCATACACTTCAAGGTAAGCCCATGCTTAAGTGGTTTGTTGAATGAAACCCAGCTGAACATGCCAGGTTTTCCCTGGGGTTGCTAGGAAGGAGGGAAGTAATAAAGCACAGAAGGGTGGGGGAGGCTGTTTGCACCTACGAGCTAATTTCAGAAGTGCTTGCAGTGATGGAGAAAACAAGGTTACTTCTCTTCTTCCTGTGTAAAATTATCTGGGGATCTCTGGAGTCAGCATATGCACAGTGCTTACTTGCATTGGAGCCTTGCGTTGAGCCTAGGTAGCTGTTTTGTATGTTATATTTGCATGTTGCTGATGCTGGATCCTAGACTGAATAATTACAAGGCTCTTTTATGTAATTCTTTGCAGTGATACTGAGAATGAAGCTATATACCGAGCATTTCCCAGAAAGTAAAATGTCCAGTTTCAAGCTAGTGATCATTCTAACCAGGATTTGCTGGCTTGAGGATTGTTCTGATGGAAGATAATTTTTTGTCTTGTATTTGTAGGGTGTCGGAGGCACACAGGATACTCACCCAGCCTGCATTTGTCAAGGCCACTTCATGCTACTCATTTTTTTAAAACACTAGAATTTTTACTTATCTAATCTCACTAGTGATGGGTACAAGTGGCATTGTGTGCATTGAGCTTTCGTGTCCTTGTGGCAGTATCTTGATGAGAGCCATCCAAAAGATGGGTGCACATATGTGGGTCACTGAGCTAGCACTGGACCTGAGCATGTGTCCATTCAATTACCCGGGCAGTCGTGCTGATTGCTGTAGGAAGAGTTTTGATCTGATCAATAGTTTCCATTTTTTTTTTTTTTTTTAACAGGACTGTCTGGCATAAGCTCACGTACATGTGCAGTGCCAGCACTGGTCAGGATGTTAAGGTAAATGGATTTCTAGACAGGATGGAAGATGAGATTACGGAGCATTTTCTGCAGACAGTCACTTCTAAAGTCAAGGTACGGGACTCTCACGTTAACACTGAATATTTTCAGACTGTAGGGCAGGCACCCTTCACTCTCATGTCCTGATTTGGAAAGGGTGAAACCACAGATGATCTTCAGGCCCAGTACCCTCCTCTGCCTTGCCTGAAGCTGTATATTGACAGCTTCATCTTTTCCAACTTTTGGGATCCCAGTTCCACTGTTTGTAGTATTTGCTGTTGTGCTACAAATGGGTGTGCTACTGCCCCTGGGCACCCAGACCCCAAGGGTTGAACTTCACCTTAGTACCTACTCCTCCCCAGCAGCCGGACATCTTTCTGGGGCAGTGTTAACTCCCAGAGCCCAAGGCTGCGGTGGGTATTTCTATGATTCTATGTAGAGAAGGCTGACCATAAATGTATCCCTCCCTTGGGATAAGTTCTTCTCCCTTCACACTTTCTAATATTAGACTATTAGCCCAGACACCCACCTTCATATCCTGGGCTCCATGTCTAGATAACACACAATTGCAGGCTCCTAATAGTGTGCAGTGTTGTGCATTTCCTTGGGAAGCTTCCCTGAGCGTCTTCAAGCTCATTGCACAGGCTCCCTCGAGCATGCTGAAGGCAGCAAAAGGAAAAAGACAAAAGAAGTCCTGGGCACACTGTGCAGTTTTGGTCTCCAGAGCTCATTCCCAGCCTGTCCCATGGCCCCACACATGGGGGAGATGGGAGCTGGAGGTGGTTCTGATAGGGAGCGTGGACAACCCTGGGGAGGAACAGGAGACCTAGGGCTCAGGTTTTCAGTCCTTCTCTGGCTGTGTCGACACGGGCTTTGGATTATGAAAGAGTTTTTCCCCTGCCTGCCTGCTAAATGATCCTTATACCTTCCCATTGAATAAGAGGCAATGGCCATGCTGGGAGCAGGATGCCAGAGCAGAAGGGTGCAGAACAGCTGGCTCTTCCTGCACTCCCCATCCGTAGGGGCACGCTTTACGTAGTTCCCAACTTAGAGCTATTGCCACCCATTTTTCGTAGTTTTTGGTGTTCCAGGTTTGGGCTTAAGAACTTAATAAATCCTTCCTGAGTTTGAATTGTTTCTTTCTTTCATGTTTTGCTTTTCTTTGCAATGAAAGCACAGGATGCTGCAGCTCATGGAGAAGTCTGTTTCCGAGAGCAGAAAGAGCAAAAGCACAATAATCCGTGTCTGTTGTCTGTGCAATGTCTCTGTGTGTACACCCTTTGACGCTGTCTGTCCCTTTTCCTCAGGGAACACTGAAGGAGCACTTCAAAAAGTGTGACAGTGGTTTCGACCACATCCTTGAATCCTTAAAGCAAAGCTTCTTGGCATTTGGGAAGAAAAAAACAGACACTTATAAGGTAAGAAATAAGTAAGAAAGTAAGAACAAGGTATTACTCAGGAAATCACTAAACTTTGAACCTCTGGATGGCACAGTATTTGAACATTAATCCAAACTACAGTTTTCTCTGTTAAAAGGGCTTTTAAAGATCTAGTGGTGTCAGTCCAGTTCCTCTATCCAACAGGGGTGGGTATCTTCTTCACTGTGACAGCTAGGACCTTTCTGTAATCTCAGCAGAGAAACCAACAAGTGGAGAAATGTGAAAACTCCCAAAATACAGAGCGGGAGCATTGGGCCATCTCTGATCCTACTATTGCCCCAACACCATTATATTGGAAGTCTTCTCAAGCTTCTAATGTGCTTCAACCTTAGTTGTAAGGAATAGTCCTTTGATGGAGAGTGGACACACAGAGAAGTGAAAGGTCCAGATCCCCAAAGGACATAGTTTCTCAAGCAGAGTGAAGCATGCCAGAGTTGGCAAAGAAAAACCTCCCAGAGTACCTAAGTTTTTTCATCTTTAGAGTAACCTAAACAACTTGTCTAGAGTCTCATGACACCCTGGGTCTGGCTCTTCCTCAGTGAGACTGGTACCTGGGGTACCCTCTTTTACACGCAGGTTGGATTTGCTGCTGCTGCTGCACTTGTCCCCCTAAGCACTGGCCTCCCCTTCTCTTACCCTCCCAGGTCTGCAGGCTCTTTGTCAGTGCTGATTTTAATTAACATTTTGAAATGTGGAAAAAGGTAATGGAACAGAAAAAATTAGGAGCTGTTCTGCTGTTGTTCAGAGCCTGTCACTGGACATTATGTCACATTAGTGCTGGGGCAAGCAGCAGCTCGGTGGTAGAGCGCTGCGCCAGAGCTGTCTGTCTTTTGCTTTGTCTGTTTTGGACAGGGCTGGGGATTTCCTGTACCTTTGGACTGCAGCCTAAAACTGCTCTGATTTCAATTGCTAATGAAAATGTGGTTTCTGTGCAGCAGCCCATCTCCCCTTAGAAACACCCACTCTGCTTTCCCCTTTCAGGCACAGCCTGGGCTTGGCACTCGGGTTTCTCAGCAGGTAGTGGGTGGCTTGGAGACGCCCGGGTGACTTCTCTGTGCCCGAGAAGTCACAACTGTGTGCCCGAGGGTATGGCCCTGGGACATGTCTAGTGGGGATGCTCCAGGGAGCCTGGATCTGGGTTTGTCTGTATTCCCAGCTGTCCCCAAGTGATGTGTTTGTTAGCTTGGGGCTAAGCCAAGTGTCACTGCTGCTCTGGAGTGTGAGTGACCTCTGGCTCAGCTAACCGGTCCCGTTGCTTTTGGTTGGATATCTCCACACTTATCATCAATGTTTGTCATCCACATACAGCTTGGAGGTACTGCATGTGTTAGACCAGGCATTTTAAAGGGCTACTTAAGCAAAGAAATGGGACAGCCATCCGCATGGAACCCATATCCGCTGTCTACACTGGTCAGAGTCCTGTAGGTATGGTCTGATCCTTGCTCAGTTCAGTGAAGTTAATCTGGATGTCTTTGCTCTTAAACAGGCCCTCGTCAAGGCTGTGAATGCCATCGTTATTACAGAATATGTGCAAGCTCTCCTGACCACTTCCAGGAAACCATCTTCTGTGCAGAGGAGGAGAATTGTCAGCAAGATAGAAGAAGATCATAGAATGCTGCAAACCATCTTTAAAGAGTGCTTAGTAAGTCTTTGATATGGTTACAGTTTTACTCTCCGTCATCAAGAACAGTACCAGCAGTAGAAAAGGCTCTGAAAGCAACAGAAAAGCTTAAGAGTTCTTACCACAGTGGTATCCAGCTTCACAGAAATGACAATCAGATGTGCTGACAGCCCTTCTGATCTGCCAGAAGCTGTCAATTTATCATTTTGAAATGTGTGACTAGAGGAGGCAAGTTTCGCACTCCTGCCACTGAAATAAGAATGAGCCGCGCTCCTCTGAGCTGGTGAGACAGCTCCAAAGCTGTCAGCTCCCCCAGGCAAGCCTTTGGTACATGGCATGGGGGTGTAGATGAGGAAGAGCTGTGTTCCCCTCCTCATGAGCCTCTGGAGAGAGGAACCAAATCAGCTGCTCCACATCTTCACCTTCTCCATGGATTGCCCTGTATGGCTGCTCCTCCCTGGACATGGGATACGTGTAGTTACCCCTCCATCCGGCCTCCTCCCTCCCTGCAGGCCCTTCCCAGCCAGTCAGAGCTGGGCTGGTGGCTGTGTGAGCCATTTCCCTGTGCTGCAGTGTTTCCTCACGGGCGGAAACGTGCTGGTGCTGTTGTGGTTGGTGACGGTTGCGGGGAGGAGTGAGTCTTCCTGCAGGGGTAAACTCCTCACACCATTAGGAAGTCAAGATGCATTGCAGAAGGGGTAGATCAGGTGTAAAAGCCTAGCCACACCTTTGAAGAAAACTTGTGGAAAAATGCTAGATCTGATCTGCAGATCTGGCAACTTCGGAAGCTTAAAAAAGCCTCTTTACTTAATTCATAATCCGGTGTAATTGGCAGTGCTCGCACGGCATCTGCGGATGCCACCATGCTGTCACATGGGTCCCCTGGTTACCCAAGGACAAGGACTGCAACGCCAGCAGCATCCCCTCCTGCGGCCGCTCCAGCCGGAGAATCACTACTGTACAATGTCCCCTGGCACAGCTCTTTTGCAAATGCAGGCTGAGAGTGCCCAGGCATAGCACTTCGGAAGAGACTGGACTGAGCATCACGTTAACGGTTGCAAAGTCAGTGTGGTAACAGGACTCAGATGTGACAGAGCAGGTAGAAAACCTTGGCTTTATTGGTTTTAATAATTTCACAAATTTTGAGTCATTCTTGTGACTTGTGAATTTAAGCGCTAGGGATTGGAAATCTGTTTTCTTCCAGATGCATCCCCCTGCAAGTCATTTGTCAGCAATTCTTACTTTGTCCAAAGAATAAAAGGATATCAAAATGATCATCTCTAGGCTCCTCTAAAAACCTCAGACCCATTACAATTAGTGCATTAGTTTCCTGGTGGAAAGGTGGAAGCTGCCAGCTTTTAGCTGAAGACCCACCTCTCCTGGAGGGATCAATCACAGATGAGTCAACGCTTTGAGCAATTGAGCCATTGGGAATAGCAGGAGGATTCTCTCATCTTAACACTGAAGTTTACCAGTAATGCTGTGCTCAGCATCAGCTTCGGATGTAATGTGCAAGGAAAGCTGGTTTTACAGTGTAAAGGAGATACAGGAAATCTAATTATCTACTAAATCCCTACATTCAGCTTGGGTGAAAAAAGTTAGCCCTGTTTCCCTTCTGTCCCCAGTCTATTCGCTTTCTTACTTGATGTGGGAGCACATCGGGAGGGGAAATGCATAAGCAATTTGCAGAGGACAGCCTGATCCTCAGTCCAATGAGGTACACGGTTATGCATCCAAAATATGTACTCTGCTGCAGACTGAATTTATCGTGCAGTTGCTGCACAGGCTGCACCTGCTCCCTGCCCTGCTCTGCCCTCTCTTCAGCCTCTTCCTTCCCCTCTCTCCTCAAAACACGTTAGGAAATACCTCGCTTCTCTCCTAAGAGCAGTACGTGTCAAAGGCACTTAAGCACTGTTTGACATGGCACCTCTTTTCTGTCCTTTTAGATTGCAGGCTGCTTACCTCTGACCTTGCCTGCTTAACTAAACCTGACACCTTCAAATTAATTAGCATTTTGTAATGGTAAGCTTGCCAAGTGTGAAGCTGTACAGTATGGGTGCCTTAGGAGCTGAGTACAGCTTGCGCAGTGTGCAGAGCTAGGCATGCTGTGTGTCTGCAGTGCAGAGGAAGAGAGAAGGCTGTCTTCAAATAGTACTATTTTTAATTTATGTTCAATGCGGAGGTGAGGCGCACCGAGAATGCAGCCTGCTGTTTCTAATGCCCTGTGGAGATCAGGGGAACCTGGGCTTCTCCCGCCCCAGTTTGGCAGCCCATTCTCCCGGTTTGCTTTGTCACAGAGTCTCTGTTGACACGATGGCATCAATAATTCAGGGAAGCAATTTAATTGCATTACTGCACCAATGAAAAATGCGAGCAAGGCCTGAAGCTCTCTCTTGGCAGTTGAGCCACATTCTGCTTCCTCCAGCTTTGCTAAAAATGCTGTGTGCTTCTTGATGAGGCTTGCTTCTTCTGTGTGCTCCAGAGGGAGCTGACCATAAGCAGCATCCACCAGTCATGTCATATCCTTTACAGTGTCCAGCCCTGCTTCCTATTTTTTTTCTGTTTTTCTGTTAGAGGATCTGTGTCCCCTCACCCTCTCCCCAAGGTTGCTTTTCTGTCCCTGGGCTTGCTCCAGGGCAGCAGAAATGCCATCACGTCTGGCCAATAGAGCTTGTTTTCACATAGCTACAGGGCTGTGCTTACCTCTAGAAGCAAGACACTTCCCAAAGGGCAAAACAGCCTTGAGAGAGCAGGCGATGTAAGGAAAAATGAAGTACATTTGCCTGCTTTGCCAAAGGAAATGCAGGAGGAGATTCTGCGCTGCTGAAGGTAGTCGCCCAGCCACCCTGGAAGCAGTCAGTGGCTGCACTCCAGTTTCTTTTCTCCTACCCTGGAGGGAACAGTTGGACTTGATGATCTTAAAGGTCTTTTTCAACCTAGATGATTCTATGATTCTATGAAAAAAGGCTTCTGTACATGTAGAGACAGTCCTGCAAGCTCCTAACCCATGCAGTGAGATGCCCAGTCCAGCTCTTACCGTTGTATGCTGCTTCCCTTGCCCTGAACGCCCTGTGGCTTCTCTCCCCAGGGTCCTGCAGCTGGTCCCCTCAAGGATCCTATAAAAGCCATTTTAGAACTTATTCAAACTTCCGATGCTGAGGGGATGAAAATAGCTCTTCTGCCCATTCTCAAAGAATTTCCTGATCTAAGGTAAGGTCTTTTATTGGTTTGACTTCTGCGATTTCTTACATGATTACTTGCCACCGGAAGACCTACAGCAATATTAGTCCTGTGATACTTTTTGCAGCGTGCTGGGCCAGGCACAATGCTCACCTTTGATTGCACTTGGCACTGCCTATTTGCAGATGCTGATTAACGTAGTTTGTAACTTTGCCAGACATTAATCAGTGGAGTTGAGATGTCCTTCTGTAAAGGTGAAGGATGGATGAAATGGCTGTCAACAAAGCAGGAATGCTGCGGAAAAATACTACCTGAATGGACAATTTACAGGCACACGTGTGTCAAATGCAGGTTTCAAGAACATCCTTAACTCAGGCATTTCATAACTTCCAAGAGCTTGGACTTTGGCTTTAACACTTCACCAATCCTTTTCTAGGTATAACTATTTCTGCAAAATCCTAGGTGTATTCAGCAAGAATATACACTTCCATTTCTCACAGGAAGCTGTTAACAGAAATGAAACCCAACTTGTATTAGGAAGGTGAGATCTTAGCAAACTGCATTTGTTCCAACATCTGTGGTTTATTACATCTATCTTGTGTTCTGATGCCTTGTGCTAGTGACTGTATTTTTCCAAGTTAACATGATTACAGTGTAGAGCTCTCTGTCACTGGATGCTGTGAAGGCCAAAGGTGTGAATAGCTTCAGTTGGGGAGCAGACAATTTGTGGTAGATAATTATTTCAGTGCCTATTCAATATGACAGTCATGATATAACCCCCAGCGAAGGAAGTGCCTAAACTGCAGACTGCCAGAAGCAAGGAGAAAAAAAAAAAACGCAAAGAGAGATCATGTTCGCCTGGTTACTATATTCTTTTCCTAAGCATTTTACTTTTGAAGATGGTATTGAGCTAAAAAGCTGCTTGTCTGATACAGCGTATCAATTCTTATTCTCTTACTATATATATATGCACACACATATAAATAGTAATATATATAACACGATATATTTCTATAGAGATATATATGGTATAGGAAGTGTGAATAGGAAGTACTCAGAAGAATATTATTTTGATCCAGATCTCAGAGGAGATCATCCTAGTGTGAGTAGATGCACTGTTTGTGATTTCAGCAGATTCCCATATGTTTAAAACTGTTTGGCTTGGATACATTTGCCCTGTTTGTTAATCAGACTAATATGGTGTGGCCCTGCTCAGCAAAGCAATGTTATGTAGAGCAAAAATCCTATAGCCTTCCAGGTGAACAAGAAGTAGCTCCACTTGAGGGGAGAAAAGATATTAAAAAATGCTTCCAGATGGTCAAATGCACAGTTACCGGAAACCTATTATGGTGGATACAGATCTTTTTCTAGGAGAAACCTGAGGTGACCATTTCCACAGTTTTACGCGGATGCTGTGAGCGCTGGGCTCGCAACCCATGAGCTCAGCCCTATGCCACATAGCTCTTGTGATACGGCCTCCTCCTTGCTAGGTGGTCAGAGGGTGTCAAAAAGCAGCTCAGCAGCTTGCAATCCTTGGTCTGGCCCAGCAAAGCTGGGTGATGGGAAGCAAGCTTCTTTCCTTGACTCGTTCACTGACCTGCCCTCTTATCTTTTTGGAAAGGAAGGAACATCTGAGTGCAGTGCTGGACATCAAAGACTCACTCAGCCGAGAAGACAGAGCTGCTCTCTTGAAGGTATTTCACGATAACTGCAGGGAATCAGAAACAGAAGCTAACTTGCTTTTTGCAGATATAGAAGTAAAACCTAGAAAATATGGACTCTGTGGCTGCCTCTGCTGTTAGCAAAGGTAGGTATGTGTGTGTGTGTCAGCTTGCTTGTGTGTAATGTGTACCTGCGCAGGCGTAGGCATGCCTGCTTTCAGGGAGGAGGAGCGGCTCTGCTGTAGCATCACCTCCCTGAGGTCCTCCTTGCTGTATATGCCAGCTGTATTTTCCTCTCTCCACCTGCAAATTTCCACGTCATGAAGCACCGTGTTGTAGGCAGCGCAGGGCGCTGAATGTTTAGACGCTTGTTTCAGGTTACTGCAGAGACAAAGAAGACAGGGCTCTTCCTCCCTGTCCTTCGCTCCCGTCTGTGTGTCCCGGCAGCAAGGTCTCTCTGCAGCATCCCCTCCCTCCCAGCTCTTGCCATGTGTGCATGGGCAGGGTCTCCCAGGCAAGTCCTGCTGCCTCCTGGCAGGGCACGCTGAGGGATTTTCTCCTCCATGGGTCCCCCAGCTTTCCTGGTGCCGAGGGGAGGGGAACATCAGCCCCACTGCTGCCCCTCTCCATGAGAGCTGCTTTGATTAAAGCAGGCTTGGTCCTGTCCAGGTGACCGTGCAGTGCTGCGGGTGCCAGCGGTCAGCGTGCCCCTTCTGTGCTGGCAGCAGCAGCCGGTGGCAGAAGGGAGGAGGGATAAAAGTCAGAGGGATGACTGTCACTGTAATGTCTTAAATCCCCTTGTCATGAATTGCCAGGTCTTGTCCGGAGCACCTGCAATCTCCTTTCAGTTTCCCAAGTGATTCCTTCGGTCACAAATTGGGGATTTTTGGGGATAAGCTGCAGCAGCTCTTGAAACTAAGCAGGTCCTCATGGTTTAAAAATACTTCTTAGTAGAGAACATGCAGCTGTTTGCTTCACTTTAGATAATCTGTGACTTCTTTTTAGTCCAAATTTGTCCAGCTTCAGCTCAGAGCTGGAGAAATTTGTTTTATCTTTGCCAGGCCAGAGCCCTAGGCTCTGAAATCATCTTTCTCAGTTAATGTTTACAGATTGTCATCAATCACCTTCTGTTGGATAAGCTGACTAGACTGAGCGTCTCAGGTTGAGAAGCACAGTCCCTTTCCACCTCCTCCTCTGCTCTTCGGTGTCACCATTTATTTATAGTTCCCCATGTTAGCAGATCAAGGATGAGTTACGCCGGGCTCTGACCTGGGGCCTCCAGGCACAAGCAGACAGCGGGCTACCCGGTTAGCAGGGAGAGAAAGCAATTAGAGAAACAATTAATAAGCACACAAATTTTCCCTTCCTAATGAAAACTGATTCTGATATAATGAACTGGCTATCAGCCACCCACTTTTATATCCTCCTTTAAAGAAATTACCCATGGCACCACCTTTGCTTTAGAAAAGATATTCAGGAACATGTTTCTAAAACACCGTAAGTCACTTAATCTCCCATTTGCTGAAATCCCCTGGGTAAACAGGCTCCCAAATGCCCAAAGACCTGGCTGTGTCTGCAGGGCACATGTGCGGCACCGGTCAGTAGCCTCACCGGAGTTCGGGGGTAGCAGTAACGGTGAAATCAGTGGTGGGATGTGCTCAAAGGGAGGTCACCTTCCTCCTTCATCCCAGCCCCACACGCGCTGGGGTGTGACCTGCAGGTACGTCGGGAATCACCTGCTTTCTCCCAGCCAGGAACGTGGTAGTTGCGGATATTTGTCCCTTCTGTATGCAGAGGTGGGGGGTGCTTTGGAAAAGTGTTATCTTTGGCTGTTTTGCATTCACATGAAATGACCTCCCAGAAGAGCATCGAGCAGGTTTGACTGGAGTGGGCAGGGAGCAGCCGGGATGCTGCCGAGAGTAGCCCAGGAATTGGAGATTTCCAGCAGGTGGATGGAAATATATGCAAGAGTCGGTGCATAGGAGAGATATTTTTGCTGTTTGACTCTTGCACGTGTTCTGACGAGTGCTATTTAATTACCCAGTTTTTTTCTTGCTTTCCCTCAGGCCTGCTGTGAGAAACATGAGGTCTCACTCCCATGTGGCAGCATCTGCAATCACAGCTCCTTGAAAGCTTCAGGGATCTGTGCAGCCGGATGCACAGAGAAGCCTGACAGCTATGGAAGACACAATTCCTACACTTTTGCAGGAAAACCATGTGGCCCAAATACTAATCTTCTATGCAAAGTCCAGGCAGAAGATGAAAAGGATATGGCAAAAAGACATTATTTCAAAATTTCCTAGAGAATGCTGCTTAGCTGAGTCCTAGTGGTTATTCCCAGGATGTGGCATGATGGTGTGTCGAGGAGGAAGAAGGTTTCCCCTCACCAAATTTCTCTGTTTCCATCCCTTGTTTCATGCAGTCTCACATGAAACCAGGGACTGCTGCATCACACGGTGTCCTAGCAGGTGGCATGGTATTGCAACCACCCCAGGGACCCAGGACCCTCTGTCAGGGAATTCTGCCTAGCCCATGGTGCCATTGTGGGTTTGGGCACCTGGACCCACCCCTCAAAGCCTGACGTGCGCCAGGAGAGGTGCAGACAGAGCTGCTTCTTCCCCAGCTCCCCGCACATGAAGGCTGTGACCAGCTCTGCGGACAGCCTGCCCTGGTGCCGGCTGTGGGATGGGGAGCTCTTCCTGTACGAGTTTTACAGCTGGTTCTGGAGCAGAATCTTGTATTCATTTTCATACCGCAGTTACTGGAAATTTCCTCTTGGAGAGGGAGGGGAAAGCCTCGTGGGAAGCAGGCAGTGAAAGGAGCTGTTTGTCTCAGACTTCAGGCAAGGTCTGTGCTGTTTTCAGATGTAAATAGGCAGTTCCGCAGGAAAACACTGAGTTTTCTTCCTAGTTATCTATGGACTGGTGACAACCTCCAAGCTGGATTTGGTTCAAGGCCTTCCTTTGCTATTGTGTTAATATAGGCCATTACCGCTCCTCTCTGGCTGTGCAAACAAGCAAAAAAGCTCTGCCACCTCAGACATGCCAGTGCTTTTCTGAGCAGCCATTCCCCCTCGGATCCGCTTCCCTAACAAGAAAAGGGGCAAATTTGTGCATAACGCATCAATGTCCGAGGCAGGGGACATGTCACGCCCTGGGAAAGCACAGGCTCAGGTGGGTGCTGCCACGCTCTGCAGTGCCATCACCCCAGGGACGCGGGTGTTCCAGCTCAGGGCCAGCTTGTGTGCCCAGATCCCATCGTGCAGACAGGATCCTGTGAGCTTGACAGGAGCCGGAGCAGTTTATAATTGTCGTGAGCTTTGCTCCTGGCACAGTGCTGAGTGTAGGGTGAGTGCCCGAGAAGTGGGAAGGAACAGGCTGCTCCATCGCCAGGGAGTCCTCTGTGGGCTTTTGGGGCACCACGAGACCTTGGCGTCGTTACACTCCATCCCTCGCATCGTTAAAGGGTAGCGAAAGCGTCCCATGGCCTGCCTGCCCTTCCTGACCGCACATCTGCTTCAAAAGCCCAGCTCCTGTGTCCCTTACATTTTACAGCTGTCTATCGCAGCTTTGGTGAGACCTTTCCCGGGACGTGGGGAGGCTGGGGCAGCCGGCGGAGCTGCAGCCTGGCCGGGTGGGTGTGGGTTGAGCTGTGGGGCTGGGTAGACACCTGGGTGGACACCTGGGTGGACACCTGCCCTCCGAAGGGTGCCGGCCCTGCCGGGCACGCTGGGCCAGTCACCCTCCTCTCCCGCCTAATGGCACGTTTTTTCCAAGGGTGGGAAGGGATGGCAGACCCAACTGCCACAGCAGGGTCAGAGTCAGCCTCTGCCGATAGGGATTTCAAGCAACGAGCCTTCCAGAGACAGTAAATAAAACCCCCTTGACATGTCGATCACGGTTGGGCTAAAAGTAATCCCACAGCACGTGGATCGCTCCTGCCACATACATACATACTGATGTCTACCTACTTCTTTGCCGTTTGACATTTGCAGCCAGGCAAGGGTCTATTCTGCTTGCAAGCGGTGGCTGGGAGCCATGAGGGATGCCGGGGTTGCCACTACGGACCCTGCGGATGAGATGGCTGAGAACAAGCCCTGTGCCATCACGGCTGCTGCCTGTCCTCGCTGGGTGGGCAGGGGATGGGCAGCACCTTCTGCTCGGTGTGTGTGCGGAGAAGCACCACTTTCTATGAAGTTTCTTAGCAGCAAGTTTCTGCAGCCTGTGTGCAGCATCCGGTCATGGAGAGGGCAAATAAAGACTTGAATTTGCCTGTGAGGTCTAGCGCTGGTGGCACACGTGAGGTTTTCCAGAGCCGGAGGGCCCAGGGACGTTGGCCGGGGTGGTCATGGGGGGGTGATGGGGAGAGGCCACCTGGCGTGGAGGCAGATGGCGTGGGAGGGATGTCCTCGGCCACCTGCAAGTCGCCTGGGGAGAGCAGATGGTGTGTCAGGAGGCTCCCGTGGCTGGTGGGTCCCCAGGAGGGGAGGTTGGGTCGCTCCCTGGGACTATCTGGGGTGATGTGGGAGGGGAGAGGAGGCTGTGGGGAAGGGGGATGAGGGATTTCCCTTCTTTGGGGGGATTTTAACCCACTCTGATCTGTGCCCTGATCTTCCCAGGTGACCCAGACTCCTCTTTTCTAGCCTTCACCCTAGGCTGGGGTTAAAGCACTTGGTTGGGATTTGTGCTGCTGGGAAGCAGGGTCACATTCAGGATCCTTCTGCAGGATTATCTCGTGGCCTCAGGATGTGGGCAGGGGGAGCACTGCCATTGCTGTCAGCCTGCCAGGGCCACCACGGAGCCGTGCTGAGCATCTCCCGCTTGCCCTCATGTCCAGTGGCTCCACCACTACGAGTAAGACAGGATCACTCAGAGCTCAGCACCGAGAGGCTCCCTGCACAAAGACCCTCTCCCACTCCCTCTGCACCCAAGGTTTTATGGGGATCCCCTTGGCACCAGGGTCATGCCGCTGCCACGCTCACACATGACCCGGACGTGCCAGCCCTGGGGACGTGGGTAGCAAGGAGCGACATGGTGCTCCTGGAGGTTTGATGCTCTGGCTTTTTTGGGAGCTGCTCACTGTCCATTACCTCTCCAGCTCTGCACCGGGCCAATGGGTTGTATGATGAGCAATGATTTGTCACCCACATCCCCCACGCTGCTCGGGGTCAGGGTTTGCCTGGGCGCTTTGAAGTGCTGCATGCGGCAGAGCCTCGCCAGCCACCCCTGTCATTTGAGCTCCTGTCCCCAGAGGTCACCTTCAGCGCTGGGTGCTGAAGACGGTGGGAAACAGATGCTTCTTAATTATGCTGCAAGGTCTGAGGCAAGACCTGACCTTTGCTGAGGTGCCACCTGCACTTCCCCAGTTTACTTAGTGGCTTTGCCAAGGATGTGTGGCATGGGTGGAGGGCTTGGCGGTGAAAAAACAGGTAATACTGAGGATTTGGGACATGCTGTGCTCTGTTGGATAGCAAACATGCGCGAGAAGAACCAATCCCTAAACCCATGAGACCTCGGAGAGGGCAAGCTCCTTGCTGACTGCAAAATGATACCGTTAATTGTGGTTTGTTCCCTTTCCTCCCCGCTCCCAAGAGGAGCCTGTCAATATTGGGAATCTCGTACATTGATCCCGATATTAGGTGGAACATCTTGCACCCCCCTTTGAGGCTTTCGTCCCCAGCCTCGGGCTCTGCCAGCACCCAGCTGGGGAGCGATGCCCGACCCACGGGTGGGGATGGGTGCGTGCGTGGGATTGGCAGTACGACAAAAACCGCCACAGGTAATTCCCCCATGGGGAAACACCCCAGCACATCGCTGAAAGTTGGATTTTAAGGGTTAAATGTCTGCCTTTACCCCAGCATCCCATGATCCGTGCGGGAAGGAGAAGGAGGCACCGGCACGTGCTGGGGTCTCTTGCTCTGCACCAAGGGCTGGGCTGGGTGTCCCCAGTTTCCCCCAGTTCCTCCCGGGGACACCCGGGCTGGGAAGGGTGCACACCTGGTGCCATCTAGTGGCAATGGGACACGGAAAGGGCCGCGGCTCTTTTGTATTTATTATTTTTATTATTATTACAGGGGTATACGCTGGCATGGCATATCAGTTGTGTGGGCTGTGAGTGACCCCTTACTGGGATGTGAGACTTGCAAGAAAACAAAAAGTTGGCAATTCTGGTGTAAAGTAGGATGCACAGAGCATGGAGATATTTCTGCCAGCCAAAAAACCAGCAGTTTTGTGGGAAGACTGCAAAAGAGAGCCACGAGCAGCATTGTCGCGACGTGCCCTGTGCTTTATAAATCTGGCGGAAGCTTGTGAGTGCACAGAGGTCGAGACACAGCGCTGCAGAGCTGGGGCCCAAGGAACTGATTTCTTCCCTCTCTGCAGCAGTCGGGGTTCTTGCTGTGGTGAAGGGCCTTTGGATAAGGTTTTAGTTGGCTTAATCTGACCTAAGGCCATGTTGGCACCAGAAGATGGGTTCCTGCCCTCACCCTCGGGTCCATCCCCACCATCTCCATCGTGTTGGCTTTAGGGGTCAGCTCCATTTCTGTGACAGCAAATTAACAGCCAAAATAAACAGTTCTTCATGGGCTTGCCTCTCCTCCTTCCTTCTCGGGGGCTTTGGGGCAGTCACCTCCCTCTGAGCTCCAGCAGCCAGCTCCACACGTGCTCACTCTCCTGTCTCCTACTGCCATCCCAATGCTTGCGGTTTTCAGCCTGTTCCCAGACGCTCTCCCAGAGCTGCCCCCTTGCCCACGCCGGACGGAGCCGTTCCCTCGCTGGCAGTTTGCTGGCTGCTGCCCGCAGCGTCGCGGCGAGCGTGGGGCTGCAGTGCTGCCTGTCCTGCCTGTCCTGCCTGCCCTGGCAGGGGCGCGGGGGCTGCTGCGTATTGCCCAGACGGGCTTTTGTGGAAGGGGTGCCAGTCTGTGAGCAGTTAAAATAAATGGGCTGGGTTTAAAACAGCTGTTGGGAAAACCCCTGTGTTTCAGGGCTGGGACAAAGTATTTGCAAGGACTTTTGCAACTGCAGACTGACTGGAGCAGTTTTTTGGATAATGTATCCTTGCAGGGTTTTGGAAAAAACGTAAATCAAATCTTGATTCACAGATGAGTATCAGATTTTTTTCCTTCACTGGATTATACCCCCCGAACTTCTCCACTCTGATCTTTTGTGTTTGGCAAAATGGGCTTGTGCTATGCCAAATAATGTCATTTTATTTCCCTTCAGACTGCCCAGTGCTGAGAAAGACCCAAATCTCCATTCCCAGACACTAGCTGTGGCTCCTACCGATGCTGCCATGTGGTCCACGGCCCATTTCACTTGTGTCTGCTGGGGTCTCATCCAGCACGAACCAAACCTGGGAGGGAGAGCTGGGTCTGGCAAGGGGAAGGATGAGCTCATGCTGAGGTGTTGCAGCCCAGAAAGGAGCTGGGGTAGCCGCTAAACCTGAGCTCTTTGTTAAAAGCTCTGTGGAAGGGGAGAGCGCTTCTGTGCACAGGCTAAGGGCTGTGAAGCACCCGTGTAAAGATCAGCGTGGAGGAAGCTTTGGCATTGCACAAGACTGCATTCTGCAATCCTGCCACATGTCAGTGGCCTTGCCCTTGTTGCACGGGGGACAACATACCAGCAGTGGCCTGGTGTGGGTGGCAGCACCTGTCCGTGAGTGCAGCTATGGACCACGGCCATCCCAGGGCACCCTCGTCCCGCCAGGTCTGAGCTGCTCGTTGCACCCGTGGGTCTCCCTGCTAGAGCTCCTGGCAGAGCTGTTTGAATGGAGCTGCCAGGGGCTGGTTTGGGGCCAATTTGTCAGTGGACATGTGGGGCTGGGGGCTGCTGCCTGCCTCGGAGAGGCAGCAGTGATGGTGCCTGGGCATGAGGCTAAAGCGCACGCTGCAGTGGGGAGGACCCAGCCGCGGCCACAGCACAGCGGGCAGCTTGGTCCTGTGCAGGGTGGGGGACAGGAAAGGGCCGGTCCCGCACTGTGACGATCGTGACCCCTCTCCTCTGTACTGTGACCTGCCTGTCTTGAGAGATGACGCTGGCAATTGCTGCTGGGGTAGCTGGATATCTCCTGACCTCCCTGCCGGTTTGTACCTCCTGAGTGTGCGTTGGTGATGCAGAGCCCCTGCTGGGACCCACTGGGCTAACAACCCACGTGGTGATGGCCTCAGGGGCCTTATTGTAACCACGTTTTGTCACCCTTTAATGATGAACTGTCTTTTGCAGGTTGTCAGGGTGCCCGGGATGTGGCCTGGAGCTGCCTGCCAGGACTCATGGGTGATAGGCTCTGCCAGTTCTCCTTAAGAGCAGCAGCACAAAGGGAACTGCAGACAGAGACCCTCCCTCTGCCAAGGTGCGACCCTGGGCTAGGGGTGCTGCCACCTCCCCTCCCCTTTAATGCATTTCAGCTGTTAATAAGAGCTCCTTTTTCACCTTAACCCTGCCACAGCAGCTCCCCTGGCAGAGGGGCTGCTCTCTGCTGCCTGCTCTCGGGCAGACCCCAGCCACAGCCCCGCCTGTAGTTACCTTGTCCCCCCAAAAGCGAGGAGGTCCGGTTGCCTCAGCATGAAGCCAAGCTGCGGGTCCCCCCCTTGGATGCCTTTTCTCTTCTGGCGGGGTGTCCCTGTGAAGTTGGGTCCCGCCACTAGATGGGGGTAAAACCTGCGGGAACACCCGGTGCTGCGGGCAGCGGCGGGGCAAGGACCACGCGTGGGGCCGGCGGGGCTGCGGGCAGCGGCCGTGCGTGGGCTGGGTCCCGCGAGCCCGGCTGCGGGGATGAAGCAGGGCTGTGTCCCGTGGAGGGCGGCGTGGGAGGGATGCCCGTCATGCCGGGGGGGTGCTGGGGGCTGCGGTGACCTGCCCATGGCTGCGGGGGACAAGCGGGGGGGCCGAAGCGTCCTGCCCCGCTGCTCTACCCCAGGCAGTCACCTGCTTGCGGGGGGCTCCAGGCATGGTTGGCGATGGACGGCGGGGAGAGTTTCTCTTGCCAAACATGGGCCCTATGCCAGGCCAACTCTTGCCCCATTGCTAACTGGTATCCATTATTCTTGAGCCCAATCCCACGGTCCCCCTGCTTAAAAATGCAGGACTCACTTCCAGGGGCAAATTCCCTTTTTGCCTCCCGTTTAGGGCACTGCAAGACCAATACACACTTGCGTCTTGCCCAAAGGCTCAGTGCGGGCCCTGGGGTGGGCTGCCCAGTCCCCCAGCTCTCAGGGGGCTGTGGAGCCCCTCGCTGGCAGGCTTACCCCGCTCTCCTGCCAGGGTAATGCAGAGCAGGGCTGAGCACCTGGAGCAGCTCTGCACTGTGGCAGAGGGGCCACCACCAATGCACTTCCTTCTCCCATCATGCTTACACTTATGTCTCCTGTAAAATCCCCATCAGTTCACTTCTCCCTGGTGCCTAAGCCACAACAAAACTGCTGGGTCCATCCCATCCTGGCCCTGCCCAGTGGACAATTCCCATCTGATCCCAGAGGCGCCTGTCTGGAGCTTGTTCCTTCCCTGCCCTGGAGAAAGCCCTGCAGCCAAGCTCCCCTGCCACAGTGGAGTTTGCTCATCCCAGGGCTGTGGCTGTGGATGTAATGCGGAGCTTCCTGCTCTATTTTATGCCCTGCATGGTCACTGATAACCAGCCCTGTCAGCAGCTCCTTCTTGGCTCCATCTTAAATAAACAAGCCCAGGCAGGTGGAGCTCAGGCTACAAGATCATAATTAAAAATAGTCACGACCGAGATGTTTTCCTCAAGACCGCCTGATAGCCACACGGGCCAGGATTACTGTGTGGGCACAGTGGGAAATGTCTCTGCATATCAGAGAGTTGTCATGGGGAGGGAGGAGAGGTGGCAGTGACTGCAGGAGACAAGTGCACATGTCTTATCGGGGAGACCAGAGCTTGAGGGGCAGAGCTCGGGCACCATTTCTCCTATGTCCTGCTCAAAAACCAGGGCCCTAGATGAGTGTGGAGCTGCCAGCAAACCTTGTGTGTTCATATTATGTGAGGAAGACTTGAGCGAGCCGTTTCCTGAGGGTGATTGGGGAAGAGCTGCCATCACGCGACCAGGGCTTGGGATCCGAAGACAGCCTGGCCTTGCCTTGCCTTCCCCCTACTGCATTTCTTTCTAGAGGCATTTTTCACCTGTTTGAGGGCCAACATCTTGCATGTGCCCACCATCTTTCCTAAATTAAGCTATGCTTTCTCAGATGTCATGTTTCTGGACCGTCAGTCATTCTCTCTCTAGTCTTTTGGGCTCTGGAGTGCCAAGAGCGGACGCTGTACAGTAGCCAAGCTTTGATGATGACAGCTGGAGTAGAAGAGTTTCTTTCCATGTTGTCCAGGTGTCAGTCCTTTTTGCAAGTCCCAGCTAGAGGTTTCCTTTCTCACAGCAATGTGTTGACACAACCCGTTCATGACCCATCATTACTCCAGTGTTTGGGTTTTTGCAGTTATTACTGAATGGGCAATTTCCTCCCTGAATTTGTGCAGTTGTTTTCTTCTGTCATTTCCGTATACTATTCTTGTTCAGGTTGAATTGATTTGTTTGTTGTTTTTTTTTTTCTAGATAACTGCGAGATCAGATCCTGTCCTTATCCCTGGCCACCACACTGGCAGTCCCTGAAGCTCTTGTGAGCATTCTCCACGTTTCAGCATCCGAATCATTAATGAACCTGGCTCAGACCAGACTCCTGTGGACTCCCACTCAACACCCCATGCAGTTTTGCTGTGATCATGAATCTCTGTCCAGTTTTGTGTCTGCCTCCTAGGAGCTTTGCAAGAGCAAACCCCAGCCCAACGTCTATACACCCAGACAGATGTGCAATGCTCCCCAGACCTTCACCAAGCCATGGCCAACAGTGACACCCCTCCTGCTCCACTGCCTCGTCCCTGCTGCCACTGTCAGGGGCAGCGCTTGGCACCAGTAGGGACCATGGTCTCTACCTCACTTATTTACATGAATGATACTTGAGATGGTGTTAAAACCCTTACTAAAGTCATGATTCCCAATATCTCTAGCTGCTGTGCTCTCGGGGAGGAGAAAATCCTGCCATGGAGGAAAAGCAAATAGATTTATGTAGAACAAATTTGATTAAAACAATCTTGGTATTGTTCTTATGCTTAAAACTCTTTAATTGAACTGATATTTTCCCCAGGAAATAACCCCAGGGCTTATTCTTTCTCCTCTTTTAAGATCAGCGCTGCCTGCCCTTGCCCAGGGAGCCGCCTCCCTCTTGGCCATCGTGGAGGATGGCTGCAAGATGGCTTTGACCACTTTTCCAAACACACTGTGCTGGACTAAATAAGCCTCTGGTTTGTTTAGGCGGCAGCTGGACACAGAGTTTGTTAGCATTGTCTTATTTCATTTATTTTTTGTCGGCATCGTTGGTGTAAGCAGCCCCCACTGCATGGCATGTTTCCCCCCCCCTCATTGCTAGTGCAGCTGTTGGGGGCTGGGGGGGGCAGCAGGGAGGGGGTGACAGAGGCTGCTTAAGCCAAGGCTGCTGCTGGAGCAGATGCAGCACCCCGCACTTAGAGTTGCGTTCCCCTGCTGCTGCTCATCCCTCGGTGCTGGCATCTGCACTTAGGCTTCCCAGTTGCTCCCCAGATGCTTGTGCCACAGTTTTACATGAATGTCCTGGAATTTTAATAACTTGTTTTCTTTCTGTAATTCCTTCTTAAACTTCAGAGGATTAAGGAATTTATGATTCAGCTGAATTCCCATCATGCTGCACATCCTCCTCCTTCACTGGGAGATTTCTTCATGCCTTAAATATTATTTCCTGAGGAGCTGCCTGCTCTTCTAAATTCCACTTTCCCCTTAGACCAACCAGCCCCGGTGTGTCTCCTATTGCATCTGTTTCTGCTGCAACCTGCCCTCATCAACTTCATTTTTCCAGCTCCTCCTGTCCTGAGAATCAGCATCTCTCCGGTGTCCCCATCCCTGGTGCCTACCTTCCCCTGCCCAGACCCAGATCCCTTCTCTCACCCCATGAAGAGGGGGGTCAGAAAAGTGGTGCTGAGCCCTACATACTCAGTGCAGGGGTGAGGAGCACTTCCCAAGGCATCTGTGGAAGCTCAGGCTCATGAGAGGCATCCCTAGGGTTGAAGTAGGGCAGCCCATGGGTACGGCTAGGTCGAACCTCTCTGGAAGGAGGGGGCCGAGGAGCAGGGGGCTGTGGAAGGAAAAGGGAGTCTCTCCAAAATGGCAGACTGGGGGTATAAGAGGTCTGAGAAGGAGGAAAGCCCAGAGGTTGAGGCTGCCCCACGCACATGGGTGCCTCAGACGCTGCCAGCCTCTGGGGCAGCACAGGGCTGTTTTGGGAGCGGGAACTACCCTGAGTGGGTGAACTCCAGATAAATCACTTCTGCAGATGAGTTTCAGGCTGAAAAGGTTGCAGAATGCCCAGGGACACTTTGACAGATGGTCCTGGGAAGAGCTGTCAGACAGCAGCACTGTGCCTCAGTTTCCATTTTAAAGCTGCCGTGCTGCTGCTACATGTCCTGCCATGTTTTGTCACATGTGTCCCAGCTCTGGGAAGGTGCAGGGGGTTTGTCTGTCCTGCCTCGCCTCAAGGCTGTGCAGGCAAAGCCAAGCTGGTGTCTGGCTCACGTGTCCTGGTCTTCAGCAGAGGCTGAGCTGCCAAACCCCCTGGGTTAAGCTGTGTGTTTAGGGGTTTCCCTCTCCTATCCCAGAAGAATGCTGGGGTTGTATTTAAGGGCTGACATAGCTGGAAGGATGCAGTAAAAGCACCAGTTCTGGGAAATCATGTGTTTCCCCAAGCCTTTGGAAACTGTCAAAGCTGCCAAGCATGATGCAATCTTATATTTCTGCATGCGTTAAGAACTGTGTCACACCTAGGCTGTAGCTACCAACAAAGGCAGAGCGTGGCTTGAGCCATTTGGTTGAAAAGCGGTACTCTTCCCAGAGGAGCAGCTCCTCCGTCTGTGGAGAAATGACAGCACTGCCCCAAAGGAGCAGCACTCCAGGTTCATTTAGACACCATTTGATTTCATTTTTCATACATGCAGAGATTTTTATGTTAGCCTCAAATGTTTTGCACAACGCTGGACTCCTATGGTTTCAGCATTGATGACCTTTTCCCTCAGACAGGATGCAGCTGGATACCTCTCTCTTGGCCATAAGTGAGGGCTGGGGACAAGTTCCTCCGCTGGTCAGGTTCTCCTGGGACTGCTGAGCTCTGCCAGCAGGGCAGGGCAGGGCAGGGCAGCACTGCCGCACCACCGACGTGCTGACTCTGTGAAGACACCGAGAGCAAAGGTTGTCCTCCAGCCTGGGCTGATGCCTCCAGCATCTCCCCCCAGGGCTGTGCTGGGAGTGGACATCAGGGGGCTTGGAGGCAGGGGCAGCAGCCTGTCCCCTAACAGACACTAATTTTGGAAAGCTACAGTTGTTGGCCAGAAGGATCTCCACCAAAGTCCTCCACATCTGAAAACACATGCAAGAGAGAGGTGCCCCAGTAATCAACATGTTGTCAGTGAGAGGGTCCAGCAGACGGGTCTAGGCCTTGTGGCTGATGGACAAAAGCTGCAGAAGTTGGGCTTGCTTAAGTTGGCAAAGAGGAAGATAAAGGACAATTCGATAGCAACGTATGTGAAGGGTGGTTACAATGGTGACAGACTCAAACTCTTCTCAGTAGCAACAGATGATAGACTAAAGGGAAATGAGCACAGGTTGTGAAAGTTCAGGTTGAACATCAGGGAGAAACTTCTTCCCTAGGAAGTGATGCAGCCCAGAAAGGTGGTGGACTCTCCACTTAGAGGTTTTCAAGACTTTGCTATGTAAAACTATGAGCTGACCTGAGCTAGTATTGGCAATGGTCTTGCTTTGAATGGGAAGGTGGACTGGAGGCCCCCAGAGCCCCCTTCCAGTGGTGCCTTCATCCTGTAAACCCTGTGGCCTGGCCAAGCTCACTTATAGCTTATGTGTAATGGATCATCATTTCTCACCCACCTGAAAAGAAACAGGAGGTGAAGGCTCTGTGAACTATGTCTGAAGAGTTGTTTTCCCAAGCATTGTGTAACAGGGAAGTTGATGGAGTGGAGAGCTAGGGTGAAGAGCACTCTTATCCTTCTGTATTTTTTAAACATTGACCTATTGTACTAAAAGAAAGGGCAAACAAAGAGAGGGAAAACATAATTAAATGTAGACTGGAGAGGTTTGCATGTCCTCAAAGTCAGGAGTCTGTTTTCTTCACCACACATCATATTGGGATGGGACCAGATGGGACAGCCAAAGTCCCTGCCAGGGACCAGATAAGAGCAGATTGGAAAGATGGGAACTTCATTGTGCCACTGGACAGTCCTTCCCAGTTTGAAACTTGTTGGCATAGAGGACCTACATTTTTGTATCACTTCCTGGAAAGCGAGGCCTCCCAAGAGCCTGTGACAAGGGTGGAATTTCTCACAAGCCCCTGCTTTCTCAAGGCATTGAACCAAGAAGTGATGCTTGCTCAGGGTGTTTGTTCTTGTTGACATGACTGGAACATAAACACATGTTCTAGCTGCACACAGGAATGGGAAGCAAGGCTCCAGGCTCCCATGAAACCAGAACTCCACTGTGAAAAGATTTGGGAGTTTTTGGTGAGCTGAGTTGTATTTGTAAGTGCAGTTCCTCTCATATAAAGACACTTTCTATATTTAACATACTATGTCAGCGTTGTTTGGTTTTTCTGCTGGGTGACAAGAAGAAAGAGCACAGAAGATATTTTTTGGGAAGAACTATGAGAAGACTGATTTACCAATCTGACTTCCCCGACTGCTTTTGAACTTGAAAATGAGTGCAACTGAGGTTTGGCAGAGTCTGAGGGTGACCTTTCACAGAGCCACTCACTGTTCCCCCTGAACTCTGGGCACTACATCAAAATTATTAAAATAATCACAATCCACAAGCCTCAATAAACACAATCTGGGGGAGTCTGGGAGTGGGTGCAGGACAGCTTCATGGGTCAAGTCAAACATCTCTCCAGCCCAGCACCCTCTCCACAACAACAGCCAGTATAGATGCCCAGGGAAAGGAGAAGGTATGAGAGAAATATGATCCATCCCCAAATACTCTCCAGACACCAGCAATTTGTGGCTTACACATTTTCTGAGCCAGAGCAGTGTCTGTATTTAAGAGTCTTCAATGTTGTTTTGTTCCTCTTGCCCCCTCTCCATCCCTGTCTGGCTGCTTCCTGCATACAACTTAGCTTTTAGCAACCACAGCATCCTGCAGCAGGAGCTGCTGCAGCCTAATTATACACTGCCTGAAAAAACCTTCAGTTTTCTGGTTTTAAGTCTTGCACCTACTACCTTCATCTGATACCTCTTGTGTAGGAAGAGACAGTTTTCCTCTTTCCATCCTCTTTAGCCCTCCATTATTCTGCAGAAACCCATCCTCAGTTGTCCCATTTCCAGCCTGGAGAGTCCTGTTCTGCTCACCCAGGTGCTCTGCCATGTCCATGCTAACCCCATGCCTCTGCTCTGGACCTTGTGCTCCTCTGCTAGCCCCTCTCTGAGATGGAGGCACCCAGACTGCGCACAGTCCTTGAGCTGGGGCTGCCATGAGTTTTTGTTACGGTATAATTTCTTGTTCTTGATCTTTTCACTTTCTTCTCTCTTATCTCCTCACATTTAATTTGAGATTTCTTCTTTCTTCCTTGTATTAGGTAACACTTCCACAGAGCTATCTGCATAGGGTCTCATTTGGCTCCCCTGTTTTGTATGTAAAATGAGGATTTTGCATCCCTTTGCATAGACCTCCTCTGCCACTTGAACACCTGCTTGCTGAGCATCATAAGGTCACCTTTACTGCCATGAGCCATTTGGTATCATCTGCAAAAGCTGTCACCTGCTTGTCCACACCTGCCCAGGTTCCTGCAGAGACCCCAGCATGACCTGCATGGAAGGACACTGCTCCCAATATGATAATTGCTCCTTATTTCCCGTCTTTGCTGTGTTACTTATCCCTGTGAGACCTTCTCATTCATCCTGTTGCTTCCAAGTTTCTCTCAGAGCCTTTGGCAGCAGCGTGTCAAATGCCTTTTGGAAACCTCAGTAAGCTACAGCAACTGCATCTGCTCTGCGCTCCCTTGCTCACCCCCTCAGAGAACACCAGTGGGTTTGCAAGGTGCCATTTCTCCTTGCTGAGCATGGCTGGCTCTTCCCTGGAGCATCACTGTGAAAAAGGTAAGAAAGGCACCTGCCAGGTGCCGGTGACACTCAACGGGAGGGGGCCAGGTGCTGTGCGTGTCTTCCAGGTTATTTGGAAACACCCAAGGGCTGCCCTTGCTGCAGGGTCCATACCTGCCGTCATGCAGACCCAGGGCTGGAGGGAACCTGCCCATCCCTGCCCTGGAGAGGAGACCTTCCTGGGCATGGGGCTGCAGTGCAAAGGGGGTACATCTGCTTTGTGCTTCTCCAAGGCCCACCCAGCAGTTTTGCATCGGTTGATGCACAGCATCCTTCCCACTTGAATCTGCCGCAGAGATGTTTCTGCCAGGTCTCCTAAGGCTTTGACATGTGTCTGTCCAAGCCTGTCACGTGCTCCTCCTTTCTCCATTCCCACATTACATTTGAGCTTTGTGTTTCAGGGCACAGAGATCCCTCCTTGTATTCACCAAGGTTTTGAGTTTTGTTTCATAAGAACCACAGAGAGGCAGATGGGGACATGCTGGTGAGGCTGCTGCCTTACACCAGGGATGTCCTAGCCGTTGTCTGGAGGACAGCCCACACGGAGAGGTCTCCGCATCCATGATGATGGCCTTCCTTCTCCCTGCTGATAACCCTGGAGGTTTTTCGCTCAGTTTCAAGCAAACAGGATTTGAATCTAAAGCTGAAAGCACGGAGAGGGGGCCTCAGCTGTAGATCCTGTTGGGACATGAGTTTTTTTGAATTGGAAAATCAATATGTGAGGGACATGTTGTGGCAGGCAGGAAGAGTATCTGTGGAAGAGATACCTAGATGGCAACTAAGGCAAACACTCAGATGCTTTTCTGGGGTTACTTAATGGTAAAAACGGTCAGTTTAGTTGCGGCGAGGAAATGACCCAGTTGTGAATGGGAAGGGAGCGTGCATGTTTGGGGATGTCAGGTGACAATCGTCCTCTCCCAGTGTGCCCCACGTGGGGCTGGCCTCTGATTGCTGCTGGCTTACTGCAGTGCAAAACCCATGGGCTCAAGGGAGGCCCTCTGAAGCAAGATGCAGACCCCTTTGGATCCAGGAAAGTGACTTAAATAGTCATATTTCCAGCAGCCCCCAGATATAAAGTTGTCCCAAAGCTGTAGAGTTTCTTAGGTGGGTCTTAGGGATTTGGCAGATGTGGAGATGGGCAGCTGCCCTGGGGCACACGGTGTAGTTTGGGTTATTCCCTCCACGCATTGCCCAGCCTGGCTTGGCTGATGTGTTCTCCTTGGCCAAGGACACAATGACTTTTCTTTGTCCCTTTCTTTCTGTGAGATAGTTAAAAACTTGCATGTTCCAGTCTGCAAAAGATAATTTACAAATTAAGTAAAACCTGTAAGGCTGTGATACCCAGCCCTCAGCCAAACTGACCCCTTGCTGGAATATACCAAAATACTCCAGAAAGAAAATTCTGCCCCAAAACACACTAGCTGGCTGGAGCTAACCTTTTGAGGAAAAACCCAGTGTTTCAAGACCTAAGAGCCTTCCACATCCTGGTCCTTTCTTGGCACAGAGAGCTGGAGTGTGTTTCCTGGCCCATGAGGCCAATTAACCCACGTTGATTGCGTTGCAGGTTCAGCCTGTGTCTGGCAGCACAGGTGCTGTTGCAGCTATCCTGTCTCAACATGAACAGATGCGGTCAGCGAAAATAGAAAACTTGCTGTTAAATCCTGTGCTATTAGTTCACTGGCTTTGCTTGAGGTCAGAGGCTTTCAGATAAAGAAGTGAAAAAAGTGAAACGAGTCAAGGCCACAAACCGGGAAACCCAGAGTTATCCACGGAGCAGTCAGTGACAGTGACACAGGGAAAGTACAGGGAATGTAAGCTGCTTGTGCAGAGCTATGAGCTCGTTGCAATAATGAGAGATTGCAAGACCCTTACACACTCTCTGATTCCTGTGTCCATTGTTTCTGTTATTCCCGGGATAAGACTGGCTTTTTTTGGTGAAGATTGTTTCTTTGGGAGGCCTCAGGCATGCAGCAAGGGGGTGTAGGGCACGTGTAGAGGGAAAATATATCTAGGTGGCAAAGGTGATGGGGTGTAGTTAACCACAGTGGAGCAGGAACTGCTCTTTACAGTTGACTCTCTTTTGTGCACAGACCCCACCAGGCATCTGGTCACAAATAATAACAGAGGTCCGTTGGTATGGTAACAGCATCATCTGATGGAAGTCCAGGAATGACTATGGTCCAATACAACTGAAACCATCCGTGCAGTGTGTGATTAAAGTGGTTTATGTTATTCATAGGGTGTCCATTCCTCATGCACACTGCTATCCTTGCCACATAAGTTCTGCAACAGTTAAATAAAAAACCAAACCACCACTGCAAACAAAAAACAGCCATTAGTTGTGGCCAGGGAAGGAATGTGAGACCCGGGCATGCCTGCAGCAATGGTCTCTGCCACATCCAGCCCCCAGCAGCATGCAACGCAGGGACTTCCCGAGCTGTAGCTGGCGTCTTCTTGCTGGCGCCTTTTGCATCATTGTGCCATTGGTATTGCATAATAGATGTCAGAAGGGAGGATGGTGAGACAGTCTTCTCCATTTCCAAACTCCCTGCCTCAGTCTGATTGAAAATCTAAGCTGGTCTGGTGGCTGAAGGGTGCACAGGGACCTTGGGCCTGGGCTCAAGTCAGTGTCTTGCTGCAAGCTCAGGATGTGTGTCCAAGGGCAGGTCACATCTGTGTTTCATCTCCTGGTCTGTAAAATGCAGCACAGCTCTTTTCCCTGGCACACAGAGAGAATAAATACTCAGCACTGGGCTGTGATCCTGGGCACAAGGGGCCATCTAAATAGAGAGCTGTTCCAAGGAGGAACAAGGCCAAATACCTCTTCCCCCAGTGAAATAGCAGTGTGGCTCGAGTCAGTCAGAGCACAGTGTGATTTCTGCGGGTTATTGCTGTGCATCTGCCCTGAGAAAAGTGCAGTCCGCTTCTTTAAGAATTCTTTGGCTTGGCTCAATTCCATTTCTGCTGCGAACTGAAGCATGTTTCAACGGGAGCAGGCAAGTGTGTTGTACTGGAGATATAAAGTAGAGACCACATTGTAGTAAAGGCTTTTAAGCCCAGTCCTATCCAGCTTATCTACATGTTTAAACCTATGCAGAAACACCTGACTCAAAATCCCTCGTATTAAAACTAAGTATAAGTATAGCAATATGGACACTATGATATTAACTCAGTTTTTGACTGAGCTATACAGGCCGTTTGTGTTTGATTGCCACCAGCCATTGTTAACTTAATGAGACTGGAGATTGCTCAAAGTTCTCTTGCCAATGCTTTTCTGTAATGAAGGATAAATTAAAGCAAACAGACACAAAGCAAAGCAAAAACAATTCAACTGTGTGGAGGAAAGCCAATAAAAATAATGCCTGATGATGTCATTGTTTGCTTGATGTGGGATGACCTGGTGGATGCACACTGTGGCCATGTCAGCTGGACTGGGACATGGTGAAATCTGTATGCGCTGCTCTGATGGAGATGCTTCGCAGGTCCACCTATATTTGAAAAGCAGGTTTGGCTGGGCACCAAGCCAGCCTCACATACGATCGCCACTTCCCCAAAGAGCTACACATTAAAGTGCATGTTGAACAGGAGAGAAAAGTGAGAGAGCAGAGGGCAGAGGAAACAGGGGACCAAGGACTCGCAGGGCATGTGCATTCCTGGGGTGATGAAATCGCCATCTGTCTTGCTTCTGTGCAGGGTAAACACAGCGCCCACGGTCCTGTGGTGGAGGCTGGAGGGAGGCTGAGGACAGCATTTTCCCAGCTGCTGGTCTGAAGGATGCTCAGCCATCCCAGGCTCTCTGCATGACTCTGCTCTGTTTGCCCATGATGATCTCTCTAGGTTGCTCTTGGGAGGAGCAGTTCTTAGCCAAAGGTGCAACTGCTACCTGGGATAAGACCACAGAGGTCTCCTCCTTTTCACAGCTGAGCAGCAGGTCACACACTGTGATGAATTACCTGTCCCCTCCATGCGGTAAGTGAGAAAGACCAACCTACTTTCCAGAGCTACTGGGTCCCCTCTGAGACTGACATCGTGTGTCCCTGACACCTGGCTTCAGGAGGCAGTGTGGTGTGCACATCATCTGCATCATCTTCTTGCAGCGAGGCCACGAGCATCACCTCCGACCTTGGCAAGATGCACCTGAGCATGGCCAGGTCCCCATGCTGCACACAGTTCATCCCTAGATTTCCTTTCCCTCCTGGCTTAGCTGCGTTGTTGTCAGAGGTAAGTGAGGTAACAGTGTCCGTCAGGGCTAAGTGGGGATGGAGATGGGCGATCACCGCTCCATCAGCAGGTGCTGCACGTGCCCAGCGGCCAGCGGGGCCGATGGAGCAGGATCAATGCCCGCTGGGAGCAGTGCCCTCCTGGCCCCAGCAGACACAGCTCAGCGCATTTCTGGCTTGGTGTAAGTCAGAGGAACTTCTGTCCCATGGCTCCAGCATTGTGCAATGCATGTGAGTGCTCTCTTATTCTGCGGTCATCTCCTCCTCCTCCCTGCTCCCCCCTGAACTGATCTGCATAATGTGCAGCATTTAGACATTTTGGTCTGGCTATAAGACATGATGAGTGATGCTTGATGACCTTCATTAATGGCATTACTTGAATTCAGCTGGATGAAGGGCAGACAAAGACAGGAGAGCAGACATATTCCGAGCAACACACTCCTGTGCCATAAAGAAAATGCCTTGGACTGGGAAGATGGCAGCTAAAATTGGGGCTAGGAGAGAGCCCTGGCCAAGCAGCTCGAGAAGGGCCTCTGTTTTCTGGATGTTGTGGCTGAAGGCAGGGTTGAGTTTAGGAGAAGATGCTGTTTGTGGGACCGGTTGCTTACTGGTGAAGGCTGTGGTTCCTGCAGCTGAGGGGCAGCAGCGGCAGGGTGGGGGGTAGGGTACTCCCTCCTCCAGGTTCCCCTGCTGTTTAGCTAATTTTTGCCTCAGCACACGCTGCTGCCTGAAACTTCACCCTTGAAAGCATTTTGGCCTCAGACTGGCTTCTATGTGCAGCGCAGCTGTGGCTGACAGCACCAAAGCTTTGCAAATTGACAAAAAATCCTGGCTGCGAAGGGAAACCTCTGCCTCAGGTTGTGGAAATACTGCACCATGTCTTGGCATGCTTGGTACGGTATAGCAGGAGGGAAATAATCTGTTCTCTGCTTCTTTTTTTTCCAAGAGAACTGAAACTGATTTAAGAACTGTTGACCACAGGGAAAGACAGGAGAGTCGGATGGTCTGCACCTCGACAATGTATCATCTGTCACTGACGGTGCTCATGTTACCTTTGGCGACGGTTGCCCTGCCTACAGATCAATGGAAAATGAGTATTTCCTTCTAGCTAATTGCATCACTGCCAAATATAGAGCCACATATCCTAAGCTGGTCATGGTCTGACCTTGAAGGCTAGGTCTCTCTGGCTTTCAGTTGCAGCTTTGACGTCCCTCCTGTGGCTCTGCCCATGTCCAGGCGTTCGCCTGTGGCTTGTGCTGCGAGCCAGAGAGCCCTCGAGGCCCCCAGGAGATGCGGTTGCTGCCCTCACGTGTCATGCCCTGCTGAGGCACTGTGTTACGGTGCTTCAGCCCCTGGTTGTGGATTTGCTGCGCCTTTGGAGGAGGAATGCCATGGTCTGTTGGGATAGCCTATTGCTACCCTGTCCCCTCACGCCGCAGTCACCCAAGCCAGGTTAAAGTAAGAGCACAAGCACAGCCAGGTGTTCATAATTTGTTCTTCCACCTGAGAACACCATTGCACATGCTTATGAGAGATGCAAATGAAGACATGAAAGATGTGTAAGCGTTGCCGCTTGCACTAATGCTGCACCAGCAAGGCTCCCTGCCTCTTCCTGCTCCTGGCTTGTGCCCGTCGGGAGCCTCCGGCAGAGGCAGTATTTGGAAAGCTTTGCTCAGAGACCAGCTCTGTGTCCCCCTTCCTGGTGCTGGTGTCAGATCACCCTCCCCTTCCATGGCACAATCATCCTCCTCTGACATCATCCCAGGATACCCAGGCAGATGCCACCTTCCTCCTGGCAACCCTTCCTGTTCCCTCCTTACCCAGGAGATAGACAACCCTGCTTGGTTACAGCAACAGTGGGTTCCCATCCTTACGTATGTAGGCAGGGATTCCCCTCCTGCAGCGACTGTCCGACAAACAGCTCTTTGCTGCCAGGAGAGGTGACATTTCCTCCGGCCCCTGGGTGGCTTCCCAGGCCATCCCGAGGAGAAACACCTTCACCAGACTTCGCAGGCTGCCCTGAGGTGTGTGCTGGTGACACGCAGATGGCTCACATACCTGGAAAAGACAGAGGAGACCTCTGCACATTATTTGTATTATTTTTATAATATGTCAAAGCTCCTACAACACTGAGAACTTACATGGCCTGAAGTTTCTGATGTTTTCCTTGAAGAGAAAGTTACCAAAAGGAATAATGACCAAAACCCACACTGGGATTCGTCTAAGTACATGCCATGGCAGCGCGTGGGAAGAGGAAGGGTGTTTCACACATCAGCATAACCAGCTTTCAGATCCCAGACTTCACAGTTTGAGTTCGACAAACAAAATACCCTGTTTTGGCCACTTTCCCTGGAGAAAAATGTTAAATTTCCAGAAAAGGGTGTTCTTTGAAGGGCTGAAACTGGGCAAAAGGCTGGATACAGAGTGTCTGTAAGAAAAAACATTTATTATGGTAGTAGCATCAGTGTGGGGGCACTGTGTGCACGTGTGATACAGGAGTCTTAGACTAAGAAATGAACTAAGTATCCATTACTACTCCAGGCATTAGCTCTCAAAATCTATGACTTTTATTGCCTCCATTTCTGTCTTGAAAGCACCCCTATAAAGATTTTTTCTGTGTATAGAAGTAAACAGACTGCAGAAATCTGCTGTGTGTTGATTCTCTTAATGATAATTTGCACATTAACATGGAAGTATTGCTCATGTACTACTGAAAGAATAAACTTGTTTTTCAAGCCAAGCTATATTGAAATGTATGAAAATGGGCAGTTAGTATAATTTTGAATAATAAACTGAAGCTTGTGGGATTGAGTTGTTCATATGAGATAGTAGAAACTTATACTGGAAAAAAGAACATCATACCTGGATAGAAATAGTGCTATTTTGTACAGAAAGACTTTTTTGTACAGAAATAGTGTTACACGGAGAGATGGGCTTTTGTCCCTCGCCCACAGAGGACATGGAGGATGAGGTTTTGAGGTAGGTGGAAGGAAGGTGGAACTTTTTGCTTTCTTAAATGTGTTTTCTACCCAAGAAAAGTTGGCTTAAGAGGTTTGTCTGGATGACAGATGAATCTGGTCTTTCTTCAAAAGCTGCTATTGATTTCATGCCGTACGTGCTGATCTGACAAAACGTCCCCCAAGTAAGTGCAATCTGAGCTCCTTGAGAGAGGCTTCATAGAGAAAGCAAATCAAACAAAAATGGGAGCTTGGGCAGTTCATGCATTCCACAGTAATACTTTAGTCTTCATGATGTTTTAATGGATCAGAAGGGGATGCTGAGCTGGACAGTTAAATAAAGGCAACAAAAGACTTCTGAGCACAGCCAGAGGCATGGCAGGTACTTGAAGGCTGCTCTCCCACCCTCTCAGTCTCTACTTCTGCAGCCTTGTTTCTCTAGGACACCTCCTATGTTTCTGTTACTGATATACAGCAAAGGTTATCTGGATTACTGCTCGTGCTGTGTTCTGCCAGCTCCAGGATTAACAGTGTTACCTGTGAGACCTTCAAAAGCACAAGATTCCTCCAGGAGAAGGTCCAGCCCTCCCCAGTGTGTGCAGTGTGTTACCCTGGTTCAGTCTGCCCCTCTTTGTCAGTAACTCTTATGGGTGTCTCTGCCCTGTGAGATCGTAGGACCGATCTGGGGGTCCTATCTGCCTCTCTTGAGTTACCCCAAGCCCTGTTATCCCTTGGAGGTGGAATGGGATGCCCCTTCCTGAGCATCCCGGGGGAGAGATGCAGGGCTGCTCACAGATGCTTTCTGCAAACTGACTGCGCCCAGGCAGGACAGCAATGACACCTCTGAATGAAGTGTAGCCTCTGCAGATGATGTTCCCTTCACACCTGCTTCCTGACCAAGGGACCTCAAGGCTGGTGTGGTCCAGGAGTATCTGCACAAGCTTGTCACAAGTGGGTGGCTGCCAGGAACCCGCTGCTTTGAATGCCTCTGTTGGGGCTTTAGAAATACCTCTGTCACTCCTCACATGTTAAACAGAGGGAGTGAGTAGCTTCAATCAACCTTTTTGGCTCTGCATAGCCCCATGCAGATTGCAAAGGGGCTGTGTCACAATGCGTGAAGTTGGCATTGGGACCTTCCCAAAGACAAGGGTCTGCTAAAAGCTGGAGAAGGACTTTTACAAGGGCATGGAGTGATAGGACAAGGGGTAATGGCTTTAAACTGAAGGAGGGTAGATTTAGATTAGATATCAGGAAAAAATTCTTCACTGTTAGAGTGGTGAGGCACTGGAACAGGTTGCCCAGAGAAGCTGTGGATGCCCCATCCCTGGAAGTGTTTAAGACCAGGTTGGATGGGGCTTTGGGCAGCCTGGTCTGGTGGAGGGTGTCCCTGCCCATGGCAGGGGGGTTGGAACTAGATGATCTTTGAGGTACTTTCCAACCCAAACCATTCTGTGATTCTATGCTGTGCAGGAGTGTGAATATGACATTCCTTGCCTCACAGCTTAGAGGGCTGTCACCACTTCTTGTGGCCACGGTGTAGGGTAGAGGAGACTGCAATGGTACCAAAGAGCAAAAACAACCGTCCATTAACTAGGACCATTTATCCTGACATTTTAGCTAATCTGTGCACTCTCAGGCTGTGCTGCTCCTGCCAGTGGGACTTGGGGGTTGGCCTCCAGCCTTTGGGATAGGGCTCAAAAGCTCTTGAAGACTCCAGGACCAATATTGTTCTACCCGAGAGTTTGTTATAATCTCCTCCCTTTCAGAGTTAATCTCTCTCCATCACAGCCGTTCCAACATTAATGAGTACTTTTGAGAGCTCAGCTTTTTCTGCTAAATGATGTTTTGCTCTTTTATTCATCCATTAAGAGAGTTATTACAGCTCAAGTGCTCTGTCCTATTTGGATGAAAACAACTTAGATAAATAGCAATGAATTCCTCTTCCTCAAATGATGGCCATCCTGGGTGCTGGTACAGGATATGCCCTGGTGTGTCCCATCTGCTGAATAAAAGGTGGGAAGATTAGGAGAACATGGTCCAAGGACACTACTTGAAAGGTAGTGTTTGGAGGGGAGCTGGGGTGAACATCTAAGACTTGTGGAGAGGTGAAAGAAGCAGCTGAAAACCTCTGAGGGGACAAGAGCCAGAGAAGAGATGAAAAATGGTTTTGTAGGGAAGCCTCCAAGTTGGTCAGTTCAAAAGGATTTTTTTTACCTGAGTTCTAGAGGAGAAAGCCCTGGGTAGCAAGGAGAAATGGTGTCTGCCAGTAGGAACATTCACTTCACAGTAGCCTTAAAAACTTTATACTGCTTTAAAAAAAATGCAATTAACTTTTCTTCAGTAACATGCACATGAACAGCCTGATGTGTGCGTCTGCTCCATTGCATTTCCTCTGGTTTCCCCCAAGATGTGAGATTCGCCTCCTTCCCCAGCAGTGCGGAATTGCACCTTTGCTAAGGGGAAATTTGTGGTTGCTGCACTGATGAGTAATTCTTGAAATCCCCTCACATTAGCTGCCATCTCTATTATTGTGGCTAGAGAAGAGCTATTTTGTATTTCAGGGATATCAGTGTGGGTGGTGGGGCCACATCCTCTTTTAAGTCAAGCAGGAAGGCAGCAATTACTCCCATGGGTTTCAGTCTAGAGTGTGGCAAAGCTTTATGCAAGCAGGATTTGGTAGCGTCACACCCAGGCTTACCAGGCTCTAGCCTGCTCCCAAACACTAGTCCTTCCTCCCCAACGCTCAGCAATGCTGAGTCCTGCTCATTTGGTCCCTGGCACTGGCTTTTGACCCAAACTGTGCAAAGCAGAGGCAGGTGGTGGGGCAACATGTGAAGCTGTGCTGGAAGACGCAGGACTCGCAGCCTGTGTGCCCAAATTCCCCTGGGAAAGGAGGCCTTGCTTCCCCTGCTCATTGCAGGACTGCCTTTCCTTTAGGGTGCTCCACGCATTGCAACGCTTCATGGTATCTTCCCACTGGATTGGGGTTTCCAGGTTTTCTCCTATTAAAGTTCATACCAGCTAAACTAAATACAAGATTTGTAAATGGAGGTCAGCCAAATTGCTGCCACACTCTTTGCAAATATGTAATTGCATGTTCTCTTTGTGCTTTACATCGATTAATAGGTGAAGAACTGTGTTACCTGTGCATGTCACTGTGCGTGTCAATGAAACCAGGACTGTCCACCCAGACGTGTGGGCTGAATTTGGAAAGGCCCAATTACCAAAGCACTTTGGTCTAGTGTGTCTCTCTTAAAATCAGCACAGCAGTAAATCCTATCGCCTTTAGTCCAGTGCTGTCCGTTCTCAGGGAAACCTGGTAAGAAGGGGAGGAATTGCAGGCATTCTGGTTTCTTAACTCTTCATGTCCACATCTGGAGACCACACAGTTGCTCCACAGGCTCTAGCAGAAGGTTTCCGCTTTTTTTTCATCATGCCCAGCCTTGGGAGGAGTCCGGGAGCTCTCTGGCTGGTTTTGGCTTCCCCTGCAGCAAGGGCAGAGGTTCCCCAGGGTGTCACTGGGGACTTGGTGTGCAGCAGATGGCTCCCGCAGGAGCAGAGCAGGCGAGTAATGCCTCGGTCCATGCTCTGGTATGCTGTGGTTTGTGTCTTTTGCACTGCAAATTGCAAATCCTTTGCCAAATGATGGAAGTGCCTGGTGGGACGGATGGGTAGGGAGCAAGGAGTGCGCGTGGGTGTATGTGTGAGCTCGGTCTGCGTGCAATGCCGTGGCTGTTGCAGGCTGATGTCCTGGTGGCACTGATGACAACTGACTTGGAGAGCTGGCAATGCCACAGCAACTGTGTCCAGGAACCAGCTTTCTTAACTGTGTTATAAAGCTGATTTTATTTTTTTCATCTTGGCTATTTGCTCTGCCTTCAAGGGCCATCGGCATCAGCAGAGGTTGCTTGATAAAGAAATTCCAGCCACACTAACCTCAGGAAATTTTTTTTAGTTAGTTTATAGAAGTGCTGTTTATCAGTATTAAGCTAACGCTGTTATCGGAAGACATTCAGGCAACCTCCTGAAAGTACCTGGCTGTATGTAATATGCCACATATAAATAAATGCCACTGCAAATGTTGAGTCATACAGGAAGATAAATAAATTAATTTCCAGGGCTCATTAGAGTTGAAAGCTGTGGTTTTCTAGCAGGATGAAGAGAATTGCACAATGCAGTTCCATATGGCTTATGAAATGTGTATGAAAACCATTTTCTCCTACCCATCCTAATTATGATATATAAATAGATTCACTATTTTCCTTCAAGCACTTACTTAGCTGGAATCTTTTTTTTTAAAGACCAGCAAAATCACTTGTATGATGCATTTCTGTAGGCACTTAACAGATCTCTAAATGAAAATGCAATTATTTTTAGCAATAACATGACCTTTCACTAATTGGGAAAGAAAATGTTGCACAATAGGTGACAGTTGTCTTGAGTGCTCAGCACTGTCAGAAGTTATTTCAACATTTGACTTTACATTGTAGCGGGGATAAGTGCTTAAATGATGCATCATAATAGTTTATATTATGTGTATATATGAGTTTTGTGCGAGCGTGAGTGTGCTTATGGAAGGAGAGGGCGGTTTGCACTACCCATGGCCAGACAGCAGACAGAAACCAAAGCACTCCTTCTCCCAGGGTACAATTTTGTCACATAACCTGTCGGCAGAGCACTCCTTCCCCCGGCATGTGCCACCGGCCGCTGCTAGTGAGCAGCCCTGAGCGCTCAGCATCCGTCTCACAGGGGCAGCAGCAAAGCCACAGGGCTAACAGCAACTGCAAGGAGGGTAAAAGGGGAACAGCTGGGGCAAATTCTGGTGGGCTGCATCTCCTAAAGGACAGGAGGAGACAACTGAGATGGAGAAAGAGGGGATGCCAGAGCAGGAAGGATGAGATGTATATCAAATACATATCTTTTTATTATTAAACATTGAGACTGTGGTAGTGTTTAAAGGCTGATGTTTTGGACCTTGTTATACCAGATACCATAAACACAGCACATATGGCAGTCCTTGCTCCAGAGAGAGACCCATACACAGCACAAACAGAGCGTGCCTCTGCTTTTCCAGCTTGTCTGTAGTCCAGCAAGACCCTCCCTACCTGGAACCAGTGGGTGAGATCCACCAGAGTAGGCTGGGAGTAGTGGAAGAATTGGCTCCTTGAAGGAGTACGTAGGACTACATGTGGCAATGCAGTAAACAACAGCCAGAGACAGAATATATGAGTCAGTTTTCTAGCATATTTGAATACTGTTTAAATATAAACATTGCAAATGAATATCTCTAACTGAGAAAAAATAAAATTGGATGCAAAAATACACCAACGGTATACTGCATACGCATATAAATACATTACGTGGTTTGCACAGTCATTGTGCGCCTTCCTTCTGGACCGACTTTCTACAGACTGATACAGAAGTTGAAATAGAGAAAAACAGAAGGGAAAGGTCTTCAACTAAACACATTGTTGTTTTGGCAAGTGATTCGCTTCCCAAAAAACTGGGCTGTAAAAAACAAAACATAGTTTCACAACAGGCCCATTTGTGTTTTCACATCGTATCTACCTCACAGCAAGAGTGGAAACAGCGAGCAAGGCCACGGTGATGCATACAGGATGCTCAACACATTATAATGGCATTTGAGATCAGTTTCACTACCCATTCAAAGCCTATGATGTTAACGGGGTCTGGAAAAGTCCTCTCCTTGATATGGAGGGCTTAAGCAATATCCAAAGTGCTTTACTAGATGCTGGTGCTTAGCCCACACCATCCATGGCAAGAGGCAGTTTGCTCCTAACCCTGATAGCGGGGTGCCACTCCGGTGCAGATGCACCGGACAGGGTCACTGCAGAGGGGCTGGCCGCTCTCGGGGGGTCAGCTGCTCCCACCTCACGGAGGTGAAGGAAGCACACGCTGCCCGGCCGGAGTGGTGCTGAGGGAACTGCCGTGGCTCCCTGAGGCCAGTTCAGAAACCCCGACGCCCCTGGGCAATGCTGCTGCCTGGGGCAAGCGTGCAGCCAGGGCCACTCCAGGTCCCCAGGTCTGGGGCTGCTGCAGCACGGAGGGACACAGCAGCAGTCCTGCCATGGCTGAGCCACAGCTTCTCCTGACCCAAAACCTGGTGGCTCTCCCATCAGCCTAACGCGGCTGCCCCAGCCCAGCTCAGAAGGTGGCAGATGGGGTGCAAGCATGCTCACACGGGACTTTTCCAACATTTCTAAATTTTAGCTTCAATTTTTGTCTCCCTCCATTTCCTTAGAAGACAAAAAACTACATAGGAGGTTCCTGCTCAATCGGGGCTAGCTGGGGAGTCAGCGATGTGGCCTTCGTGGCACCCTGTGAGGTAGGTGGAGGTCACGGGTGCTCCCTTTCCCCAGCGGTGCACAGAGGACAGTGATTCCCACAGATGAGCACTGGATTAGGACAAATTACTTTCCGTAGGAAAAGGCAGCAGTGTGTGCGGTGCATCACCCCAGGTGACAGTCTCCATCCCCAGCTTAGCCCACAGACTGGCACAAGGTGGGTGCCAAGGGGAGCCTTGGCCTAGGACACGTTTATGTTGGAGAAGAGCGGGGCTCCGGGAAGCATGGATGCTGTGCTGTCTGCCAAGTAGCCCAGGATGCTTTTGAGTTCACCACGTGACAAATTGGCTTTGATGTACAGGAACGCTTCCAGGTGTCTTTTGCTGTGGAAGAGAAATGGGCAGCTGTTATCTCCTCCTGCAGATCTCCGTGTGCCCGGTCCCTCATGCCACGGGTGGGTGCCGAGGTCCCCAGCGGATATCAGCTCAGCATATGGCAATCCTACATGGGAGCCAGCACTGCCCTGGGAGGTTTGGGGTAGGGTTGGGAATCTCTAAAGCAAAGGAGAAAATCAGGCCAGAATTTGGAATATATCAATAGATCTTTTTTACTAGTTTATTTTGTTGTCCAGTGGCAGTGGGATTGCCACAGCCTGGCAGGCAGCCCCCACCCATTTTTGTAGACTCAGGCTATATGAACCTCACCTATGCTCATATTTGACTGTTTCCTGGTGCAATTAAAATTCCAAACGAGCATTTGTAAATCTGCTTCAGTGTCTCTTACCGGATATCTGGGTACGTCGTGGCGAGTGTTGCAACTTCGATTTTAATAGCACCTAAATCCTGAAGTCGGATTATTTCAGCCAGTTTGGGGAGTGCCAAGTTCAGCCACGTGGCTTGAGACCCCTGCCAGAAGAGAAATGGTCAGCAGGGTGTCGTGGAGGTGCAAACCTCCGCCCAGCCCAGGAGCTGGGTTTCTCCAGGGGTACCACCGAGATGGCTCCCAAGGCTGTTTCTTGGCGAGGGGGAAGGACACGACAGCGATTTTAGATGCCTTGTTGTTTTCAGTGATGTTTCTAGCCCAGACTTTGCCTGGGCCAGCCTTGGAGAAATTGAATTAGTTCTGCGGTTGTTTCAAATCCTCTTACACAAGTAGTGTAGGGTTTGCCATACAACTGTTTCCACATCCACCTGAACAGACTCTCTCTGCTCTTCCCTCCCATCTCATCTTCCTTTCCTTGGGTTTCTACGCTGCCTAGTGTGTACACGAGGTGTGATGGGCTGGGCAACACGCTGTCACGTGCTGCTCTCTCCGAGCTATGGGCACAACCCTGCCTTTAGCATTTCCAGGCATTGCCAAAATCCTCTTCCTGCCCACTCAGGTAAAAGCCCCGACTGGACCTGTGTTCTGGCTGTTGGACATCCCAAGGTGCCAGCTACCTGACCTCCCGCCCACACCAAGTGATGCTCAGGCTTGGTCCTTCTCCAGTCAAACGTGCATGGGGTGGTGGAGGACAGGGTTTGGCTCTGCTTTCAGCTCTTTTGCAGGCAAATTGAGAGGCATAGGAGGAGAGTGGTGATCTCAGAGGACAGAGAGGGAAGTTTCAGCCATGCCTCTCGTGGAGGAAACCCTTGCGTAGCAGAGAGCCTGTGCTGCCTGTTCCAGCCCCTGCCTGACCTAAAGCAGCAGAGTGAGGGAAATCAAAGGTGAGAGGGAGGAGTCAAAACCCAGACTCCATGCAAGTTGTACTGGAACTGGAGAAGATTAGCTAAATCTTCAGACCCTCTTAATATAAACCTTCAAAAGGAAACCAGTGCCTATGGGACAACGAAGGATGAAATCATTGCTTTCCATGCGGGGGAGAGCAGGCTGCGGCAGGGGAGTCTTCCTGCCCACAGACACCTGGAGACCTCTTTCTGCCTAAGGTCCTGCCTTCCAGGAAATTAAGCTGAGCTGGAAAGGTTAATGAGAGGCCCCAGAAAATTTATTTCCCTGTTTTTCAGTGTGCCTGTGCCCTGTGCTGTTGGGGATGCGGCAAGCACTCACGTACATTGCTGGTGCAGAAGGCTTCAAGGTCGGCAGCATTCTTGGAGATGTTTTGGGCCAAGTTTTGCTGTTGCCCTGGAGTTTTCAGGCTGACCTTCCTCTTCAGCAGCCTCACAATGTACTCTTTAACCAAACGAGCATGGATCTTCTCGACGATAGCCTGTTGGGAAGGAGACAGGAGATCATCCATCTCTGTTTTTGTGTGGAGACAAAACTAACCATATGAGTGGGCTCTTGAGGACAAAATTGTCTCGGGTGCTGTAAGACATGCCTCAGCAAATTCCTGCTGCTGATCACATGTGAGGAATGGCACTGGTTGCCAACCTCTTCACAACTGGTTACGCGACATCCTAGATGCCGAGAATTTCTTTGTACTCAAACTAATGAAGTGTGGGACTTTCCAAATATTGTTTCCTTCTGGGAAGAGTTGAAGGCATAGAAAAGATCTAACATGTTAGAGAAGAAGTAGCAGTACTCCAGAGAAACAGGAATTCACACTGCTCCTCCTGTTCCTCTCTCTAATATACAAAACATAATTTTGTTTCAGCTACCAAAAAGACAAAGGCAGGAAATCAAAGACTTTTTCATATGGTGATGTGACGTGGTTCAGCCCCAGCCAAGCACCACGCAGCCGCTCACCGCTCCCCCAGCAGGGTGGGGAGGAGAACGGACAAACAAAGGCAAAAGCCTCGTGGGTTGGGGTAAGGACAGGTTACTGGGACAGCAAGGGAGAGGGAAACAATCAACAACAGCACTGATAACAGATGACTGACAGGATGCTCAGCCCATCCCGGAGCCACGCGAACCCACCCCTCCCCGACCAGCCCCCGTTACGGTGAGCATGGCGTGACATGGTATGGAATAGCCCCCGGCCAGCCTGGCTCACCTGGCCTGGCTCCTGGTGACAGTAACTCTATCCTAGCCAGAGCCAGGGCATGATGTTTCATATATACTGCAGCACAACTGAAAATGTGGTTGTGGCTCAGTTATCTGGGATTGGTCCTAGTTGCTCCCATCTCCTCCAGTCCTCAGGGAAACTGAAGGAGCCATGAGATACAACTGTGCAATTGCATTGATGTTTTGGGGTTGCTAAACCAAAACCATATATAAATAAAACCATATTTTGGGTGATCCCTAGAGCACTTTCTCTACAGCAAGGATGGTTTTGTCAGCAAACGCTGCAGCAGAGCTACAGGATTCTGCTTCTGCTGGAGGAGAGTAAGATTTATATGGCTAATCTAGGTAAACTGCATGCTGATGGAAATCCTGACTCTGACACCAGCTTAACATGGGTCCAGGCATCTCCTGTCTCAGAGGATCAGAGCTGAAAACACAGCCTCAGCATCCCAGAACCCCTCCAGTATTTCTCTTGGACTTACGTGGTAGAAAGGGTCCTTTAGGGTCCGGAAGTCTGAAATATGTTTGCTGGTGGTTTTAATGATCTCATTCATAATTTCATTGCTAGAGTCCCACTTATTTTCTGTAAACTTCTTATAAATTGGCTGAAAAAAAGAAAATTTGCTTAGTTCCTTCAAAACAAATTCTATGCACGTGTATATTTAGCATTTCTATATGTACAGTAACCTACACAGCGACAGCGCGGCATGCAATCCTGTGCCGGGACATGTTTCAATGGCTTACAGGGGCACAGGAAGAGGGGGTTGTACTGGGTTTGTGTCCCCTTCTTGGTTCCTCATGATGGAGAAGACTGAGGGCTTGAAAGGCTCATATTCAAGATGCTTTTTTTTTTTAATTTTCATGTTTTTAATCTTTTGTCCACATAAAATCTTGTCTGATTAGAGAATTATGGAACCATTAGGGAAAAAATTGAATCATTATGAGACGTTTTCAATCACAATTTTTCTTGGCTACAGTAAATAAATATGAAAATAAGAAAAGCACCCCTGCTCTTCAGATGCCTTCCAAAAGGCCCTACAGAGAAAGCAGGAGAGATTGTGGCTGAGCAATCCTGACTCCTGTGGCTTCCCCTCCACCTTGCTTAACTTAAAAAGCTTGTGTTATATATTAAAAAAAAAAAAAAAAAGAAAAAAGAAAAAAACAGAAGTAAGAAATGAAAAGTGCCTTTCAGGCTGCCTTTATGAAGAAGCTGTGTGGTTGCAGTTCATGTAATTTGTGATTGCTTCCTACAATTTGGAGTGTAAACACTTGCAGGTTGAGACTCTCCCTCCTGCAGCACTTATCTTAGATGTGATCAGCACATTTTATGTTTGCCTGCACAGTCGTGCCTACGTAGCTGCGCTTGCTTTGCCTGCAGTCTTGAGGACCAGCTCAAGAAGAGATGATTCAGAGTTTTCTGACTGACGCTGAGAGGTGACCTGCCCCACAGCCCTTCTGAACTTTGCAGCATTGAGTCAGAGATTTGGGCAGCCGACAGCACGGCAGGAGAACCTGCCCGGCCTGGCACAGGCTGAGCAGTGGGGCAGGAGGGTGTGGGGTGCGGATACGGTACCTTCAGCTGCACAAACAGCTGTTGAAGCAGCACATCAAAGCCGCTGTTTTCAATGTCACTGAGAGTGCTGAGGATACTGGCTTTATTGCCGTCCTTTTCTGCCATGTTTTTCTCTGTGTAGTCTCTGCAAGGAAATATCAGCAAGGTCAGAATAATCTGTCCTCAAAAGAGAGAGAGAGAGAAATTCAGAGGTCTCCAAGCCTTCCTCTGCAGGCAGACAGACCTTCCTCTGCCCACCCTGGAACACCTCCCCTCCTTCACACGGTTATCCGTTGCCTGCAGAGGAAGGAGCAAAGCCTTTTCGTTTAAACCCTTACCTAAAATTCCAGCAGTTGTTAATATTTGCAATCAGTATAGGCTTGTAGTATCTGTGCTTTTTGCTTTTCTCCTTAAAGTCTTCAAAAGCGTCCTTGTAGCTGTAGGGGAGATGGGAAGAGGAGAGGCAGATGAGTGCGTGCCCCGGGCGGCTCTGGCAGCCCCGCTGCCCGGCGCTGCCTTACCGCACCTTTTCAGGAAGGCAGGCAGCTCCTTCGACAGGCGATGCGACAGCTCCTCGCCCACTGCCCCGCTGATGTCCTTGGCTCGCTTCTGGCCACTGTAGATACTCTAACAAACAAACAAACCAACAAGATCATTTTTAAATGCCACCTGCTCCAAAAAGGCCAGGTTTGCAGGTTAAAAAGGCTACAGATCCTTAACTGTGGTGACTGCCCTCAGGTCTCCTCCATCCCCTGCTCCGAGACTGAGCCAGGGACCATGCAGAGCAGCCATACTTATTTGGTGTGCTCAAGCCAATTCTGAACTCATTTTTCAAATGGGGAGAGAGGTAAAGAAGAAAGAAGTATTAAAGAAAGCCGATAAAATAGCTGAGAAAGTGGGGAAAGCAACACTTGGGTTCTTTTGCTTTTCTCAATGATTGCATTAAAAAAACCCAACAAATTAAGCACAACCTCAATATATGAAGGGTTTATTTTTAAAAAATAAACTCTACTAATCCTCTGCTGCCAGAGGAGGGAGAGTGTTGAGCTTGGGGAAAGGGCACGAGCACTGGGAGCAGCTCTGCCCGTGACAGTCTCCATGGGAGCAAGCCGGGGAACAGCCCCGCTTAGTCTCAAATCCTAAGTACGTGCAGGATGCAATTGTTTATTTTTAATATATATCTGTATTACCTGGATAACAAATATTGCTAGTAGTTCACTCTGAAAATGTCCATTTAGTTTCTCTGGCTCTTTGTCTTCTTTCCATCTTTGGATTTCTTTATCTAAACATTTGCTCAGTGAATTTTTGATAGTAGCCTTCAGGGAAGGAATAACAACAGCATTTACCACAGAGTAGATGTAGCAGTTCCTGCCTTACGCAGGTTTTACTCACCCACCCACCATTTATCTGGCTGAGCAGACTTTTTCCTCATCCTTGTTTGAGAAATAAAGGCTCTTTGTTACGAGATGCATTACCCACCACTTCACGTCAGCAAGGACAACCCCCTCACAATATCCATCTATGCAACAGCGAGTTGAATATTTCAGGGTAAGAATGAAGATCAAGATCCACATCCCTGCCCACCACCCCGCCACGTCAGCGGTGATCTCGAGGGCAGGGGAGGAGAGCAGTGGGTAGGAAGGTCACAGAGCCCAAATTCCCCCAGCCATGCACCGCCTGTGCGTCACACTCAGGGCTACCCTCTGAGCCTGGTTTTGCAATCCTTTTTCATGAGCACTTCTGATGTCTTATGAGTGCTGGAGAGTGAAACAAAATGTTCACAGGTTTTCTCTGCTCTGCCCCCTCTTGCGTGCACACTTTTGAAATGTACAGTGGAGGGATGTATCTCTGATCACCAAGTGCCTTGTTTGTGTGCTTTGCTGCCCTCACACCCACCTCTCCCATCTGCAAACCATCACAAGTTACAGCTAAATCTGGAATTTGCCTTCTCATTTTCCGGGAATTCCAGCCCAAAATGTCAAAAGCACTAAGCTATGGGAGTATGGTAAAAGTTGCTTCTTGTTTCCATTAAGGCAAGAATGATCCAAAAAAACAGAGCAACTCTTATTTTCTGCACACCAGGCGATTCTCCATCAAAGAGACAGATTTTTCAAGATCAGACCTGCATGCTTTGCCCTCACCCAAGGTCTGGCACTGCTGCAGAGACCAGAACTTATTCTGAAACCATCATCTGCGAGAGGGAGCATAAATCCCTCGGGGGATTTAACAACCAACTGGAAAGTTACCCATAAAGATTTGTAGTCGGATTTTTTCCTACCACAAGGTTTGCAAGAACACAGCAGTTCTTTTCTGAGGCCTCCCAGGGTGGAAGGCTGAGCTAACCAGAAGTTTGCTCTGCAAGTCCCATCTAGCCCAAAATTGACCTGTTTCCCCAAAAGAAACAAAAGCATTCTTGCTTTTGCTTCTCTCTGGACAGGTGTGTGACTCACAGCTGAGAAGTGTGCATGCAGGACAAGTCAGAGCTCCGGGGAGGAGGCGTATGGGAGCAGTAAAGGGAAGAGGAGGGACTGAACAGATTCTCACCTCTTCACTGTCAAGGTATTTCTTTTCAAGCTCTTGGCTCAGACTTGATGGCAAAAGGCTTCCAAGCTTAACTTTTTCCAACTCCTCTGCTAAAACATGATCTTTTCTCATATCTCTGGAATGAAAAAGCCAAACAATCACATTTTCCAAGGGCAGTGTAATTCAAGGCAGCTGTTGATGCAAATCACTAACACTTTTTGAGGATATCAGTGAAAAAACAGATGGAAATGTACATTTTCCTTAGTACAGGCAGGACATGGAGGAGCTGAATCTGTGCCAGAGGTGGGACTTGTGACGGCGGGATCCTGAGCGACCCTGGCAAATGAAGTCATGTTCTGCCAGCCTCCTGAGCACCAGCCGCTGCGTTGGGTATGGGGGACCCAGAGCAGCAGGAGGGACTATTCCCAGGACACCGCTTCTCTCCATCAATAGAGAGAGGTGATCAGGTGAAAAGCTGGCATTTCATGGCTAGCTGGGAATGGAGCAGGCAGTTTCAGACCCTGCTGTCATAACCCCACAGCATGCCGGATGAGCCGGGTGCTCCTGAGCTCCACGGGGGTACACCACCCTGCTTTCCACACACGGGCTGTTTCTGAGACGATGCTGGAAGCTGGGGCCAGACTTGTGCAACTCTCCTCCTCCTCACTGCTCCCTTCACTGCTGGCCATGGAGAGCAGTAGTCCCTGAGTGGACACCTGAACCTGGCCTCTGGAAACACCCCACAAAGCAGCCACTGCCCTGGCCAACACCGTCCCCAGCACTGGGCTGTGCTGCTCTGTTTGAGCCCCTGCTCCTGGCAGCTACTGATTTCCAAATACATGCTGGTTCAGGCCTGAATATTCTGACCTAGAGCACAGCACTGGCTTTGGAAAACTTCCAGAATCAACACTGACTAATAAGTCATTATACTCTGTCAGTGAAACAAGAGAAGGAAAAAGTGGAGGTGAAGGTTGAACAGCTTTAGACAGCGGAAGAAACACTCTTGGTGTATTTACTGGTTTTCACCTAAGAAATAAGAGCCCTTGATTCTCCATCCAGTACTATAAGCCACAACAAAGAATATTTTCCATTCCATAACATACACAGCTTGCAATAATGAAGGGCGACCCGTGGTGATGATATCTTCTTACAGGGGCTCACATTTTGGTCTCCTAACCCGGAGAAGAGCACAGACTGTGGGTGATGCCTAAGCAACATCCTCCATGCCCAGGATAATTGCATCTCAGGTTGTTCTATTTACTGGCTGCCCTCTGGTCCAGAGGGCTAAAATTTCTAAATTTTCCAAGAATGAGTTGCAGGTCTGCAACTGGAGTAGAGATCAGGGCAATGAACCTCCCCAATTTACCCCACAAGTGAACCATCTGTGTGCATGTCTGTTGCCCAGATGCCTGAATGGTGGGGTGAGACCTTGATTTACAGACTAGCAGATTTGAGCATGTCCCTTCTGACTGTCCTGGCCAGTCGGTGTACATCAGCATGATGCCAGTGACACCAAAGCCTAGCCAGGTACCAGACTGCATCGCAGTGATGCCGATTCATAAATCAAGCAAATGCCTAGTTTTGCAGCCAGTGAACCTGTGCTGATCACCAGGGATAAACGTGTGTAAAATCCTCACTTACTTTGGATAAATGTTGTGCACCCATGAGAGGAGAAGGTAAACATCCTTGTCTTCCAGATGAGACTCAGCATTTTTCTTCGCCTGGGAGGCAAAATAATTGTGGTAGAGTTCTGCATATGTGCTGAACACATTGAACTCAGCAGGATAAAGCTGTTTAATGTACTTTACAACTACTGTCAAATCTTCTTTCATTGTCTTTCCCATGTGCAAGAGGTTCTGGCCAACTGTAGAGAGGTTCTCAGTTCTAGGAGTACGGCTTGTGTCTTTCATTCGAGTTTCTACTGACTCCTGTACTGTAGCCATCCAAAGCTCTTTCCATTTTCTAGGTCTAAATCGCATGTTTTGGTCAGGTGGATTCTCCAACATGTAGTTCTGATCTTCTTTCTCCTGCTCTTTCAGTGCCTCTACTGCCTGCTGCAGCAGTTCTGGGTTTGTTTTTGCTAGCACTATGGAGTCTTTCAAGATGCTGAAGACTTTGTGCTTCAGAATTTCATAGATGGACTCAATGTCTTGCTGGCTGATGTTCAGTCCCTCCTCACTTCTGCTAGACAGGCTCTTCTCCAAGACAATCAGATATTGAGCAGCATCGCAAAGCTTGTGCTCTTCAAGGAGATCCATAACTTGTTTGACTGGTGAAAAAAGAACAGTCTTTCTTTACCCAATAGCGAAAATTTAAATTTCTGTTTTATATAAAATGAAGGCTCGGGAATACTTTTTAAAATATATGTATATTTCTATCGTACTAGATATTAGGCTCCTTCACCATACAGACAATCTCTCCATTTATTTAAAGATCAGATTATTCCTAGCCTGCCTCTAACTGGGACAATGATAATTTCCTTACCATTACATAATCACCAGTGTGTTACATATGGAGAGGTATTCATGTGCTACCCATCGTTTTTTCCAAAATGTACATTTGTGGGGATTTATTTATTTGTTTATTTATTATCTCCCCCTTCCATTAATATGACTTTAGAAAAAAAAAATGTGGACGGAAAGATGTAGCTAAATAAGATGCGCTAGAGGAAATACCACATGGGTTTTCCAGAAATAGGTTGGCACAACCTGACCTGTGAAATTTTTTTGGAAGACACATTTAGCAGGCAAGATAAATACAGTTGAACTATCCTATCTGAACTACAGCCAGTTACTCAACATAGTGCAATCTGGAAAATTATTAGTTAAACTGGAGAAGTTATATCCCAAAAAAACTTCTGTTAGGTGTGTAAGGTTTGTATGGAAAACCATGGGTGGAGAAAGTTTACATTATTCATGAAACTCATCTTACTTCATATTCTCCTTAGAGACCATGGCACAAAAGCTGGGAGTGCCCTATTGGCATCTGCTGATTACATAAAGGTCAGAGACATTATTGAAACTGAGGAGTTGGTGTATTGTACAGGAACAACAGGATAACTTGAATAGCAAATGGGCTGAAATTCAATAGCACAAAGACACAAATTCAATTGAACAAAAGTTACTTAGCAACAAATAGGATTTTCTGCTGCAAGCTGGACATGAGTCAGGTTGAGATGGAGGAGGAAGAAAGATGCCTGTAGAATTAGTAAATCATTACTGTGAGATGATGGCAAAAATGTCAGATATGACCCAAGGATGTATCCAGTGAGGAATGTCCAGCTGAGATAGGAAAATGAACATATTGTACTAGGTGGTATCCCATCTGGAATATTTTCTGCGATTCTGGTTGCTTTATTTAAAAAAAAAGACATTGGGAATGGGGCAATGCAGCAGTAAAAACAGAGGCATGAAGGGCTCGTTTTCAGTAGACTCGGTTCATTTAGCTGAGCAAATTCAAGGCCGAGAAAGAAAACCACCAGTTAGGGAGAACATCTGACACATGGAGAAAGAGAAGCCAACTAGTCAGGTAAAGGCTTGCCTGGAAATGAGATAATTTGTACTAAAACAATGAGGCTTTGGAAGATCCACCCAGTAAAGAGGGCAGGACTAAAAAATGAACTTATGTTAAGGTATAGCTTGCTAAGTTTACAAACCAAGTAACGAGATAGGTCACCTGAGGTGGCAGGTGAGCCTTGGAAGTGCCAAGGGGCACCTTCCTCTTCAGTTCTGGGTTTCTCTGAGCAGTTTTTTTTCTACCTCTCTAAGCACCCTCCAGGGATGGTGCCTGAAACTGGAGGAGTTGTGTGTTCAGATATCAGCCCCAGGAAAGACCTATGCGTGCTGCCTGCTGCTGTCCCTGGGGCAAGAGGAGATTTCACAGGGTGGTGGTTTCATGGAGAAACACAGCAGAGAGGTACGCCTTGGTTTCTCGCCCACCCACAGATCTCTGTGCCCCCATGAGAGGTAAAAATAAGTTTAGTTTTGGACAGAAAACCTGCAAACTGGCAGTTCCTCAAGGAGTGTGCCCTTGGTACCAAAGGACCAGGACTTGAAGTCATGCCTCCCTCAGCCCCTGTTTCCCCAGGGTCCTTGGCCAAGTCACTTTAATCTGCCAGCGCCCTTGTTTCTCAAGGGGATAAGTCTCCACCTCGTGCAGCCCCTCTAGAGATAACGATGAGGTGGTGCAAGGAGGATGGAGGAGCACTTACCGCTGGGTGGCTTGATCTTTTTCATCTTCTTAAGTGCATTTGTAAGGATTCCCTTTATTCCTTTCTTCCCCTTTTCAGGACTGTCCCCAGCAGAGGTGCAGCTCCCATTGCTTGTGATGGAAGATGCACGTGACGGTCTGCAGGCTGCCTCTGGCCTTTCACTCATCTTCTCCTGGTCCCTGGACCAGATTTCGTCTCCAGAAGGTCCAGGACAGGCAGGGACTAGCTCAGCTACTGATGTTGAAGGGTTTTCAAGCTGCCTGTTTGCATCAATGCAGCCCTCTGATCCATTGCGCATTCCAGGAAGACCGCTTTGGAAAAAAGGTAACATTTTCATCATTTTCCTTCTAGCCTGTAAATTTCAGAAAGAACTGGTCAGATTATAAGAGTTTGCATAAAAAACTACCATTGCACAGTGTGACAAGGTGCATTCCCATTAAAAAAATTAATTCTGTAATGAGTTGTCCCTATGTGGGCGGTGTGGGGAGTGCTACACATATCTGGTATGAGCACAGCTCTGTGGGAGAGCTCCTGAGCAACATCACCTCAGGGAACTGAAAGGATGGATGCAGCTCTCTGGTTTAATAAATAACTTAGAGAAATTTGATGAGTGATTTTAAGGGTGATTCAGATGGCCTGATTTGAGATCCTGAGCCTGTCTGGACACAGGAGAGCAGGGCTTTCCCACATGATACTGTGGGAGTACGGACCTGGGCATGGATGCTGCACACAAATGATGTGGGTGGGGTGGTATAAGAGTCCTGTGCCTGTTCAAAGCAACCATGAAACCCCCATACTTTTATATGGCATTGGGATAAATTCCAACCTTCCTTAGGGCCTATTTTTGCTGATCTCTGCTTATGTGGCTGCGGATCTGTTTGTGGAAGCACCTGTGTAGCTACCTGCACACTGAGTTTGCAAGTACAGCATGAAAATGAGACAAACCTACCAAGCCAGGTACACAGCAAACTTTGCTGAGCAGAAGTCCTGCTGGTTTAACTATGTCCCAATTCAAGTCAGTGATAAAATTCCTAGCTTTATGGAGGACAGCTCCCAGAGAAGGCAGCTGAGAGTTCAGAAGCATCAGGAATGTGAAAACCATGGTTGAAAGGATGGGAGTGTGGGAAACACAGCAGTATCTCCCGAAATGAGCATCAGGAGGCTTATTTTAGGCCCAAAAATCCCAGTAAGAAGCATGGATTCAATGCTCTACATGCTTCCCACATCCCTACAGTGGCAAACGCAAGCTCAAAGATGCATTCAGACTCTTCAAAACCACTCACAGTCTACATAATCTCATTTTCAAAACAGTCCCAGGGTGACTGCAGCATCCCCAAACAAGACAACTTCAGTGTAACTAGTTGGGTGTTTCCCAGTACCCAGGAGCAATTATTGTCCCATCTGTTTATGTTGAAATGTGGGGCTGTAGTGCAGGAGGTGGCTTGTGCACAAAGAAATGCCAGTGAAATGGGGTGGTGGAGGGGGCAATGTTCTGATAGCCAGGACTAACCAGACTAGACTTTTCCCAGAGCTGCTAAATGAAACTGGTGCCAGTGACCAGGGCTGCTGCATGTCCAGAGCAGTCCTCGCCTGGCTGAGGGGGAAATATGAACAAAGTGTGAAGCTAAACTACAGAGCCCTCGTGCCCCAGCGCTGCGGGGCGGGTTGCATGGGCGAGCAAGGGGGGCCCGAGCACCGGAGCTGGCCCAGCAGGCAGCGAGTGATGGCTGAAGGAAGCTACGCACCTACTTCTTCCCCTGGCATTACTGGGGAGGGAGGGAGGGATGGAGGAAAAACCACTGTGGTTCACTCTGGCTACTCTAGTTGGGATGCCTCACGAAAATCCTAAAAATGGGGGGAAAGAGCTCCTTTTACTTACATTTCCACTACAAAAAAAATGACATGGTAACAGGGATTCTCCATAAGTGCTTGAGATTTTCCTAAATTGTGTAGGGCTCTTTTCCTAGTCTCATTTCCCAATATGACTCTGTGTTTAGATTAATTCTGCCAAATCCCTTCCTTCCTATTCGTTCAAGCATAGACTCAGCCAAGTAATTTCTCTCTCTGATATTACCCCAAACAAAGCATTTATTGAGGCTTTTTTGTTTGCTTCTAAAAAAAAAGAAAGTACCTCTACCCTTCCCATAGCCAAAGGTGACTTTCAGAGTCTTTTGTTTTGGTTAATGATGATCAGAAAAGTGGATTTCGAAATGGTTTTCTTCTTCTTCAATACTGGAAGTGAATGTCATGCATCTTTGTAAACCATTAAAATGACACTACAGGTAAAAGAGTCCATAATGGAATTAAGCTGGTTAAAATCTTAGTTTTTAACAGCTGGCAAAACTTTGTCCTGGTAATGCCCTGAAAGGGTGGGGCATGGGGGCCGGCGATGTCTGGGGGAGGACGCAGGTAGCTGGGCACATGCTGCTGGGGGCTGCAGCCTGGGTGAGCCCCTGTGGTCCCTCTGCAGAGCACCCCGAGCTATCATCTGCAGCGTGTCCCTATGCCCTGACCTGCCTATAGAAGTCCCACGGCCAAATTACAATAAAGATAAAATCAGCTCTAGCATTTTCACCCAGGCGCCTCATATCAGCAGCGGGAGAACTGTTGGCAATATTGGCATATCAGGGTGTGCTTTTTCATCTTGAACTAATAAACACCGAAGGAGTTAAGCATCTGAGTAAGGCTGTCAGTGCAATAGCTGCCATGCTTACTCACATTTGGCCAGCTTGAATGCTTGCCCAGCATTTACCAGTTTGTTGCTGGTGGTTTGCATATGTTTATATCCACAGCAGGAAACACCAGTAAACCTCACGTCCAAGTTCTGCCTTGAAACGCAGCCTCATACGCCTACGGCAAGTGGTACCAAAAACTCCCTTGCCATGTCTTTATCACTAAATGGCCAAGGACTTCCTGTAAGTAACGACTACAAGAAACTTTCTTACAGAAAAAACACCACTTTCTACAGGAAACACTGAGCTAAAAGGAGATGGCGCTGGTTACGGCTGGAGGCCATGGGCAGGAGATGCTGTGCAGGCGCTGCTCCTCGTGCCCCCGTGGTAGAGACCCTGTACCACTAGGACAGCGGTGCTGTTGACTGCTGGCATGGCCGGAGAGGAACCCAGCGAGCTCTCCGCACGGTGCTGATCACGATGCGCACCCCTGGGCTGGAGCCTTTCCAGAGTGGGCAGCAAGGGTGAGGGAAACACCTGGAGCAGAGCCATGACACACAAGGACACAACCCAGACTCTGGGCACGGTGACTTCCCGTTTTCTCATTTTCCTCCTCAAAGGAAACAGGCTTCACGCCGCACACTTACGAATGAGCTCATTGACGAGGGCTGACTCATGGTGTGCCAGAGAGCACTGAGGTGAAGAGATTTATTGATTACTCTTATTTTGAAATTTTTGCTGATCTTTTTCTTGACATATTTTCTTGAGATGCTGCCAGTATTAAAAAACATTTGTTTGGATTTTTAGTCTTCTCCAGCCTGCTGACATCCTAGGTCCTAAGGATTTATGTCTTGTTTTAGCGGAAATCCCCCGCTCTTCCACAGCTTCTCAGAAATCCAAAGTTATTTAGCAAAGTTTGCTCTCTGCTTTTGCATCAGCTTTTTCTTCCCCACCCCCCACTCCCCATGGAAATGGGGTCACCCCTGCCCACATGAGAAAAATCGCACCAGGTCAAACCATCTTTTGAAGCAGTAAAGCAATGCAGCCAGTCTGAGTTTAGTGTACATGGGACTATGCAGTGACACCTAATTAAGCTGCTAATAAATCAAAAGCAAAGTCTACTGAGATGCCAGCCCCAATCTTTGCAAGCTGGGAAGCCCTCCTAGGAGGTGGGCTTTTTGCTACTAGTTTTTGTTAACTGGATTGGGTACTGAATGGAGACACCGTGAAGCTGGGGGCTCCCACACGGTTCTGCCCGGGATATCACAGTCCACAGACGAGCTGGTCCACCAACAGCCCCACCTTGAAATTTTACTGTGCCGCTCAAATCCATGCTCCTGTCCGCCAACCCCTGTGGGAGACCCACCACCCCATGTAGTCCAGCACCATCCTGAAGGTGGCCAAGCTATGCTCCGAATGGGGTCAAAAGCTGAGGGGAAGCAAAACCTGTGTCTTCAGTAAAGAAGTTAAGGCAGGAGCAGAGCATTTCCAGGGGACCCGATCCATGTGCCTTAGCAGTACTGGGCACTGCCATAGGGCTGAGGGTGACAGGGGAGCCAAGGGACCTAGGGGAATGGCAGTGGAAGATCAGGCAGAGGGTCCCAGGGCATCTCATCTGGCATGAGATGCTTTAAACCAGCATTAAACCATGTTATCACCTGTCAGGGAACAGCATAGATAGAGCTACACATTGCCTCAGTCATTTTAAAAAGATAATTTGGTTTCCTTAAATTACTGAAGCAGAACCAAAAATGGTGCTGTAAACCAGCATCTCCAGTTGTCAGGGAGAATTTTCCAAACAGTGAAAGAAAAGAGAAAATTACATATGTACATTGTTAGTGGGAAAAAGCAGAGAAAATGCAGTGTAATATGCTCCTTTTCCTTCTCACCTCAAATCTGCGCAGTATCATTTTAAACTGCTGCTGCTGAAAGAGAACTCAGCTGCTGCTGTCTAGGATTTCATTTTCCTATTACTGTTCCCAGAGTCAAATCCCACATTTAGGCTTGGAGTTTGCGAAGTTCACTGCTAGAGCTGACAGTGACTGAGAAAAAACATAAATTCCCTCAGAGCCAGACCTAGAGCTCCTGGAGCACTCACCTCTGCCGGCACTTTCAGACTCTTTGGGTTCCCAGGCCTCTTTTTACAGGGAGGGTGACTGAAGCAAACCCAGACCTGAGTTTTCCAAAGGTCTCTGCTCCCGTCTGATCAGCTCAATTGGAACTGGCAACCTCAAAGTCCCTTGGTGGGGGCAGGCAATTGGATACTTTGGAGAATGACCATTTCTTCAGGTTTTCTGCTCTGAACTTGGGTGTGACGGCGAGGGACCATGGCTTCTAGACCAGCCATATGCTCCAGTCACAGAAAGTCTCTCCCTTACTTTGCAGCAGCCTCAAGAAGAAATCCTACTTTAAACATGCTGAGGATCCTAACCCTGAGGTTGAACCCTTCAACTTGTGCCCGAGGAGCTGATGCAGTGGATGTGGGGTGGCTGCCCAAGGATAGAAGGGAATTTCGACAGGCTCTTCAGTGCTCAGGGAAAAGGCAGGTCCTAGGGGCACTGGATTTCACTGATTAGGAAAAAAAAAGAGTCACAAAATGGCAAGCATGGCAATGCAGAAATGTGCCAGCTTGGGATGGGGAGGATGCCTGGGACTCTACACGATCCAGGCACTGAAATGGTGTTTTTCCAGTGCAGCCAGGCTGAGTGAATCATAATCCAGCTATTTTCCTGTGATTTGGGAGAAAACCACTTCCTTCTGAACAAAGACAAAGAGGAGGGGTGAGAAGTGCCACGCTGAATCTGGATCCTGATACCTTATCTGGGTTTAGGATGCNGGGGGGTAATAGGACTCACTGCTCACAGCCTGCATTCATGCCCTGAAATTTGGAGGATAAGCAACAGAAATTTGACCCAGCTGCCACAATGCGATTGCCAGACACGTTCTTGCAATCCCCAGCCCTGGGATGTGCCTGGAGCTGCTGTCCTTCTTGCAGCTGCTGGAACAGCAGTTCAATTTATTCTCTATTCTGGTAATTACAAAGCAGGGCTGAAATCAGTCTCTCTGTCCGGGAATCCATCCTTTAGCACCTTCCACTTATTTTTTCCCCTCTCTCAGACACAACAGAGAGCCTTCGCGCTCACTAACCTTGCAACAAGTGACCCGGGAAGGAGGCAGAGGCGCGGGAGAAGCGGGAGAGACACCGTTTCTAGGAGGAAGAGGAAAGCGCCGAGCTCCGCAGCACGGGCAGGCGGCACGAAGGACTGACTCTGCGGCGGCTCCCGGGCGGGCTGGCGGGGCGGCGGGCGGCGCTGGGTGCGGAGCCCCGGGGCAGCCCGGCTATAAAGGGAGGGCGCGGAGGCGGAGACCCGACGGCGTAGGGAGTCCGATGGCTGGGAAAGTCCGGCTGCGCCGCCCCTCCGAAAAATGGGCTAAAGCTAAAGGCAAACGAGAAATCCCCTCCGACGCGGGGAGAAGTCCCCGCGGAGGGCGGACGGCTGGTCCTGGTGGGGGTGGCATCTGCCCCGGGTTGGTTCCTGCAGAGGAGTTGAGCCCCAACGATGCGTCCTGCTGGACTGGGGCATGGGGCACCCTGGCCTTACTGCCCCAGGGGTTTGTGTACATGATGTGACCCACTGTGGGCTTGGAAATCCACCGTTAGGGATGGAGCAGGTGCCTCCAAAAGCTCTGCTCCTTCAGCAGGGCATTGCCATGGGCAGGCTGGCAGGGATGAGGTGTGTGCTTGAAAGCACAACCTGCTGTGTCTGGGTTCTGCGTCATGCCCAAGGTGAAATGCCTTCCCCAGAGCAGTGCTCCCAGGAGACACTAATATCATCAAGCACCTTCAGTGGAGTGGGTTGAGTCCCTTCCTAGGGACTGGAAGGCACAGGCTTCCTTCCTAACACCAAAGCCTCTGAACCTGTATCTTCCACTTACAGAAGGGACATTTGCCTTCCTGATTTGTGTCCCTGATTTCCTAGGCACCCACATTCCTGGCCGTGGAGGTGTGGTGAGCCCATTACACTGGGGAAGCATGTGTGCTACCATGGCGAAGGATGGCTGGTAGATGGCCAAGGGACAGCTGGGTGACAGCAACGGCTGGGGGGAGCAGGGGGGAGCATTGCAGAGGGTCTTGGAAGGCTGATAGGGCTGTGCTGCCCACTGCCTAGATAGCCTCAACGTGGAGCATCTTCTGTACCCAGAACAGTGGGTGAGATCTGGGCTGAAGCAGCTGCCCCGCAGGTGGAAAATCAAAATATTGTGGTCCTGCAAAACCTACCTCCTCTTTCCTTTCCTGGAAAGCTGCTGTGGGGCAGGGAGTGGGGCAGGCAGCTGGTTACTGTACCTGGGACGATTTCTGTTTTATATCTGTATTGTGGTTTTGCCACAGCTGACAGCTAAGCACCACACAGCCACTCACTCACTCACCCCCAGTGGGATGGGGGAGANAACATCCTTGTGTTATCAACACTGGTTTCGGCACAAATCCAAACCACAGCCCCATACCAGCTATGGTGAAGAAAATTAACACTATCCCAGCCAAAACCAGCACAATCTGATAGCTGTGGTCTAATGCAAAGCGCAAAAAAAATAGTCCAGAGACTTAAAGCTGAGTGTGAACTGTGAGCTTTCATGGTGCTGCTGAAGCCCTCACTCAGTGCCTGTGTGCCTGCACAACTTTCAAGGGGGCTATGCAGACCCAGCATGGGGGCATCCCCCAGCAGCTGATTTGGTCTGGGGCCAATGTTTGTGCTGGAAGGAGGTGCCCAGCTGACCCAGCACGGTGCCACAGAGCAGATGCTTCTGGCCCATGCCTTTTGGCAGGTATCCTGCCTGCTGGGGCTGCTGCTTTACTCTCTGGGATTCTCTCCCCAAAAAGACCATGGCAGCACAGAAAAAACTCCCCCCACCCCCCCCCCCCCCCCCGCCAATGTCTGCCAAAACAGGAAACAGAAGTGGAGTGGCCGCCCCGACTGGCAAACCCATGACCTCCTGTCTCTGGAAAACATTGATTCATCTCAGGCCAGCCTGCAGCTAAGATGGGCAGAGAGTCCCCCTCTGGGATTGCCCTAGGATTGGGTCCCCTTGCTGAAAATCATTGGAAACATGAAACAGTGTGAGATTTGGCCCTGAAGTGCAGTAACTGTTTCTTTGCTTCATCACCTCCTCCCATGGCAATGTGAAGGGGAGAGGCAAGGTTTGCCATCTGCAGTTACAGCCGGTTTTGGAGCAGCACGGTGCAGCTTGGTGCTGCATTCAATGACCCTTTTGTGCAGGAGACAAAGGGACGTGGTTCCTAGCCCGCACTAGGGATTACACACACACACGTAGGTATGGGCATGGCTGGGCAGGCAGCGTTTGTGGCTGCCTGACAGTAGAGGATGCAGTTTGGGATGCCGGGAGGACTGTTTTGCTGGTTTGCTTCTCGTGTCCTCAGTTATGTCATCTCTGCAGGATGTAGAGGTGATGTCCACAGGTGTGCCACAAATCTGCAGGGGTAAGTGGCTCAGTGACACGTCAGACCCACTGAAACCTCTTTTTAAATATTCAAGAGGTCTTTGCATTTGGCTTAGCAGCAGTGCTACTGTTTTATGAGACCAATGTCTCATCCCCAGGTCAACGCAGGAGGCCCTGACTGTAGGGGACTCCTGCAGCAAGCGATATGGGAAAACTATACCAAGTTATACCAGGCTGCACATCTTCTAGTACTGCACGGGAATTTTTCCGTGCTGTGTAACAACTCAGAATGTATTGCATAGGGTGTCCTGGCTCTGGCTG
>VXBL01004274.1:22566-63538 GCA_013400195.1 Aramus guarauna | reverse complement strand
CCCCCCCCCCCCCCCCCAAGAATGATTTTAACCCACTTTATTTCCTCCTAGAAGTTCACTGGCTAGCTGTATGTATATGTGCACCAGCTCAAATGAAGTGACAGTAATATACATAGAAGTAGAGGAAGAGCTGGAATTTTTGTTGTGGTTTTTTTTTGTTTGTAGTTTGTTTGTGTGTTTGTTTGTTTGTTTGTTTGTTTGTTTTTCCTGAGGCAGTGGTGGCTCATGCTGGCATGTACTGAGGAACAAAGTACAGGGCCAGACAAGATGGAACAAAAGGCAGTAAAGTTTAGCAAAGGACATAACATGTAAGAAACCTAAGGGATGACATTTCTTTTTAATAAAGTGACTCATTCTTCATTCACCAGAGAAGACACAAGTCTGGTGGAAATAAGAGTAAGTTTCTCCAGTAGCAGATCTTTTCTCTGGAGAAAGGGAAATGACACCTTCCTGAGAGAAGCCTGCTGACTTCAGGGAAGTCTGAAGGGACAAGCATGAAAAGGAATATGCAGAAGAAGCTGGACAAAGGAAGAGCAGGAGATTTGGAGCACAGACCTGATCTAAAACCTAAGTGTCTAGAGAGAAGGAGACTCTCCTGAAAAGTTAGAAAAATTGTATGTAGTGCTGCAGCCCAGGCAGCCACTGGCCAAAAACCAGAGGAAGTCACTTGCTAGACAGGGAACTGGATAGGAAGCAACAACCTGCCCTAGAACACAGTTGTCAGAAGTGGGGAGAGGTGGTTTGATTGGTGCTCTCCCCTCTTCCCCAATGGTTTGTTTTGTTTAAGAAGATCCAGTATGCTATTTTGTACCCTGGTATAACATAACTTTATAGCTTTTGCAGTCTTTTGACATACGCATTTCTGTAAAGAGAAAAATGGATAACAGTTTCACCCCAAGGATCCAACTAGTTCAATCTCCTCCTACAATTTCTTGAGAGGAAGAGGAAGGAAGAAAAAAAAAAAAGAAACAAAAGCTGCACATAGCTTTTTTTTTTTTTTTCTCTCTTTCACAGTATGCTTACTGTACAAGATGTGGAAGAACTAAAGGCATTTTATGCCTAGAAGCCTTTCATAGTATTCATTATTCTCAGAGTAATCTCTGTACTGTGGGTCATTTCAGCATATAGCCAATTTATCTCCAGAAAGAGACTATATTAAATTGATTTTTTTAATCAATAGATAACTATCCGAATTTTTGCTGTTCCGTAAAAAAAAAAAAAATTAATCTGCAAATACCAATATATAGACACACGTGTGTAAATACATTTAGTTTGGGAAGAATAATTTTTTGCATCTTGTCTTCTTTTATGATCAAAAATAAGGAAACAATAACAATTATTATTGTTCAGGGATTCGTTATTTATTATAAATTAAAATAAACATTTAAATTTCTGATAGAATTTTTAAGAGGATTTTCTTTATACAAATATACACTTGGATTACAAAGAAAAAGTGTTAAGAAAATGGAGCACTCACAGAACAAAAAAAAAAGGTAGAAGAACAAACAAAACTTTCTGTCAAATATTGATTTTTTGTTATAGCTTTGATGGAAGATTTTCAACCAGCCTCGCTGAAAGCTCACTGATGATGACTGCTGTCCCTGTATATTTCCAGAGGAAAGAAATTAAGAAGAAAGATAATATCTTCTGCAATTAGATGAGTTTGCAGGGAGGCACAAAGAGTTTATATAGCTTTTCCTGAGAAACATGGTAAGTAGTAGTAATGTATTTCTATTTGTGCTTTAGATTTATCAGTCTTTGCTATACTAAAAATATTCAATTCACATAAACTGTAGTAAAGTCAGCTTTGAAAGATGCGCTTAGCACAATTTCCTGTGAAAGAAAACAATGCTTATCAAAACCAGGTTGCAATACAGAAAAAGAGATAATGGGTTTAAATTGCAGCCAGAAGATTCAGTCTTGATATTAGGAAAACCTTTCTAATAGTAAAAATAGTGAAGTTCTGAAATCAATTGCCTCTAGAACTTTAAAGAAAAAAAAATATCCTTCTTGGGTTTTAAGACTAGATGACACAAACTTTTGTCATGAGTGAAGCTTCCTTCTATGGTAGATTTGCTTGAAGGACAACAGTTAGAGCTAGGGAGCAAGCCACTATTAAGCAGTATGAGAGATCAGGATATAGGTCCAGTTTGCAGTTGAATTAGCATAAATCTTGTGTCTTGGCCTTGAAAGTCTGCTGATAGAGCACTCATAGAAAAATATCACATATGTACTGTGGGATACTGTTTCAAAGGTTGCTTTATCAGTTACTATGTGATATATGAAATGATAAGGGGTGTGGGGCTGTGCGCATGCATGTTGCTAGAACATAGTGATTAAATGGCCACAGTTCATGATTAATCACTTTTGGTAAAATTATAAATCAAGACTTGCGATTGGATGACTAAAGGTACCAGCAAGTGCATTCAGCAAAAGGGTTTATAAATTAAGAAACACAAAATCATTTGATTTGTCTGTATTGTAGTAAAAAGCATTCCAGAAAAGACATAATGATTTGATCTCACCTGAGGACAGAAAGATCTAGACAGAAAGGACAAGGACAGAAATACTTAAACTGGTGACTGATAAGGTGATCACCTGGGTAATTATGCCCAAATTGCTTGCATATTCTGTTAAAGAAACCTTTGCTCCAGCAGACAACTGTAGTTTGCTTTCAAGTGTGCTGCACCAAAACTCCTACTTAGGTCCAGGGAGGTGTTCAAATCTTGAGCTCACTGCCTGGTCTTCTTTCCGTGTGTCATACGGGTAACCTTCAGACATGTTCCATGCTCATGGTTTGTGACTGTGTGTCTCCTGAACAGAAGAAAAGGCTTCGGTTACTAAGGCAGGGACAGAGAAGAATAACAGCCTCATGGAAATAATCTTCCTGTTCTCCCAAAAGGATGCTATCAGCTTTTATATTGCACCACGTGTATGTGTCATCTCTAAAACAGCAATTCATTTACTCTTCTCTCGAAGATGAATGTACTGTAGCTGGAAATGTATAAGGATAATTTGAGGGGAAAGTAAATCAATCTTATCTTCAGCCAACAAGCAATATTATACACTAACAGGGGGCAGACAGGACTTGTCCAACGTTACTGCTTGCTAAAGAGGAAGGTATTGATTTGTGTTTGCCTTTTTATATTAACAGTAAAGAGTCTGCAGCACTTTCACACATCATAGGATAAGGCTTAAGGGTGTCAAAAAGCAATATACAAACCTCAAAAGGTTTGTAGCTTTGATTTGTGAAAGCTATGAGCATTTTGAATGCTTATTTAAAGTTTTTTTCTGCATCATCCATCTTCCTTCAAACCAGGAGAACTTTTATTCTGTCATTGACCTTCTAATAATCTGTTCTCAACAGACCAGTTTTCATTACCTAACCAGTCCCACTCAACCTTGCTGCTCTGTGGCACCAGACTATACTGAGAAGGATCTCACACACACAACCGTTTTCTTTACACAACTAATTTTATGTTAGATGTCCTTCGGCATGCAGATATTGGCCTCAGTTTGTCAAGCAAACCATAAAAATACCAAGAATTTTTACTACAAAAGGGTTGGTACAGCAGTGTGTTTTGATATAGACTTATAGGATATCATGTGATAGCAGGATTCTTTACTATGTGATATATATATCAACTGACTAAACACAAGCTTAACAATATCACTTACGCCTGTAAGTCAGATAAATGTGACAATGTTAGCTTTCTAAAATGTGTTTGGACAGGGTCATCTATTGTCTTGATGAATAAAAAATCCTTGCATTATTCCTAGTAAATTCCCGCATGCCCATAACATGGGCAATTTTTTTCATGTCTATCTCAAGTTTTATATTTAACTGCAAAGTGTTCACTTGCTGCTATGTACTGAATTGCATGTTATGGTCATGGAGTAGGAAAGTTATTACCCACATTCACAAAATTCACCAACATACTTTAAATTGTACAAGGTGAAAGAAGATGTCTCCAAAGAAACTGCAGTTCAAATATTAATAGGTGAAGGTAACATTTTGACTAATGAATGAATATGAGAACATATCCTTTAACAAGCAATTTGTGAACAGAAAGAAAAAAAACACATTCATTTGTCAATGAATAGCTTAGCTATGGGAAATTCATGCCTTTGTTGAGAAGCTAACATATTCTAGAGAAAAAAGGAATTTTACAGTCTATGTTCTTATTAATTTTTCAAAACTTGTGTTTGCACAGTCACTATATATTCTAGCAGAATTGAGCTTCAAAGCATCTCTAATACTAGGAACAAACGCAACAAAGTACAAAGGGTAGTGGGTCATATGCAATATGAATCAGTTAGAAGGATTTGTGTATTTATCCGAGAAACATGAACAGTGGTATAAATCAGTATTATCGTCTTTTAGCCTAATTAATGGGGAAAAAAAAAAAAAAAGTCAGTTATATTTCCTTCATTTCCCTAGAGCCTGATAGACATTGGTAACCATTCCAGATGTCAGAGCATCCCATCTAGGGCCCCATCTCATGGGATTTAAGGGAAACCCACTTCTGCAGCAGCTGGATGCTGGATGCCATACTGTAAGGCATCTGAAATGACATTGAAAATCTATGTTAAAGAACTGAATCCTACCCTAGGTGACTAATTTAGGGTAAGATGAATTGTCCTCTAAGCTTGGGGCAAAATTCAATTGTCCTATGGCATCTTCATGTCTGTTTAAGTATTGTGAAATGTCCTACCTGGTCTCTAGTGGCCACTCTGGAAAGTTAATGGTTTTGTCTTGTCTTGTGTCACATTTGGTAGCCTATGCAGATGCTTGTCTCATAATATCACCCTGCACAGTTTTATATGACCCTAGCCACCTACATTAAGATAATTTAATCATAACCTTGCTCTTCTGAACTGGCAGCTAAAAGTTAGACAGGTTCTTCTGAGTGTCCCAAGTGGCAGTAGATTCCTACGTTTGGTCAATTGAATTAAACTTTTGTATATCTTTTTCTCATTCTTTCTTTATACTATCAGGAAACGGCAGCATTGCTCTCCTGGGTTTTGCAAGCTAATACCATAGTTAACTACATCTCTGACATAATAACTGAAATAAAAAGCTCAGTCTGTTTGGAGATGGAAAACTAATATATGGGAGGTGGTGTGTGTACACCCATGTGAACAGAAACATAAAAGCAGCAAATTGAACTTGTTTGTCATGTATCCCATTAGCATATGATTTATTCTAGCAAATATTTACCCCATTTTCCATAAAGGGATGTTGTTATTGATATCTATATAAAGCCAGTGCAAGTGAGTCACACAAAAATAGTATTCCAGGAAAGTTTTCCAGGCTCACATTGGAATCACACTATGAGAGTTTAAAGTCAAGAAGGCTTCAGATATATATGAATAAAATTTGAAATTTTCAGGTGATGCATCTACCATAATTCAATTCACATATCTGATCTTTACATCTGAACCTTGGGCATTACTGATGCATAAATGGGGTAAGTCCCAGTGGAACAAGGCACTGGAGTCAGAATTTTAGACATGTTTTTCCCTAAGTGGGAAAGCAGTTGAAAACAAATTATCCCTCATTATAATTTTAGTCTCTCACCCTGAGAACACTTAGGCATATGCATACACTGTACTTTATGTTGTCTCATAGAAGACATAGAGGTTAGACTAAAAATGTATTTCTTTACTTGTTTATATGATTTCAAGCTAGATATTTACCCTGTATAGCATTTATTAAACACAATCTTTTTCAAACTGTGGGCTATAATATACTTTACTGTATTCTCCAGGCTCAGTGGTCCTGTGTGCTTCAGATCAAGAATGCTTGTCTTTGATTTGTGTGTATTTCTAAAAAGGTGACTGGCAAGAGACATTTCAATTGTGTGATTTTGGTAAAGTGAGCTGGTCTTCTGTTTGACTGATACCTCACTTAAAAGCATTGGAGTGAGTCACAGTTCTTTCAGCCTGTGCTGGTATTGCTACAGCTGCTGCTGCTGGAGCTTCTTTAATGTTCCATCAATCTTATAAAAAACAGTCTTGGTTTACAGTAACACCTACACACAACAAATAAATAGATAAATAAATAAAAAAATTGAAAATAAATAAAAAATTTTCAATTAATCACTGATTAATTGTGATTATGTAATTGGTCTATAACAGGGTAAACACATTTTATGTGATTAATGCTCATTTAAAATTGATGGGTTTGATGCCCTTTTGATATGTCTGTTGTAAACTAAGCACCTTATAAAACAAGGAACTATTATTCTCCCCATTTCACAGATTTGTAGACTGCAGCAAAGATTGGTGCAGTGACTTACCTAATATAGGGTCAGCTCTCTCAACATTACTGCTATAATCCATTTTGAAGCATTGGTAAATTTTTGTGTTGGAGTTGCCTGCAGCCATTACATGTGAAAATTGTTCACTAATAGAGTTTTTACCAGCTTCACACAGCCAAAGTGCTCCCTCTGCCAGTGTTCTGGAAGCAATTTAGTAGGTAACTCTTCATGACTGTGACAGCCACAGGTAAATCCCATGTGGGAGTTCTGTTTTCCTTACTTCCTGCAGCAGTACAAAAACAAGTAATCAAAGGAAGGTTAAGGAAGCATTACTAATGGTTCAGAAGGTGTCTTGCAGTGCCCCTTATTATTGGATGTGTCACTAGCAGGCTGTATACCCATTAAATTCCCATTGCAAAACTCAACTCTAAACATGTCAGAGGAAATCTGCCGTCCTAAATCTAAAATGCGGTTTTCTTGCATGATAGGCACTTTGAATGCTAACTCAATATTTTAATGCTATCCCATGCCATTATAGTGCTAGGAATGAATCCTAAGCTTTACATCCCCTAAACCAGGCATACCTATTTATAGAGGTCAACTAAATCATACAATGACTAATGTTCAGTATGTTCTCTTCTGCTATAAGATTACGAATATATAGAGTGACTGGAGTGCTTTTGTAGTACCTTTAAACTAAAAGAATTAGCAATGTTTACTATCATGAGCAAAGATAAAACTTTGAATCCAAATGCCTTCAAAGGAATGGAAACATTTGCCATCCAATCCAAAACTCCAGACATGAATCCCATGTTACAGCATTTCTTGAGGTTTGACTTTAGTTTCTTTTAAATTTGAATAAAAATTCTGAGGTTAACAGTCCTCCTGGACTTTAGGCCCAAACTGGGGAAAGTTCTTCTGAAGACATTTGTGACTCATCCAGTAATTCATTTTGACATTTCAGTGAAGCAAAACTCAATTAATGATTCTTTTTTAGCCACTGGACTACATAGTTGGACCCCAAAAAACTGTGTTAGTCTAATCTCAGTCTAAATACAGATTCCTTCAGGGTACTTAAACAACAGTGAAATATTTTATTCATTAAATATAAACTGTGCTATCCTAAATAGTACACTAGATAATCATAGACATAATACCATTAAGAAAAGATATTATTTCTGATGTATATTGATATGTATTGGTGTGTTGAACTTATGTGGTCAACTTGCTTGCAATTTCCACCACTTCTGCGAACTTTCTCATTCAGAAATGCAAAAAAGAGTGCTAATTTCACTAATCAGAACACTAATGTTTGTCTTAGTTTATCTAAAATGTAGATGAAGATATCTGTGGGTCTTGTTATAATTTTAAGCAAAGTCAGACTTACTGAAGAATTTGCTCCCAATCATGGAATCACAGAATCACAGAATGGTAGGGGTTGGAAGGGACCTCTAGAGATCATCTAGTCCAACCCCCCTGCTAAAGCAGGATCACCTAGAGCAGGTTGCACAGGATTGCATCCAGGTGGGTTTTGAATATTTGCAGAGAAGGAGACTCCACAACTTCTCCGGGCAACCTATTCCAAGTTGCTCTGTCACCCTCAAAGTGAAGAAGTTTTTCCTCATATTGAGATAGAACTTCCTGTGTTCCAGTTTGTGCCCATTTGACCCTTGTCCTGTCACTGGGCACCACTGAAAAGAGTCTGGCCCCTTCCTCTTGACATCCACCCTTTAGATATTTATAAGTATTGATGAGATCCCCTCATCAGACCTCAACAGATCCAGCTCTCTCTCACCCTTTCCTCATAAGAGAGATGCTTCAGTCCCCTAATTATCTTCATAACCCTCCCCTGGACTCTCTCCAGTAGTTCCCTGCCTTTCTTGAACTGGGGAGCCCAGATGTGGCCTCACCAGGGCAGAGTAGAGGGGGAGGATAACCTCTCTTGACTTGCTGGCCATGCTCTTCTTAATGCACCCCAGGATACCCACTTCTTAGCCAGAAGGGCACATTTCTGGCTCATGGATAACTTGTCCTACCAGGACTCCCAGGTCCTTCTCTGCAGTACTGCACCCCAGCAGGTCAACCTCTAACCTGTGCAGGTGCTTGGGGTTATTCATCCCTAGGTGTATGACCCTACACTTGCCCTTGCTGAAATTCATTTGGTTCCTCTCTGCCCAACTCTTTAGCCTGTCCAGGTCTCGCTGAATGGCAGCGCAGCCTTGGGGTGTGTTGGCCACTCCTCCCAGTTTTGTATCGTCAACAAACTTGCTGAGGGTGCACTCTGTCCCCTCATCCAGGTCATTGATGAATATGTTGAATAAGACTAGACCCAGCACTGACCCTTAGGGCACACCACTAGCTACAGGCCTCCAACCAGACTCTGCGCCACTTATTACAATCCTCTGAGCCCTGCCATTCAGCCAGTTCTCAATCACGCTACTTGAAGGCACAACAGAATTTGTCCAAGACAAATGGAAAAACAGCTGTTGATTGACGCTTTTTTCCCTTTGCTCATTAGTCAAATCCTATCAGTTTCCAGTATCACTGTAAGTCCTTTTAAGTAAGCGTATAGCATAATTTTCCAAAGCAATAATAATAACAACAAGTGGTGTCACAGGTGTCAGATTTCAAAGTAGAAAAATAAGTGGGGACAAGAAAACAGAAGATATGTTTTTTTTACCCAAATAGATAATTTTATGCACAAATGGGTTTTTGCTGTAGAGATAACAACTTTGTACAAATCAGTGCTGCAGACTTCCAATAGCTGACACTGACACTGATATGCAAAATTTATTCCTTTTTCAATGCTATTATTTCCTCTTGTGTATTACCAACTGTAATAAAAGCACTGGGGTTTTTTGATTTTATTTTTTTTTAATCTGTAAAAGCTCTTCACCTACTTTAACTCAATGGCATTTACAGCTGCAAGTGCTGAGTTAAATACAACTAGATTTCAAGTTTTTTCCAGAAATCAGATTTAACAAATGTACTATAACAAAAGATAGAATCAAAGTTTGGATTCTTATTTTATGAGTTCTCAAATTATTTCACTTATTAAAATTATAAGAAAAAGAAAATAGGTCCACATGTTGTTCTTATTTATACTGGTTTAAACATGGAGTAACTTCAGAATGTCGTGAATAAAGTTTGCCAGAGTAAGCCATATATTCTTGACCTCCAGACTCTATTATTGTAACTCATTATGTCTGGGAATGAATCCAAGCAGGCACTAAAAAAGAAAAAGTTTCAAAATGCATCAACCCATCTTCCCAGTAACGCATAGGTCTCTGAACACATCACCCCGTGCACTGCTATGTGCACTGCCTTCCTACTGAATACAGGATCCAATTTATAGTTTATCTTAATATTCAGAGCCTTCCATAAAAAAAGGACCAAGCTTTTCTTTTCAGAAATCATGACCTCCCTTGACAGCTGTTACAATCAAATCAAACTATAAAGTTTTCTGTCAAGAAGGAAAGACTTGCAAGCACAGGAGACAGAACTTTTGCAAGAGCTTCATAGAGATCAGGGAACTCTCTTTTACAAGTGATATGAGCTTGTGAAATGAGCTCAGGTTTCACAGCTTTCAGATTTAAATGTAAAATCCATTTTTTTCACTTAGTTTTCTCTAAATAGTACTCTCACATAGTGGTGTTTGCTGACTTAGCTTAGTCTTCTTATTGTTGAAGTAGGAAGTTAGAAGACAAACAAGTACCCAGACAGACCCTTGGGACAGTCTTTCCTCTCTTTTTCTCATCCCATCCACACTCTTGGAGATTTTCTCAGCATAGGGATGTAGCAGCTTTCTTTCATTTTTCCTCTTCTCTCCTGTCTTCAGTGTAAAATTTCATAAGGGTGTCCATGCTGGCCCATATATTTATTTGTCTGGACTAGTCTTAGATCCATAAATTTCATGGATCCTAGGAGACACAGGTTGGCTGGAGACAAATAATCATAAAATAATCTATGTTTATACAATGATTATCTTAGAGTAGTTCTTTTTTCTTCAGCCTTTGGGTAGTGCTATAACAAAAATGATCCATAAAAATAATAATAAATACTAATCATCACAGATCATTTCCAACAGATATTAACACTGGAGGAAATTTGATGGCCTGCAGTATATTCCAGGGTTGACAAAATGATCTAATAATCCCTTTTGCCCTTATCCTCTACAAATCTATGAAGTTAATGATCCACCTCTCCAACTTTAGTTGCTTGAAATAATAGCTTCAACACAACAGCTGTGGAGATTAGACACAGATACGAAATGAAATCAATTACTGTGTGCAAAAAACTTGGTTTTAAGAACAGTATTGCCATATTTCTGTTAAAAAAAGCCCAACAAATCAAACACTGGAATTATTTTGAACTAATGTATGTGAAGGGAACTGTTAGGGTAGAGAGTGCAAGAAGGCATTCATATAGCACTCACTATGTCATTGAATCCTTATGTAAACCATTATTTCAGAGGTAAAATTTATGAGGCTTCCATAGCTCCAACTTATTGTAATGGATATAATCTCAAGTTAGTTGCTAGTTTTTTTCCAGTAATAACCTTAAGAGTACAACTATATGTATACCAGTCATCGCTTGCAGCAGAAACAGAAATTAAGATTTACTTTGCTGCTGTCTAAATAGTGACTGACTGCCTACCTTGTTCACCTTGTTCACAGTAAATGATGATGTTAATGGAGGAATCAAATGAGGAATCAAACAGAGAAATCAAACGAGAGCAAACATAATATTTTTAACAGGGTGGGAGCATGATGAATTGGCAATCTGATGTCAGTGGTTTGCAAATATTCAGCAAAACCTTTAAAAGAAAGATTAACTAAAGACACAAACAAAAATAGGATTAAAGATAGCTGTCACATTTAGATTATGATAGACTAATTTGATATCAGTTTTCAGAAGGACTATTGATTTTCTAGGCAACAGGAATGTAAATTAGCTTAACCTAGTTGTTCTTAAGAAAGTATTTCATGATGTTACATGAAAATCTATTAGCCCAACTGGACACAAGGATATACAATAACTAACTTTTGGACAGAGGCAGTGAACAGTGTTGAAAGGGAAAATGTAATTGTACAGGGAGGTTAGTAGTGGAATTTTTCGAGGGTAGGTTTTAGGATTAGTCTTACTCTACAATATTATTCATCTCTTTCATGTGAAAAATAGATTTTTACGAGTGAAATTTACTATTGACTCAAAGAGGTTGTTGTTGATATAGGGGAGGGATAACAGCAAAAGAAACAAGAACTCCCTTTCTGTAAAATCCCTTCACTTAGATAAAATGGGAAAATTTTGTTCAGTCATAGACTCTCAGATTTCTTTTTGTGTAGATATATCACATCAGCTGAATGGAGTTTCAGCTCAGATACAGTGTAGATAGAAATCTAGTACCTTTTGAGACAAATATACACCAAGGAATGGTAGACATGAGCCTGAGCTTGCTGGAGAGTCAAGTTCTCAGGAACGCCAGCTGGAAGTCAAATGAAGTAGAGTATTTCAAATGACAACTGATAACTATGTGTGGAGTAACTGAATCTCATATTACATTTCTTACTATTGCAAACCCATAGCTGACCTTGTTCACATATAGACCCTTCCATTTAGATAAAATTGGATTTAGGTGTATAGCATATGGAAATTAATCCCACTCTTTCGGCTTGTTTCAGTTGCCCACATAAATGCACCTGCGGTCGTCTGAGATGCCTGACTCAAGATGTCCCTTCACCGTTTGGGTTACATCTACCAACCCCATGTGATTTCCAAGATAACCAATAACATCTCAAATAACAAAAAAGTCCTCTGTGTTGACAAGTGAATTGAGTCATTTTACTCCATCCTTCCAATACCTGAGGTACATATCTCAAGTTGTATTAAACAGGGATCTTCATTTACTTTTATTTTAGATTAATTAAAAAAAGGAAACAGAACATAAGTTACAGCTTTGGATGATGGTAAAATATCTCTTGTCTCCCTATGCAGGCAGTATACAAAAAAAACACCAACCATATAACATTTCTTACTTTTCTTGGATTTTCAGAATAATTTTACCTATACATCATAGTTTGCACCAAAAAAAAAAAAAATTTCTTGGATCCTGTGCCTTGCAGATGAAACACCACTGCAACAGGTACACATCACACCTTTATCAAAACATTTATCTACATACAAAAGTAACACCACTGCCAAAATCATCCTCAGTTTTGCATAAAGAATTCACTGAAATGTTTCCCATGCTGGATAGTGGAGTATATGTTCAATTTTGGCTAATTTCTCTTATAGTCAGATTTTTTTTTATTATTTTTTTTTTTAATAAAATATCAACTGTTGAAATGTCAACTCAGTAGTAGGCTTTTTTATAGTGATGTATTTTTCTTTCTTGTTCTTTAATTTTGAGTAAAAAACTCCACCTTGCATTTCCATAAGAATAATTATTGCTCTTGCTACTATGAATCTGGGGATTTGAGGTCAGGGGAGCTTGACTTCCTTCCTATTTTTCACTTGTTTGGCTTTTTCTTCTGCATTATAAAGCACCACCATACTTCTTTTCTCACATTCATTCTCTCTCAGGAGTTAATACACAAAATCTATTTATCTTTAATATTATGAGTTAAAAATTGATTCTTTTCAATCATAAACAGTATTTACTGCAAGCAGAAAATTATAAGTCAAGTCTGTACAGTTTAAATTTGGTCTGACAGAGCCAGTAAATAAAGCTATTTTTGGTCCTCTGATCTGGCCAGGCTTAGTGTCAGGTTTATTTTTTTATTTATTTTTATTTTTTTATCTTACAGGTCAGAATAAAAAATTAAAGAATTCATCTTACAAAAATATTCCTGGCTTGGCTGACACCCCTGCATTTGATTAATATTGGCTTTGTCTACCTAAGGGATCTTCAACAATCACAAACTCATTTATTTCACAGATAGGTCAAGATTCAGGTTAATTGCTATTCTTGGATAATTCATAGTTTAGCTTGAATTAGTTGATTAAATTGAGCACAGGTCTTTTTATGCAATTCAGGGATCTTTTCCCATGTTAGTGTCCAGCCACAGATAGCACAAGATCTATTAAAGCACCTGAAAATGAAGTGCCCACCACCAAGCATATAGGGCTCATTATTTATCATAACTGGTGAAAATACAGTATAAAAACCAGTTTGGGCTCACATAATTGGGAAATGAGATAGAAAGGAATAAAACCAGAACAATAAAGATTCTTTTAATGGCAGTAAATTTACAGAGATTTTGTGGATGTTGAATAAACCCCACAGCTAGAAAAAAATCATTGCAGATCCTCTTTTCTTCAGATCTGAACCCTGTTCTCATTCAGTGATGGGATCTGGGGTTTGTTTGCTTCCATATTACAGGTTCTGCAGAGCTCCGGGAAATCTACAGGGAGAGACAGGGGGTTTGTAAACCCCCTTTGATAAATCCTTTCTTACTTCAGGAAACACCAGTACAGCTTGCCAAGGAGCTGCCAGGAGCAGGGCAGCCAGGGGCACCAGGGGCAGCCCCAGCCCCGGGCATCAGGCACCTCCATGGGGATGAGGATTGGCCAGGGCCAGGACTGGACATGGTCCAGAGGTGGGCATGGCTGAGCAGGGCCCATGGCCAGGCAGGGCAGGGCTGTGGAGAGCTGGGGACCAGCCCTACTGTGGGTCTGACGTCCCCAGGGAGCTGGAATGGGGCCCTGGGTCTTATCTAGGCTGGGTGGAGCCCCAGGGTAGGCTGAGAAACCATGAATTAAGGCTTTTCTCAGCCCAGTCTAATAGGCCAGGCTATTAAAGTTTGGTCAAATCTTCTCTTCTTTCATGTATACCTGAGGAGAGCAGGGAGAAAAAAACATGTGGGAGTGAGCACTTGTCTCTGAAGCAGGAGAGGTGAATACAATGCAGTTGTCTGCCTGTGAGCTTGACAGCAGAGGTCTGGTCAATACACTCAGAGGAGTCTGAGGACACAATTCAGTTGCCTAGCCACTTAGTAAAAGGCTTCATGTATCCAAACCCACAAAGATATTACAGGTAGATGTGGCACAGATTATTTATAAAGATTTTCGACTCCTTGGGCTGGTAGAAGCTATAATGAGTGACTTGAGGCATGTCAATTAGCACAAACCATCCAACTGAACATAGCTGAAAGTGTTACCCATTCCCTCATGCAAGTTATGAAAATGGAAGAAGGCACAGTGAACCATTTCTATAGCCCAGTACTCCTTGTATACTGGTAGAAGAAGCTGTGCTGCTCTATTTCTTCAAATCACAGTCTATACCTAAATATGTCTGTGGTGTTGCACATGAAGGAACTCTACTTTTATGGTCCTATGTTCAATCTGGATTGCTTACACATTGTGGAACTTTGGGGTTTTTTGAATAAACTAATTGAAGCATATGGGAATAAAATACAGTCAGTGCCTGATGTTTATCAATCAAAATGGTATGATGCAAACAAGTAACTATTTTATTTTTTAAATACAACTGAAAAAAATTTATGAAAGTCAAACTGACATTTAAAAGACATGTTTGAAGACATATAAGTAAGGTCATGACTTGGCTTGAGTTCAAGAGATATAAAAGTTGCTTGTAACATTTTATTTATGGGACTGATATCCTGAAGCATATATTAATATTACAAAATCATACGTCTGTGGTTGTTCAAAACTGCCTTTAATCATCTTTAATTCTTTAATCATCTAAGTCTCTGAATGATATTTAACCCAGACATACTAATTTTATAGGATGCCCATGCAGGAGAATTGAGGGTTTATGTTTAAATGCTCTATTATCAAGCAGTATGGCAGTAATTTGCTTACAAAGTATTGCCCTGAGAGATTTATGGTATAGTTGGACAAAAATGAAAATCTGTTACCATGCATTGTAAGTGCTTAATAACCTGTTGCTTTCTGTGATATTTACAGCCACGCTCCAAGATATCAGTTAGTGATATAACCAGAATTGAGATTTGATTCTCTTGCATTTTATCCTGTTCTAAATCAAACACTGGAGTCACATTAGACATAAAAGGCAGCTTATGAAAGAAATAATGTGACTGTTTTGTTTTCTATGCTTTATAAAGATTTTCACTAAGAAAAAAACCCAGATTGTTCTCTCTCTGTTCACAGATGTTACCAAAAGAAGCAGGATTTGTCATTTGTTTGAGTTTTTTCCCATTTAGGAAGGTGGCATCATGTAGAAAGTTATGCATACGTTGTGTGTTTCTTACCTAGCAGAACATTCCATTGTACAAGGCATGAAGGAAAACAGAATTGAAAAAATCATACCCAAGTGAACTTACCTCTCTCTCTCTGCATTAGACTATTCCTTGGAGCCGTAGATACATCTGGAGGTTTCAGATGGAGCTCATGTTTGTAGCCTGTTCTCCCTGCCACAGAAATTGTGCATTTATCTTTAATGGGGCTAGTAATAGCTTGTTAAGCTTGGTTTATTGACATCTAAACTCAGAGAGACAGCCAGGGTGGGTATCCTTTCGTCCTATCTGCAGTTCTCTTTTTAAGTCTCCTAAAGTTTTAAGTCATATGCAAATTCCTAATTAAAGTACGTGAAAATTTATTAGAGCCACTCCAGATGATAGGTGTGCACCTAATTAATCATCAGTTTGAAGTTTTTGGTCCTTTCACCTCTGAAGAAAGATAAAATAAGAATCCATTTGTGTTCTCAGCATAGAAAGAGTGGAGTCAGATGTGTGCTGTCAAAGCTCCAGATGTGGTTGACAGATATTTGACCACAATGAACAAGAAAACTCTGAGTGGAGGGGGGAAAAAAAAAAAAAATCAGATATTTATATCTCTATCTATAGCTGTATCTACACTTTCATGGATCCAACTGCTTGCAGTAAAAAACCCACAAAAATTGTAAAGACTAATGGCCAGAGCACTGAGCTTCAGGGCAGTCTGAAGCAGCTGCATGCTGTTATTATAACAAAGCTTGCTCAGTATGGCTTTGGTAGCACAGGTGGTACTGCACATTATTCTTCCTAGAAAAGAGTTATTATATTGCATTATACCCATCACTCAGAATTACAGCATTCTTCTTTTCAAAGGAGGCAGTTGAGATGAGGTTTGTAACTTGAACTGGGAGGGTGTATGCTGTTACCTGGAAGATGATTAACAGTAATTTGATGCAACATGCAACATTTGCAAAAGTGAGAACAATAAAATCAGTGAGGCAAACAAATGAGCCATATGTTCAGTTATCTATCATCCACAATATGTACTAGGAAAAGGGTGATTATCACCTGACGGAACCTTTTCTGAATATATATATTACCAATTTAAGGCCTGGATCTTTATGTATGACAATCATACATATGTATGACAATAACACATATGTATGACAATAACAATGGTTAGCTTACACAATCATTTTGAGAAATTAATTTTTAAAAATTTATTATTTCTTATTATTTGTATGGAGGAATGTGTTTCTCATTAATCTATAAGCACTACTAGCAAAGTAAGAAAATTTGCAGAAAATAAAATCTTAATGTTTAAAAGTTGATTTTATCTCAAGAGAAATGCATTCATGTTTTATCACAGTTGCAAATAGATAAGTCACCAATTAGAAAGCAATTAACAAAAAAATGTAAATTAAATGGATGACATTATTTTCTGTTTGATTTTTCAGTGCTGACCCTTGAAACAAGCAGCAATTAAAGAAAACTCCTTGACAGTTTTTTGAATGCTTCATGTTACTCATAGCAGAATTGCAAATACAATTATAAAAATATTTCTACTTTTGCCAAATGTGAACAGTTTGAATTTGCCATAACTGTTCTACTTAGGTAGAGTGACAGCTTTTCTTTTTCCTTTTTCCAATGTCATTCTTTGACTTTCTTTTCTCTGCAAAAAATATTTGAGGCTCTTTTTCTTTCTTTTATTACTGTACAGATACAAACACTTCTGTATGAATAATAAAACCAAATAACCTCTGATTTTTTTTCCTGAATATTGTCAACATCTTCCATCCTCATAATAATTTCATATAATGATCTAGGAGGAATTTGTTCACATTACCTGCAAATATGTTATTCCTTGTGGCATATCAAAAATTTTTGGCAGAATTTATGACTTTGAAGCTGGAAATGCTAACAAATGAGAAGTCTCAAATTTCAAGCATCCTTTGTTTCAATAGGTTTTTATGGAGTTCACAAATTTAAGCAGAAATTTCACTTTCATTTTATAAGATGTATAATTAAACTGTTTATATCTTGATTGCCTTTTACATGGCTGTTGACTTTTTCACATAGACAAAAATTACATATAAAGCTTGTAACTTTCTTTCTCTGCAAATACTGCTGTAAACCCCTTTTCCCTTGGGCTCAGCAGACTGTGCTCCAAGGGTCCAAGGCCCAGGTCTGATCTGGCCCAGTGGCATAACCTTGTCTTTGACTTCTGAGAAAATTGTTAAGTTATGAGAGCGAGCTGTGAGAAAGAGGGCAGAAAGATAAGAAAGATAAAAATTACAGCTAGAGGTAGCTCTATTGAGAGAAGATCATTAGTAGCTCAGGCATTCAAGGAGAAAAGCACAAGCATGGAAAAACGTGAATACTGAACAATGAACTGGGAAAGCTAGTTGAGTAGTTAGGATTCACTGGGGCTTTGGATCAAGCCATCAGTATCACCAGTGATGACAGAGCTGGTGGGGTCTGGCAACTCAGCAGCACTGAGGACCTGTTCCAGGGGTGATAGAGGCTGCCCCCCGCGCCAACAGAGATTCTTTGTGTGCTGTAAGACTACTGGTGAGCAAACTAATGCTTAGCCTAATAGATCATTAAAACTTAGCTATGTTTTGTGTGGATTGAACTAATAAATAATTGCTTTTTACTTTTGAAGTTGTGTATGCATCATTTGCAGAGACTCTTTGCACCATACAAAAGATGACTTAATAAGCTGATCCTAAAGAAGAGAGGTAGCAGAGTTCAGCGAAACACAATCACACATCACGTCTTCCTCTGTGAGCACTGCATATGGAAACCAGTAAATGAAAATAAGGATAAGTATGGGTAGTAACCAAAGTATCAGAGGTTTGGCTTACTATGGCAGAATTTTGTCCTTTCTACATACAGTTTCGAGGTTTTGGGTTCTGCTTACTTTTTCAGAGGAAAGATAAAAATAGGAGACCTAAAAAAGGTTAATATGACCTACCTTTTCAAGGAAACGCTGGTGCATGGTAAGCAAAGGACAATTTAAAACTCCTGAGTGTTTTCTCCCCATCTGTGAAATTCCCTGGGGTTTCTAAAAGCTACTAGTTTAGCAGAAATGCTGGCAGCTAAAAGCTGCGTGAACATTAGCTTTCTTTCTATAACTGGGTGAATTGTTAAGAAAACAGAAATGGAACTGCTTCTTGAGATTCTAGACCAAATTTCAGCTCAGCCAGGTTCTTTACCTTTTCATGTTTATTTTCCATGAATGTTTGAGTAGCTGAGATTAACTAGATCAAACAGGCAGAAAAGCAAAATTTCACACAAAAGATTATCAATGAATTTTGATAGGATTACAGTATTTGTAATTCATGTCCAATTCACTTGTTACTGTGCTGAAAAGACATGAAGTGACCCATGAAGTGAGGTTTTGTGCTGTACCTCTGAGACTGTAGCACAATACTTTTGTGCTCAAGGGAGGAGAAACACAGGCAGATATAAACCTGATTTAACCTGAGTAGGCTACACAGCAGTACAGCAAACAGTAATGCAGAAGGAAAAAGCACCAGCCACTACCAGAAGGAAACATTTCCTCCATACACACTTATCTTGGTAAAACCTTGTGTGGAATATGGAGATACATTCTGGAGGCTTTCAGCTACCTCTCCTTTCCCAATTCTCTCTTGTCTATCACTTAGTATAGGGAAAGTTGGACCACACAAAAGTTATAAGAGCTGCAAGAGCTATAGGCAGGGTTCTTTGCAGGCCACCAAACCCCCAGGAAGGTAGAGAGTGCACTTGGGGCCCTTTTACTTGTTGCCTATATTTACAGATCATATCTTTTGAGACAAATACAAGGTTCACTTTGGAGTTTCTTTTCCCATGGTGACCATGGAATAAACACACTGAATAAAAGAGGAAGGGTAGTGATCTGGATCCTCCCTCTACTTAATATTTTTGTGCCCATTCATGGATAACTTGTGGAGTTAATTTTATTATTTTTGTTTGTCAGTAAAATTCAAATTTACAACCACAATACAGCCTTTGTGATCCAATGCCATGATCTGTCAGAATTAGTAATTAGGTATGGTATTACCTAAAGCAGTTTTTGCCACCTAAAATGATATTCAGCAGCTTGTGCTATGCCCCAAATTTCCACACTATTCATGGAGAAAGTGCTGACCAAGGAGCTGCCTTCTGTCACAATCAGAATGTGGCTGCACTATCTAGTGGGTCACCCCAAGACACCAAAGACTTAGTCTATGCTTGTGTTAGAAGGCACTTACTGACACTAATCTCTCACTGGAGAAGTCAAGTGGCATAGCATCCCAGAGATGCACTGAAAGTGGGGTTTGGGATTTTTTGTGTGTGTATGTGATGGAATCCACACATCCTGGATATGCATTTTCTCCCCAGTCCTTGTGAAATCCTGATAAACTTCATACCACATGCACACCCAGACAAATCAGGAACAACCTTGTGCCAGGGATGTCCAGCAGGAATGCAGAGATTTATTGCACCAAAGCAGGACTGTGTCTATGTATGCAAAAAGCTCATGATCAAATGGCCCTGAGACTTGTATGGTATGGACAAATCCAGTTTGCAGTGACTCAGTGAAGGCAAACAGAAGTCTGATATGCCCAAACCTGTAGAAATATAAAATCAATATTCAGCTGCCTAGCTAAAAAAAAGAATTTAGTATGCACTGAACCCTCAAATGTTTTTTTCCTGAGGCATGTAGAGAAATACCGTCTTACACTTAGAATCAGTCACCTTGATACTTCTCCTGAAAACGCATTGACAACTTCTTTTTCCAGTAACTGATTAGGTCTCACACTTCTCTTTTATAAGTCAAGTTGTGGTGATAATGCTGTTCACTTTTCCCTTTACACCCCATAAAGAATGAGAAGCTCAGGTTGAGTTTACTCCACTTCCTAAGAGTATTTGCACTTCACAGGGGAATGCTCTGGGCACCAATGTAGACTATAAAGGATGGAAAACTGCCCATCCAGATCTACAGATCTTGCAGACCTTAGGAACACTGTCTTCTGAGGAATAAGGTAACTTCTTGCCTGTGTCAGGCAACTCTTGACTAGATCAAGGTTAGATTCAGCTGAGTTTGTGTACTGGTGACTGACATAGATGTAATATTGGCAAGCAGTAGCATGGGGATTCACTTCATGGAGCCGAAATACTGGTAATCTTCTGATAAACTGCTAATCCACTGAGCAGCTGTGTCTGCCTAGCTTTCTAGGCTCTAAATAAAATTTGAAACCATTCTTTCAACTTTTCTCTCTTCAAACATTGTTATGGCATTTTTCCAGAAGATACAGTTTAGGATTGGGAAGAAGAAGAAATTAAACTTGGATCTCGTTTCACAAATGCATGCTTCTTGGTAGCCAGCCATTTTGGTACACCTGGCAGCATCATCAAAGCATGTATTTTAATTTTAAACTTAAAAAAAGGAGTGAAAACAACTAAGTTTAATGCTCTCAGGCTCTTACATATGGATATTACCTTTCCATAAAACCCTGCTGAGGCTTTAGACCTTTATCCCCTGTGCTCACACAGATAAAAGTGCATAAAGAATCTTATCTTTGTCATTACACTTGACAGACCTTACATAAGTTTTTTTGTATATGTTGTATATCTGTCCTTTAATTTAATCCCACAGGTTTCTCTGCTTTAGATCAAATAGTTCCTTCCCAGTTGATATAGAGTACATGGAGAATAAGTGTATTTATGAGAAGCTAAAAATAAATGAATATATTCTTCCACATAGAATAGTCCCTTGGTTATTGATTCACACATTGACATGCTGAAACCATGAAACAAAGAATATATTTGACATTATTAAATGCATGACCTAACAAAGGAAAAGAATAGATATATTTTTAGATAACTGAATTATTTTTGTGAGCAGCGAGGTTTGATTTTTTTTGTTTGTTTTGTTTTTTCCTTACCTAGGTCATTGGCACCTTGGTATATAAGCAATTTAAAAAATGGATGTTCATGGAATGCCAGTTCCTGACAGCTTAGTCATGCAAACAGTCTCACTAGCTTTATTTCAGATTACTACTGAGATTAAAAAGACCATCATTCAGCTTTCCAAGTAATTTAAAACTATTCTGTGTTCATTTATATCAGTTCAGTAGAGGAAATCAAGTTAATCAAAGAATAATGCCAGGTGACATTTTTTGTCACAAAATCCCTGGAATGGATAACATTTTCTAAGCCTTGCTAAAAGAAATAGCAGGATGTATTGGGCAGTGTCATCTTATGACAAGCTCACTTCTGATTTCACAAGTCACAGCCTTTTTTTTTTTTAGTCAGTGCACTTTAGACCTGCAGTAAGTAACAGCCAACATAGATTAGTCAAGAGCAAATCATGTCAAACCAATTTAATTCTTCCTAGGATAATGTGACAGACCTTACAGACAGAATGGAAGCAATGTATTAGAGTTGCATATTTGGCTTCTGTAAAGTTTTTGACATTGTTTTTCATGTTAGTATCACATGCAATCTAAAGAAAATTGTTTAAATGATGACTGCAAAACTAATTGGAAATATACAGTAAGAGAATATTTATGTTTCACTGTCAAAATTCAAGGATTTATCAATTGAAATTCTTTATGGTTCTGTCCCAGGACAGCTGCTATTCAGCATTTGACTTAATGACCTTAAACTGTGAATAAGACCATTAATTTTGCAGTTGATATCAAGCTAGGCTAAGCTGCAAGTACATTAGAGAACAGGAATAGAATTCAAAAGGATTTTTAAATATTAAAGGAATGAATAATAGCATGAAATGTTACATGATCCTATAGATTACATGTAATACACTAAGTTTAGGCAGAAATAACTGCATGGGTCTGGAGAGCAAATGACTCGCTAGTTTGAAGTTCTGTGGAACTAGAAGTAGGAATACAGTAAACCATAAATAGTCTTGACTCATCACTGTCATTGCAACAAATAATGGCAAGATAATAAAACTGAAATATTTTGTCTGGGGAGGTTTTGAAGCACAATTATGGAAGTGTTTAGGGATCAACTACACAACATCCACCAACAAAGATGTAGATACTGTTGATATTTATTTGTAGCAGAAAGATGGGCTAAGCAACTATTTTAGGTCCTTTCCAGTTTTATGATTCCATGAAAGCTAATTTTAGTGTACTCTAGTTTGTCTGTGTGAGGGAGAAAGAGACCATACTACTGTCAATCTCTGTTCTGCTGCTCTATTTGTGTGATGTGGTGGACTTCATGGGAACAACTCTGTTTGACAGCAGTTCAGAATCTTGCCCCAGAGCTAAGAAAATTGTTGATTGAAAAAAGCATAACTATTTCTAAAAGTAACACATACAGAGGCAAATACCAAACAGAAAAAAAAAAAAAATTTGTAGATTACATTGGCATCTGAAGAACCGCCAATATAGAAATGCATGTAAATAAGCTATCTTGTTATGAATAATACTATGCCTGAATATACATCAATGCCAAAACATGTCATTTAGAGAGAATACATTGGTGAATTTATCAGCTAATTTTAAATTTACAAACATTTAAAGATTTTTTTTATTAATATTTGGCCTTGCCAAATTAATTGCACCTCAGTCTTTGAGAAGCTGAAGCTCTGATTCTTTTGTTCAGAACAAATTTTAAAGCTTTGAAAACACACATGTCTACCATTGCTTCTTTTTCATTTCAGGTGGTTCACAAATATTTTCCATAAAAGTGAAAAATATTTATTTTTAGTCATTGCAAATGTTGTTGTCCTATTGAGTCATATTTGAATATCCTTTCTTCTAAAAAGTCATAGACCAAATGACTTTTAGTATCCTAATGTTATTCCATTGCAACACAATTTCCCAGCCTACTGATCCAATTCTACAAACGTGGTGAACACAGCTCCTTCAATTTGCAAATAGCACTAAGGAAAACAAAGAAGTGTGAAGTAAAATCAATGACATTTTAGAAACAGAAACACTGTTTTGGAAATTACTACTGTATTCAGTTAGTGGGGGATTTAGATTTATTGCTCATACTTGTGGTTCATTTCTTGTAATATTTTGACTTTATGTTGTTATTTTCATAGAATCATAGAATACCAGGTTGGAAGGGACAGCAAGGATCATCTGGTCCAAACTTTCTTGGCAAAAGCTCCGTCTAGACAAAAGCACCACCTAGACAAGATGGCCCAGCATCCTGTCCAGATGAATCTTAAATGTGTCCAATGTTGGGGAATCCACCACCTCCCTGGGGAGATTATGCCAATGACTGATTATTCTCATAATCAAAAATTTTCTTTTTGTGTCCAATTGTAATCTCCACAGGAGTAACTTGCACCCATTACCCCCCTTCTTTTCCATGTGAGTCCTTGTAAAAAGAGAGTCTTCATCTTCTTTGCAGCCACCCTTTAAGTACTGGAACATGGTAATGAGGTCTCCCCTAAGCCTTCTTTTCTCAAAGCTGAACAAACACAGTTCTCTCAGCTTTTCTTCGTATGGCAGGCTTCCCAGTCCTTTGATCACCCTTGTGGCCCTCCTCTGGACCCTCTCCAGCCTGTCCACGTCTTTTTTTGTGTAGCAGGGACCAAAACTGAACATTGCATTCCAAGTGTAGCCTGACAAGCGCTGAGTAGAGTGGGATAGTGACTTCTTTATCTCTGCTGGTGATGCCCTTGTTGATGCAAACCAACATCCTGTTGGTTTTCTTTGCCACCGCAGCACACTCTTCACTCATATTGACCTTGTTTTCTACCCAGGTCCCATTCCACAGAGCTGTTCTCCAGCCAGGTGGATCCCAGCCTGTGCTGCACTCCTGGATTATGTTTTCCCAGGTGCAAGACCTTGTACATTTGTCCTTGTTGAACTTCATAAGGTTCTTGTTAGCCCACTCTTCCAGCTTATCCAGGTCTTCTTGCAGTGTGACTGTCCCTTCCAAAGTGTCTACTTCCCCACTCAGTTTGGTATCATCCGCAAACTTCTCTATCATACCATATAGAAGAAAACCCTAAACCTGTAGGAATGAGGACTTTAGTTTAGCCTTGAGTCTAGAGATCATTTCCCAAAACTATTGATTTCCTGTAAAGTGTCTTCCAGAAACCCTCCATACATAGACTAGATGATCTTTAAAGGTACATTCCAACTCAAACCACTCTATGATTCTATTAAAATCAATACTACAAGTCAGGTAAATGAAGGCTATCTGGTAGTGTGGAGGTGATGAGAAAGAGAAAAAAAAGGAGATGTTTAACAAGGAATGAAGGTACTGGTGGTCTGACTTAAGTTCTTTACTGCATGAAGGCTTGTAAGACTGAGTCTTGGGAAAGAGACATGTCTGTCTTTCATCGTAAACTTTTGAGCCCTGAATGTAACTGATCTGTGTTTCCACATTCCCCTTAACATCTTGCTTTGATTAGTTGAAATGTCCTGCCCAGTCTGCTATTTATTTCTGAGTACCATTACACATGCTTGACTGGACCCATGAACTCATAAGTCCATCTAAATATCTCTAGGTCACATATTGGACGCAGACAGTCATGTAAATAAGAGGTAATGATTAAAACAAAGCAAAGACTTGTTTCCCTTATCTGAATTCATTGTGACCTCATGGCGCTATCTTCAGAAACATGGCTGAAATGAGGGGTTTGTGAAGTAGAGAAAAAAAATTGGGGGAAGAGTTATCCCAAGGTAAATAGAAGGCTCTTTGCATACTGAGCATTCAGGATTCACTAAACAGTTACACTACCTCTTGATTAAGAAAGAGAGGAAGTGGGAGTCTCTGGGCACACTGCAAGATGCATTTGTTGTTCCACTGGCTTTTCGTGGCAGCAGGAGGTTGATTTGAGAGCACAACGTACAAAATGTTGACCATGAATATCTATTTGACTTTATAAATCAACTTGCTTGACTATACTTAATCTGAGTTCATGTCTCACAAGCATTTTAATAAATAAGTTTACCCAAAAGCAATTAATTGAAATTGTGAATTGTGCTCAAATGTCTCAGGAATGGTCTCAGAAGGTGATTTTCCAATCTGTAATCTTAAATGTTTAAACCAGAACACTGATCAAAATATCTACCATATAGCTGATATATTGAAGCAAAACTTATTGAATGCTAAATATTTGTCAATAAAATGGGGTCAAGAAAGTGATTGGTCAAAAGAAATATTTTGCAACAAATAAAGTGAAGATATTTTTAAAATTGCTGCTAGGCAATTTAGAGATAAATTTACTGGCTATTTGGCCATTATTTATTTACTTTCTTATTGACAAAAAAGCCCAACCAACAACACCAGCCCCCTCCCCCCCCCCAAAAAAAAAAAAACAACAACAACCAAAAAAAACCCCAAAAACTACTGTATGCGTTGCTAAAAAATAAACAAAAATATTAACAAGAAAAATATTAACATTTTACATAATTTGATATCTACTCATTAAAGTTGTTTTGCCACTAATGGGATTAATTCAATGTGGAGCTATAGCAAATGTTGAATTTCACATGATTTTTTCAAATGAATGGTGGAGATGTACCAAAAAAAATCTGTTTTTTTTCTGCCTGTTCCTTGGTTTCTTTCTATATTTTTGACTGTTCATTAAACATAAGGGAAAAGTTTTTGGTCTACTTAAGTGCAAAATCTTCTATTTAAGCTATATATCTTTTAAAATAATCATATAAAACAAAATTCTTCAGAAAACCTAGTATCTAAATAAATTCCTTTACTGTTTTATAACTTTATAAGGTCCAACACAATTAAATGAACAGCTTCATCCAAATATTCAGCCTGCATATCAAGACTCAGCTTGTTGAGCACAGAACAGAAAGGATGACATAACATTAGCTGTAAATCTATGGTCCACAGTATTTTAATAAATTTCCTGTAACAGTATTTGCATTGTAATTAAAAATTATTCAAGTAAAGAGAAAAAAAGGAGAAAAAGAAGAAAAACATCTCAAAGGCAGGAAATTAGCTGAAACTGGTTTTTACTACATTGATAAATTGAGCAAGAAGAGCTATTCCTTTAATTACTGTATGGAAAAACAGAAGTTAGCCGAAAAGACGTGACTGAGTAGGCACTTGCAGAGATAATGTATTTTCTGTCTCCTTCAGGCTCAAGTATTCAGTTAAGTGAAAGAGGTTAAGATTTCTACCTGTTAATAAAGACTGCAAAAAAAATGTATTATATTAATTATTTACATTGTTTACAGGGTAGTGATCATATCTGGTCTTTCCCAGGGAAACAACGAAAGAGATTCTCAAAAACAAAGTTACCATGGAGCTATAAAATTAAAGAAAAATAATTATTACTCAGGGGGAAGAACCTAAATCTGTGCTGTTCACAAATATAAAAGTCATATAAGAGTTTAATAGGAGGTCTTCCTTCAAAATCTCTATATGATCAATTCTAAAGTATCAGTGAGGAAGCAGATGTCTAATGATTTTAATACTCTTCAGTTTCCCTGTGAGGAAGAAATTTACTGGACATAATAGTACAAAACATTATAGTACAAAAAACATAATAGTACAATAAGAAAAAAAAAAAAGCATAGAACAAAACATAATAGTACAAAAAAACAGAATAGTACAAAAAGAAAAAAAGAAAAAAAAAGCATAGAACTGATTTCCTCGGCTTGGTGTCTGGTTTTCTTAGTCACAAATTTTGTATTAAGTTCCTGCAGTATTATCTTCCCAGACCTTATTAACCAAGTATAAACTGGAGAAGGTAATGACTTATTATATTTTTTAAGAAAATGTTCAGTTTATGTGTAACCTAATCAGCCAATTAACAAAGTTCAGAGAACTTATGAGATTCATTTCAACATTTCTCAGCTTTTTGGAAACACAGTCTACTTTTGGGGTATATGATCCTCCAGAAAGTAATCTTCCCCTCTCTACCAGCTCATGTTTAAACCCAAACTCAAGCCCAATCATGCATGTAATGTTTTAAGCTATGAAAAGCCATCTAATTGCCCCTATAGTGAGATAGGGGAGACAGTATTAATAACTGCTAACTGTCAGTAATTTATTAGCTTGCAGGCATGGTTTCAGTAAACTAACAATAACTGGAGATGTTTCTCTTCTGGAGGAGCTGAACTACTGTTTTATCAAAGAAGCTAATCTTTCTATGTATAGGCTTTTTTATGTCATTTTTTCAACTTCTCTGAGAATCAGTGACCTAAGCTTTATGGATTACGTCACTCTTATATTAGTCCCAGAACCTATCAGCTACTGTCTGTTCCTCTGCAGATCTCTTCTTATCTGTAATCAGCATTTATTACATGTCTCTAAATTTTGTACCTCTAAATACATAAAATAATATTTAGTGTTCTGGCAACTTTTCTTCCATGTCCATAACAGAATGTTGACAGACCTGACAGAATTCCTAAAAGCTTAATCTTTATCTTCATACTGTTGAACATCTATACAAAACTGATGTGCGACTGAATTGCCCATATTATCCAGGCAAAAATGAGGTTTGCACTACTTTTACATTAAACATAAATTGAATCCTTTCTACGTTTGTTGTTGTTGTTGTTTGGGTTTGGGGGGTTGTTGTTGTTTTTGTTGTTTTGTTTTGTGGGTTTGTTTGTTTGTTTTTGTTTTTTTGGTTTTGTTTTTTTTTTAGTATGTATCTTAGAAAAGCATTTAAAGGAAAACTGTGGAACAAGGTAGAAGTAAGATAAATTTGAGTGATGCTAAAAACAGCATGAATAGTAGAACTTGCTTGATTTGTAACATTTTCTAGTGCTGAAATTCCTCTGATGCCTAGTCAGCTGCCTGAATTCAACTCCTCTGTGTTTACACTCCTTTTTTTTTTTTTTTTTCCTTTCAATTTTGCTTTTCTCATCCTGAGGTCGAAATTATCATTAACCATCACCTTCAGGCATTCTTTGATCAAACCTCTTATTGTAGTGACAAAGTTCAGATGGTAGAATGGCAACTGAATTGAATTTTGCAAGTGACACCTATTTGTTTCAGACCACAAGCAGCCACAGGGTTATTCTTAGTTAACCCAGTCACATCAGAAATTTTTCAATACCATGTATGAAACAAAATGCAGCGATACAAAAGCTCATAGAGCACAGATTCCTATTGTTTCAACAAATTACGACTCTGTTTGATTGTTCATTTTTCCATGATGGACAATTCATAGTATGTCAACTTCCCAGCTGTCATGATACCCTTTTTGCTTGCCTTTAAGTCACCTTAACAGTATAGTGTGGATAACAACACTTAAGTGAATTAAAAGCTTTTTTGTGTCTTCTGTTCAGCATTTTGCTTTCAACCTACAGAATTTCCAACATGTACTCCAGATGACACATCACTGACATTATGTCAATTTGTCAAATTGTTTATCCTATCTGATTCTCTTCCAATCCAATTTCTTTGAGAAGAGAAAATCTCAACTTTTTTCGGTGATGTCATATACTGATTTCTAGTCCCATAAAAAAGAATAAAGTAGATACAGAAATAGTCTTTCCCATTCCCCTACTATTTTCCAAAAATATTCCAGAGTCCATAAGATCAAAGGATTCTTTTTGAAAATATAGTTTTAACTATCCATTCAGCTATTATTACCATTTGCATAAGCATGGGATATGTTTTTTGTCAAAGAATGAAAACCCTCTTTATTATTGTGCTAAAACAGACTCTACTTTGAAATAGTTTCCTGTGAGTCAGCTTGCACTGGCTCATTTCCTAATCTGTAGCATAAAGATCTCATTACAATTAACTGATCTTGTGAATAAATTAAAAGCTTCTTCTGTAGTAAACCCTAATTCTACCACCTATGGATTGCATCTGTTGTCTAAATGATCTCAAAAATAATTATGAAGAACCAAAGCTGATATTCAGTCTCACAAAGTCAACAATCAAACTGTTTCAGCTACAGTTTTTGACCCTGCTGTAACTGCCATACCAGACTCTGTTTTCAAGTTCAAATTAATTTAACAGTACTGCAAAAGCCTCTCTGTGCTAAACTACATTTTATTCTAACAGAAGTGGGCTCAAGGCATACACAAAGCTTTGTTTCATGACAGTATCCTTCAAGGAAATAAAAAAAAAGCAGAATCAAAATCCTTGCATGAAAATCAGGGATTTTTTTCAAACATTATGGAAGTGGGTACCTATATAAAATCTGAATATCTGAATTTTAACTTGAAAGTTGCTCAGATGTGAATTGGTACTTTTTGATAATCCATTCTGTTTCCTGTATATATTTAGAGAGCTGTCTGTCTGTATTTGTAACTAAAAACAGAGCTGAAGAAGGAAAAGTAGAAGGCAAGTTCCCTGTTTTGTTTTATTTCCTATGCACAGTGATTAAAGTGTATAACATTGCTCCAAACATTGCATGGTTACAGAGCTGTTCATGAAGATATTGTTTAAAGAAACGCATGACAACTGAGGGTGAGGAATTAATTTGATGTGAAAATATATATTCCATATCATTATTTCATGCAAACAGGGAAGGACAGTTCAGTGATTAAAGCTCTAAGTAACTGAGGATAAGAGGCTTATATTTCTTCTTTATATTAATCAGATTTTTTTGTGATCTTCAGCTCCTCACAGACAAGTATGTATGAGGGTTGTTTTTAAAACCCTCCTCAGTCATTTATCTGAACGATATATGATTAAGTACCTTTAAGACTCTGAGTGTTAGACTTTTAGGGTATATGTAGGCTTTGCAGTAAGGCAGCTAGCTCCGTAGCTGGAAAGATTACAGCCATATGAGCATGATATTCACTAGAATAGGTGTGGACAGTAGTATGATATCACAGCTGGGTTACCAGCTGATATTTTCACATCATGGTTCATGATTCTAATCATACATGTTTGCTTGGATAGAGCTTTGACATTTTGATGAAACAGCATGTAGAAATACTACAAATATCTCTGTTTCCCATGTGTGAAATGTTAATAGTAAAACTTCTGAATTCAAAACTTGTTTCAATGACAAGTAAGACAGCTTTGGGGATAAATTATATTTCATGTAAAAGGAACCATGTAACTATTTAAGTATATGACCATATAGGAAATGAAACCAGCAAAAGGCGAATACAACTGTTTTGTGTATCAGTAGCCACATAAGCATGATTTTGTCCATGCCTGAACTTTCTCCAGCTGAGAGACTGACTCTCAGCAAACTTGCATAATGTAATAGCATCCCCTGTGTGTTTTCTGTGTGTGCTGAAGAAAAACACAATGAAGAATTTATATCAATAAACTATCTTTACACCAGTCCAAGTTTAAGCAGTGTAATCAATGAATTGTTGGTATTCTAATAACTATAGTATTCTAGTACTTATAATTATTAGTATTCTAATAACTGCTAATGTTTATAATTCAAATTACCTATTTCAGCTAATTCTCATCAATAGTATATGTAAAATTATTATATACAGAGTATCTGGTATCTATCACTTATCTCTGATGTTACGTTCAACCTTCCAATTCCCCAGTGGGTTCTAAGGTTGATGGTTTCCATTTCCCTTAAAAAACAAGTGTTTGGGCAAATCATCAGTCTAAATCATTCTCCAGGAAGAATATAATGTTGTTGGGCAGGGGGAGGTGTCTTCCTCCTAACTCTTGGGTTTGTTTGTGATATTTTCATATGTTTTCTAACACCATCTTCTTAACTGGTCTTTGATTCCACTTTATATCAAATCTACTCTATATGTGGTACATTTTCCCATATGTTGGGTACTTATTCTGTATCCAGCTGTCAAGATTGCACTCCAGAGGCAGCCACTAATTGACCACTACTGTAGTGTTTATATCTGCGTGTACATATCAAAAGACAGGAAAACTGATGGTGATTAATTGGAATGCGTTGGAAATTACAAGACCTGGCATGACGTAGATGCTATGGAATAAGGGGTAGGTACTGTCCTGGTTTCAGCTGAGATAGGATTAATTTTCTTTCTAGTAGCTGGCATAGTGTTGTATTTTGGATTTAGGATGAGAATGATATTGATAACACACTGATGGTTTTAGTTGTTGCTAGGTAGTTGTAGTGTCCAGACTAAGTCAAGGACTTTTCAGCTCCCCGTGCCCTGCCAGGTGCACAAGAAGCTGGGAGAGCACAGCCAGGACAGCTGACCCAGACTGGCCAAAGGGATATTCCCTACCACAGAACGTCATGCTCTGCATGTATATAATCGGGGCAGGTAGCTGGGAGGCAGATTCACTGCTTGGAAACAGACTGGGCATTGGATTGTTTTATTTGCCTTTTGCATGTGGTGTGTAATTGCATTTGTGTATCACTCGTATTATTGTTATCATTGATGTTGATGTTGTTGCTGCTGCTGCTGTTCTTACTATAATTATTATTATCTTCCTTTGTTATCCTATTACATTGTCTTTATCTCAACCTATGAGGTTTTATTTCCATTCTCCTCCTCACCCCCTTTGTGGTGGGGGAGGGGTGAGCAAGCAACTGTGTGGTGCTTAGTTACCGGCTGACATCCTCCCATACCTGTACTCTTCTATGCTGCATTTATATTACAGGTTCATAGATAGTTCACACTGCACACAATAGCTCAGTAAGTCCAGACAAAACCTTGGTAAGTCCTAGTTCTGAGGTTTTGTGGAGTTAAGAGACCTGTGGCCTTTTACTAGCAATGATAAGATATAGCTTCTAGAGATACAGTTCTGCAATAAATACAGGATAGCATAAAGAGCACTTGACCTCACCAGACTGAATTTAGATCATGGTAATCTAAAATACATACCTGAATTCAAAAAATTGATGTCTTAAGTATGGACAACATCCTAAAATTATATAAAACTTGTATTGCCATGCTTAATTGTTCCAATTCTAAATTCTCTGCTGAGATAAGTGGCAAAACTGTACTGAAATCAATGAGATCTGTGCCACCCTACACCTGGAATAAAATACCTCTTTGGTATTCAGGATCAGCAGCAGTCGTACCACTCCAGAGCCTGAAAGTATGACTACAGCCTGAATCTCAGAACGCAAGAATTTTCCTGTTTGTCTCTGTCTCTCCCATTGCCTTTCTGTAGATGGATGATTTTCTGACCAAAATAATGTCTATACTTGTTAGAAAAATTCTTTGGGATTTTTTTAGATTCTATGTATGCTTTTACATCTGTGTCTTGTCTCTTTCAAATGCTCTTAAAGAATTCATTTGGTTGTTCACATTAATATTTTTATCTCAATTTCACTACATACCATTAGCTGCTTTGGCTTTCTATAGATATGTGGTCTTATGTAAACCCCACAAAACATTTTTTTATTGTTGTTTCTAATACTGAATGCAGTATGCTATAGTACCTTGTATTCTTCATTTAAAGAGAAGTACTGAAAATGTCCAGATGCCATTAGCTGATGATTTTTAGAGTAGAAGGCATAAATTACACCACAAATCAATTTTACTTGCAATTTATTACTCTCCTGACAGAATTAGAGATGTTCACTCATTTGATGTTGTAATATTCATTTCTGTTTGACCTATAATGAGAAAATGCCTTTTTGAACACAGCAAATTAAAGAGATGGACAGGCACCTTTTATTAATACTTTTTTTTTTCTCTTTTGAGTCTTTGCATAAATTTTGGTAACCAAAATAATTTGCCTTTTTTTTCCAGCAATTATGTTCTGTCATTTTCTGAATGACTTGAGAGAGGTTAATCCATGTACAGCAAAGCTAACGGTTTTTAATGCAGAAAAAGATGTTATCAAAGAAACCTGAGCTCAGCTCCTAACACAGGTACCTATTTAAACTGGCTTTATTTTTTAGAAAAAAAAAAAAAGAACTCTAAAGGACAGAATGGCAGCATGATTATTTATTCTTTTCTAAGCAGAAAAAAACTGTTTTCCTACATCCAGTAATTGAAGTAGTCACTTGCTGTTATGCTGGCATTTTCCAACAAAGTATTTTATGATTCTTGCTAGGTTACCATAAAAAGATTATTATGTTTTCCATGTGAACTTGTACTATTTTTCATTTTCTGAACATCAGTTATATTACAGAAATTGTCAAGTACTGAAGTATGTGTTTCATTTAGTATTAACTGTTCTTAGACTATTGAGTAACTGGCACAGCTGCAACATAAACCAGCAGAGAATGTGGAACTCCTTGCTTATTAGTACTCTTAAATTCCTTTTTAAATTAGTGTTTGACAATTACAGCCCAAGTCTATGATATATATATGTATATATAAAAAAAGTATGTCTTATATTATTCAATTCCAGCATGTCCCTAAATAAAAACAATCTAGGATGATATTGGTGCAAAATTCAGCTGCATGACTAAGTATTGATTTCACCTGTCAGCTCCAGAAGTGATTATACTCTTTGAGACAGTTTTACCACTGCATTTACAAGCTAGTTTGCAATCAGATGCCAAGCTGAATGGCAAAAATAAGGAAGGAGGTACATAATCTTCCAAATCAGTTCACAGAAGGATAATTGTGTTATTCATGTCCACAGGCACTTACAACAGTAATAGTTGTCTTCCTGAAGGGCTGAAAGCCTCAGTCAGAGACAGTTCTTTCTATTTCTTTTACCCTTTATTTTTTTCACCTTTTCTATAACTATTTAGTTTTGGCTGAAGTATTTCTTATCAACATGCAATATGTAGTGACAGTTCTTACATTTATTTTCCTATTTCAAATGATGTTAACCTCATTTCTTTTGTAGTCCATTCTAGTTAAGAGACTAGTCTAAGCAACACAGAAATATCCATGAATAAAGATCTTTTTGCTGGGCTGAGGCATTTGAATCTTTTCCATCTGCTGTTGTAGATATGCTTCTGTCACCAGCTTAAATGCCTGAGGATAACAGAGGAGAAGGGACTTAGTTATAGAAAGCTTTGTATGCTAAAGTTAGTCCTCATGATGCTTTCATCACTTCAGTGCTGACTTCGAAGTCAGGAGATAAGAGCCATGTGAGTAAGAAATACATACAAATAGGAAGGTGAGCACGCAGAGGCACTAAATATTTTCAGAGGAGTTTAGAGCCATCTCTAATGAAGACACAGTTTGGATTAAAATCACTCATAGGGCAAATCTTTTGAGTGCAATAGAGCTCTACCAAGTATGAAATTGGCTCCTGGCCTGCCACTGCAACCTGTTCTCTCGCACAGCAAATAGAGTTATCAAATCTGGGTCAAATGCTGCAATACCTAACTGTCAAGTGTCACACAGCCTTTGTTCAGGAAAAAAACATCACTTTCTGTGTTTCCTTATGTAAAAAATCCATATGGATTTTGAGACTGGACCCATTGTTACTAATACTGGTATTATGGTATTTCTAGAAAATTTTTATGAGGGGCAAAAGAAAGAGATATCAAAATGTGTTCCTTTGGATTACAGGGGATTAGGATGATTTGTTTTAGAAAGAAGTGACAAGTAATAAATAAATACCTTATACAAGATTGTAACAACCCAAATAAATCTGTAATGCTGAATCTGATGGTCCCATTTTGTAAGCTTATTACATGACACTTCACAGTCATTGTACTTTTAGTACATCTAGGAAAGGATCATGCTGCTTTTTTCTTCAATACATTCAGCAGGAAAATAAAATAACTTACAGGAAGCTGTGACCTCTGTGCAGTTGAAATAAATATGCATTTTCTGAGACTATTAAAAAGAGCCTCTATTTTTACCTTTCAACTTTTGACATTATGTAGGACTGACTTTGCATAGGTACTGTGGAAATGCAGGGAATAAAAAATCGTTACTGTCAGCAAAAGAAAGAATAGCATCATCCCATTTATGATTTGTACATTTGTACTTTCACGCAAGGGTTCCAGGTTAGTCATCCAAATTGGTTTAAAATGACACTTGATAACTACTGGGTAAAAGTGACTAGTAAGAATGTATTTACAGTAACCTCTAAAGACCATTTGAATATTCATGACTGAAAGATGACTTAACCTAAATAACAGCAATTATTATATTAAAAAACCTTTCTATTTGAAACACCTTAAGCAAGCAAGGAATACGATAGTTTCGATAGGGAGCCTTAAATATCCTAAGTTCTTCCAATGGAAGACCTCTAGAAATTTAATTTTGTTCTGGATGTGCTTTTAATGTTCCTGATCTCCCTGAAGCCAAGCTTTGATATACTTTCCCAGTGACTTATGAAGATTAAAGTATTATCAGCCCAGAATCATTCTGATATTAGCCATAAAAAATATTTTTTATTTTATCCACTTGGCTAATTATGATGCTATAATTACATTTATAATAATTTAATTCAATAAACAACAAGAGCAAGACATTTATTAGTGATTCAGTTTCTGTTCCTTCTGAGTGGTCCTGTAGAAGTAATGTTGAATTGCAATTTACCATTTAATAATATTGTTATTAACAGAATGAAAAATAATGTGACAATTCCTTTTACATTGTTAATTGTTCCTGATCCATTCCAACTGATGACGTGCATTTTTTCAATTAGAATTTCACATAACTAAATGATTTATATACAGAATATTTCATTGTTGTTTTGCACTGAAGCATTGAAAATATTTGGATAATCTCTATTTCAGATTACTAATTAGACTGGCAAGAAGATGAAATTAATTTTCTGACTATTAGGAACAAAATTGCCTCTTAGGGGAAAAAATTACTAATCATTTGTAATAGCAGGTCTTCTTTATCAAACTTGAAGAATAAATACCACAGAAGAAAAGTATAGCTCTTCAGAATTTTAGCAGATACAACAGAAGTCCTCTGCCTCTGCAATTTTATAAGAGTATAACAACAGATGAGGCAAACTATGTTACATGCATTCTTTTTCAGCTACAGAGCCTAAGTGAGCCTTCTGACTGGTTTATGAGAAGCTTGTGTATTCAAGACCACCACAAGTTGTAATGGGTTAAACTTAGCTTTAAGATTCTTTCCAGCTTACAGGTCCAAAAAAATAGATAGGCATCCAAGAATTTGGACAGTAATACCCTGACAAATACAAATATTGTATTTCCGAGCTTTTTGCATGAACAATACCCTGGTTTCTTTAGCTATTTGCACCTATGTGACTATCTTTAGTGTGCACTTTTTAGGGTTGTACATAGGAAAAAAAGGAAAAGCAGATAAGACAGATAAGATTGAATTTGATATAAGGAAGTCTAAATTATGTTTTCTGACAACTGCAGAATATATTCCCAGATACAGCTAGATCCCAGGATCCAAATATATGCTTCAATTCCTACTCTGAAGGGGGGAAAAAAATACCAACACCAAAACAACCCACCAAAAAACAAACACAAAGAACCACCAAAAAACACCCCAGTTTAATCTGACAAGTAGAATGCGAATGGAAAATAAAATTTTCATTTATTTTAGAAAATTGTTACGTAGATTAGTTTCTTGTCTGGCATTATCAGGAACACTGTGGTTAGGTTCTCATTCCCAAAATATCTATTCCCTTGACGTCCTTTCAAGACTTTCATTTTTATTGTTTTTAACGTCCACAAGCAGGAGAAGTTGCTGAATCTGTTCACTTCCTGTTTTCAGGAGAACACATATTCTGGGAAACCGGCATTCAGGATGTAAATTGTCCAAAGAGTCCAAATGTTTTGCTTTGCCATAGCTTGAGAAGGATATAGAAAGTTCATCAGTTTCTATTTCAAGGCACGAGCAGCTATTTCCAGCAGTTGCTTTACAAGGGCATTGTGTCACCAGCCTTTCAACATGAAATACACATTTGTATTCCTGTTCTTTCCAAGTTCATCCTCCTGCATCTTTCTGTCCATCTCCTTGAAAATCCTACCTAATTAATGAGGGAATTTGGCAAAAAGAACAGTTTATGGACCACTACACTTTGACTTCCTTAGAAAGAAGGAATTCCAGAGAGTATTGATCTATGTCTTCCTAGATCTTGTGCCTTCCAGAAATACAGCAAAGTATTGCAATGTAGTTCCCAGAGTACTACTGAAGTAACAGGGATTTGAAAGTGACAGCATAGCTGTATTTCACCTCTTCAGAGCTGTTTGACTGGATGACAAAAAAGGGAAATATAAACCTAAACATATTATGTCATTGAGATTGTAAGTTTGGCAGAGTGGCTTTGAGGTGGTGTGGTTGGGTATGACCAGTGAAAAGGGAAGGAAGTCCATTGAGAGAAGCTGACTGAAGGCAGATAAATCAGACAAACTCAGGCACTTTAGTAAGGAACATTTAACATTCTGATGGCCTGTAAGAAAAGGTAGTGGGTTGGGCTGAGGGAGAGCAGGCTTACCTCATTTACTGAGAGCTTGTGTCTTGTGTCTCATATACTGTTGTCAGAGAAGCTGGATATTCCTGTATGACACATTTTGCAGTTTCATTTTACACTACAGATAGGCTATGACTTTGCAATCAAATCTGTTAAATTTATCCTGTTTCCTGTAAACTTGGTTCAGCTTTAAAAAAAAAGATATATTTATTCAATATGTACTATTTTTAAAATATTCATAAGAACACCTGAAACTGATTATCTGAGTTCCAAAATAACTGCCACCCTCTATGTGTTGTTTTACTGATTACATTTCTGATATACAAATCAATTATGTTTACTTAATTTAATTCACATAGAAAGTTATCCAACTTGTTAAAAAAATGTCAAGTTGTCCTGGAGTAGTCAGTTTTTCATATGTCCATGCTGTATTTTATTTCATTTTATTTTGAAATATATACATTTAACTATGAATAATATTAAAACTAGTGCTAAAATTTCCCCATTATTAAGGACAGCTTGAGGAGACTTTAGCTGCTCAGTCTCTAAACCTACAGTACAATCTCTTACTTGCTTTATTTAACTAGAATTCCTGCTGCCAGAAAGTGTTTTCCTGATGGGAGATGTGATCTGGACTTCACTGGACTTAATTAGAGATAATAAAATAGGATGGTCAAAAGAGGCCTAAAAGCCATCTGTCACAGCCTTGTCATTAGGAGTTTGTAGGAAAGAGAGTGAAAGATCAAGAAAATATATTTTGAGTTCCATAACTTTCATTTTTGTGTTTAAATCAGTCTCCAAAGAATGATCCAGAATACACTTTACTTGAGATGATGAAAAATGTAATTAGCTTTCATATTCAAATAAATATCTAATTAATATACTGTATCTGATTAATTTTTTTTCACAGGTATGGTTATGTGTTACCCGCCTATTATGTTTAGTGTCATCTGACCTCAATTTAAACCCATGTATTCCCTTGCAATTCCTTTGAAGTCATCCAATATTTACACTGCTGCAAATACACTGAATGGAATACAATTCCTTTTCTGCATTCTTCTTTCTTATGATAAAATAGCTCGTATTTCATTCTTATCTCTCTCTCAAATCATATCCTCCAAGATGAGAATATCTTGCTTGTGACATCAAAAGTAATAAGCATCTTCTCCTGCATTTCCTCATGAAAGACATTGCTTTCAAAGTTCTAGATAAGTTAATGAGGGTATGTGTTCTAATACTTCATATGCTGTATGCCTAGATGACTGATAGCAATTAAAATTTAAATTTGTTCAATTAATTTGCATTAGTATCTCATATAGGTTCTTAATAATCAGGCTTAACATTATAAGATAATAGAAACTTTTACCGTGTTTCATGACAGCAATGGATTAAGTGTTTTCAGTCAAGGGTACTCAACTGTGAAAAAGCTTAGAGAAAAGAAAACATTAAGGCAAAGTATGTCTTATCTACAAAACGTGCTGCAAAATCCATTTTCCATACCCTTCACATTTTCATAAAAAGCAATGGACTTCACCATGGTGTATAATTATTACACAGGAATTTTTACACCGATATATGCCTATAACATTTTCTTGTTCAGTGCCCCATCTCTGATATGGGCCATACCAGGCACGCTATATAAAACCACAAATGCTTCCTAGCATACATCTGCTGAATAACTAAGTTACAGCAAACACTTCTCAGATTCTGCAAATTGAATTAATCAGAAAAGTATAGCAATCAGTCAAAATGTAAACATTTATCCCTCTAGATATTATTTAGCATTTTACTGGAACATTTCCTTAGAGGATGGCTTCAAATTATGTCTGGTTTTCCATCCACTCATTCAAAGAAATGCTTGACAGTGAAACTGAGTAGCTGCGTGACAACCTCCTGAAATGTTTCAGAGACGGAAATTTCAGCATTCCTTACCTTTTTTTACAGAAGATTTAGAAATTCTAGGATTTTATTCCTAACTAATTGAGGGGAAAATAAGTTCTACAAAACTTAATGTCTCTATTACAAACAACTCTGTCCAAAAGTATGAGAGTTTATCTATTTCCCTTTCTAATATAATAGGGCAAGCTTTGAGATTATCTATATAAATGTTCAATTAGCCTTAATGATATTTTATGGTGATTAGATTCACAGGCTGAACAGTATTATTGTTAGTGATGCTCATGGGAAAAAATAAGGAGAAAAGCAATTCTAACTTTGTATGCACAGCGAAGGACTCTGAACTAGCTTGTACTACAGAGGAAAGACATCTCAGAGTTATAATACATTATTCTATGAAAATAGAGTAATCATCTTAATGTTCAGAAGCAGTCAAACAAGCAAATTGAGTGTTAAGATTTATTAGGAAAGGAGTGGAGAACTAATCAGAAAACAATGTTGTGGCACTGTAGAACACACAATGTTCCTGGAACATGAATATTGTCTTTATTTCTGTTCCCTTGATAAAAAAAGAAAAAAAAAAGCCAACTTGGAAAAGGTACAGAGAAAGGCCATAGGATGACCAAAAGTAGAAGAGCTTCCATATAAGAAATTATTACAATCACTACATTTTTGTCATCGTAGGAAAGACGTAAATAATTTTTAATATGATAAAGATCTATCAAACCACAAATGTCCCAGAAAAGCTAAAACAGTTTGTAGGTTTTTTGCGTTTGGGTTCTTTTCAGTGTCTCATAATTTAAAAAACAGGAATCAACAGATGAAATTGTAAGATGTCAATCTGAAAAAACCTTTTATCCATAAGGCACAGTTAAACAATGGAACTCACCACAATAAGATATTGGGCATGAAAAATTTAATGAGTACAACAGTAATTACAAAAATTAATGGAAGAAGAGCTACCAAGAGTTATTAAACATAGTTCAGCAACTCATATCACTGTCCCAGATGGACCAATCAGTAGAGTCCAAAAAAGTGTAACACAAAAATATTGCAAAACACTTTATTCTTATATTCTTTCTAAAATATTATTATTAATCATTATTGGTGATATAATTAGACATGATGAGGATGTCATGTTATTGCAGGAGAAAGAGGAGGAGGAGAAAATATTTTTTTAAATATTATATAATAATGACGATTATATTTCTTTTCTTATAAATTATTATATAATAATGATGATAACAATATTATTGATGGTGATACTAAACTGGGAGGTGCTGTTGAATTTCTCAAGGGACAAGAGGCCCTGAAGAGGGATCTGGTATATTGGAGCATTGGGCAATCCTCAATGGCATGAAATTTAACAAGTTGAAATGTTGGATTCTGCACCTGAGGTGGAGTAAAGCTGGGCACAAGTGTAAACTGGGAGAGGAGTGGCTGGAGAGCAGCCCT